>GL379837.1:808890-836408 GCA_000143925.2 Caenorhabditis brenneri | reverse complement strand
TGATTGCCTCATAAAATCCTTTTTTTCTTGTACCTCATCTTCTGTGGGTCATATCTCAAAAACCAGCCATACAACCAAAAAGGGCTCAACTGAAGAGTTGTTACAAATTACATGAGGAACAACTTTGTAGTTGATCATTTTTTCTGAAAATGTCTCCTTCAAAAGTTAGGGGGTAGTCTCTGAAGAGTACTCCCCAAGCGAAGGTTCAAATTCAAAAGCGAAGGTGAAAATTTCACGTGTGAAATAACAGTGAATCTCAAGCGAAGGTTCCCCATTCAAGGCCCCAAAACGTGACCTAAAAGTGATTTTCGTAAAAAATGGTAAAAGACTTTTCGATGTAACTCGCCGAGCTCTATCCAATGGTGTAAAAATCTCACCTACTTTTTTTAGTGACAGGCCTCCTTTAACGAGAAAGTTGACAAAGCTTATACACTTTTCATAGAGAGGTGTGGAAAAATTACACTTATCATGTATTTGTTGAATGAAAAATTTCCAAAAACTCAATTATATTCCATAACGCGTTCTGGTTTTCAGGTAACAAACTGGGCCAGACGAACTGTATGGTGGGTTCCGAAAGGAGCTCCAAAACCCAAGTGCAAAATCATCAAGAAAACAAAAAGAGAGACTTCGGAAGATAGAAACGTTAATGATTTCATCCGAGGAGATGAATATGATGCTCTTTTCGAGAGTGAAGATGAAGAAGAAGATGCTAGTGACGTTGAAGAACCAACAACATCCGACGACACCTACACCCCTGGAAAAATTGAACTTGGTGGAGAACAGAGGCATAGTTCCAGGTTGCTCCGAAAAGCAGAATGCTCTATGTCATCTCCCACGGTAAGAAATGAAAGTTATCTCAAGCTGCACGACCATTTTCAGAACAATGTTCCTGAAAGTATTGTGGATTCTCCAGCAACAGAAGTAAACGAAGAGATTCCAGTAAGATCTTTGCGAGATCGAGAAGCCAGAAAACCTCTCTCGAAAATCAGTGCTCTACAATTATCGGAGCAAGATATGCTGGCTTTGATCAAAAGCTTGCGACGAGGTTAGTTTTAAGAAAATCACGATCCAGAGGTAACAATACTCACTTTTATTCATGGGCAAAGACAGAGTTCGTTTTCGTTTCTAACAAACTCCAAAAATGCATTCTTTTGTTGAAGTAGCTTCGTGAAAATTGACTCCTCATTAGCTTCCAAACCCTACAAGCTTTAACAGTTGTTAAAAAATACAACTTCCTAAGCTTCTAATCAGGTTTCAAAAATGCTTTGAAAACGCAGAAACAGACCCTTTGAAGAGCTTTAAGATAGTATCTTCGAATTGAGAGCCAATCTGATGAGAAAGAATGGCTGCCCAAATTGAGGGAAAATGTTGAAACACTTGGAGTCAGATATGGCGTTTTGGGAATTCATTGAGATAGAAGTCCCAAAAAAAGCTGTGTTATGCATTCTGGTGATATAACCAACTGCCGGTCCAGAAACTTCATTTCTCAATGGAGTTTTACTGATGAGTTACAATCTACTCTTTTTTGAATCACTTCGTGTTCTTAAAAACCAATATTCATTTCCATCCTTAAAAATCCTTCTAATTTTCAGGAAACAGTGACCACCTTAACACTTCGATGCGGTTTTTCAAGTTCGCATGTGAGGCGATTGTTGACGAAAACCTCAGAGTCTTCGAAAAACCGACACTGAAACTCTACTCAACTGATGTCTTCTTGCCGCTGTACCAAATAGTGAGGTTCAAGATGAACTATTCAATTATCATTATTTCTTAAAGATCTCCACTCACAATGCGAAAAAGCCGATAAATGAGCATGTCGCCCTTATCGGGCATGCTCTTCTCCAGCATTCGGGGTCAGTTGAGAGTGCAATGTGTTTTGAGCGGCCGGGATGTGAGAAGTTCGTCTACCCAATCTGCCGTGAGAACCATTTCACTATCCTTTTCTTCGACAAAAAGAGCGGAACCGTCACAGAAGCAGACTCCTATTTGACGTACAAGATCTCGGATGCTGAGATCAAATCAATCGCTGCCAAGCTTGAAATGAAGACCGGGAACATTATTCGACTGAACGGAGGACAGTTGAGGAAGCAAACACTCCTCAATTCCTGTGGAGTACACATTGTGGGATACTGCCACCTCTTTTTGAGTAACGACTTCAAGGCTCCAAAACTCAAAATGGATATTGATGCACCAGCTCTTCGTAATCAAATGAAAGGCTTCATTTCCAATTTGAGGAAAATTAGAGAAAAAGTAGCAGAGTAGTTCAACCTTGCTGTTGGATCGTTTTTATTATAGAAGTGAGTTGGATTAAGGAAATACAGGTAACTTGAAAACAAACTCAGCCAATTTTTCAGATATTGCTTCTGATGTTCTGAATTCGCTCTACCTTCTTCTGTCCTGTATTTCTACCAGCCGCTGATGTTCTCAATCACACATTTCAATGGATCTCTATCTCCGCATCTTTCTCATTTATTTGAAACGAGTTTCTCACAAGTGAAAGAGATTTTCAAATCAGGTAATTGTTCTTTCAGTATTTCTTCTGCTCTAATAGTCATTCTATTTGTTCCCCTTGATTTTTTTCTTTTCATTCCTAGTTTGATTTCTTTATTATGCACATTTTTTTATTATCTCTTTGTTTTTCCATTCAGCTTTGACCACTGCCCTGAGCCATCAGTAGATCATCCTGTACTGCCCGCATTTCCCGAATATTTTTCATGATTATTCCTCAAAAGTCATATTCTATCAACGGTTTATGTTGTTCCTGTTTTTTCTTCAAGCATTCAGTGTCATCTAATACTTCAAAGGTCAATTGCCCATGTTTTTCACATTTTGTAATGTTTTGTCATACTTTTTTCTCGGGTTATTAATTTACCAACAACTGATTCAATTGAGAACTGTATTCCAGAATAAAATGAACCTGCTCCAAACTTTTGACGTCTATTGTAATTGCACTCATTCAAAAACATTATCTCCTCAGATCATCTTTTTCTTCAATTTTTTTTCTGGCTAGAATCTCTAATTTGTGGAAACCAGAATTCTTTCACTGAAATATTCATTGAATGGAATTATATACTGACGATGATGAAAAAACCAATTCAGGCAAATAGAGAAAAAAGCTTTTTATGTTGCCAGCTGAGGAAAAACTTCAATGTTCATGAGGAACTTGAAATTTAATTCTTTTGATTCCCAATTATTGACACGATAAACCTTGTACATTCCAAATTCAATAAATACAAGTGAAACTAATTGTGTTATATTAATAATTATGTACCTGAATTTTATATCATATGAAAACACAAACACACATTTTTTGAGAACTTTTTATTAGATCTTGTTACTGCAAAAGTTTCCAAAAAAAAAAATTGCTGTCCCGATGGTCTTAAATATGAAATACAATGCTTTTTAAAATCTTCAATATTTTTTGTCAATGAAACTTTTTTTCAGTGGGAAATAAACACACACAATATTTTGATATCCGTAATGAAGCCCGTTTAGTTTATGTACACGCAATTGACCCATGTGTCGTAATTCCATCTATCAACATAGACTATATCTCAGGTTGCCTTTCTCCATTCTGAAGTACGATGCTTCATCTTTATCCTGAAAGAAAAATGTTAAGTTAAGTTCAACGATTTTTTAAAAATTTTGACTTACCCTTTTTAAGAACTTTTCGGACTCCGCTTGCTTGTTTCGAGATGGAATACATTCTTCTCTGTCCAGTTGAAAAGATAAAAAATATACCACAGTTAGGAGCGTCAGAAATAGATCCATTTCCGAATGGAAAAGGAGCGAATCGCTCCGAGATTTAAGAAGAGGGACTCACTGATAGTATGAGAAAGGGGCTGGGTTGATCGAGAGAAAAGAAGGAAGAAGATTTTTGGCCAACAGAAGGGAAGGCTGAAACTGACTTCAGGGTCGGACTCGTCTTCTTTTATACACGCTTTGGCCCCGCCCAGTCACTAGCTGAAAGAGGCGGGGCTAATACTCGCTAAAAGATGCTCCGGCTTATGGAGGCGGGACCTTCAATCCGGTAAACCTAATAAGCGAGCAAAGATCGTTAGAGGAGAATTTGAGAAAAAAAAATGATTTTATGAAGCGAAGGTATTGCAATGAAAAGAAAACAAATCTTATGATAAGTACATCAAACAGAAACACGAAGAGATTGTTTTATAGGCAAGGAGAATCACTGATGAACATCTGTATGAAGGGAAGAAAGGAATGGAATAAAAATTGATCATCTTTCGTTTACATGATGACACGACTTGAAGCAATTTTTGTTGATAAATTGAGTGTTGCAGCCAGAAAACACACGCTTGGTTGAAAACGTCTAACTGTGGACAAAATTGTTTTTTAACTTTTTTGAATGAATGAACAAAACTGATACTACATAGGAAACATGTTTTGAAGAAAAACTTGAGTTCACCAGCAAAACTTATGAAAATACTCAAGAAAATGGTTAGGCAAGTTTCATTTGTGCCTCTATTTTTGATTGATTGAAAAACGTGCCACATTCACCAATTCTCCTGTATTCCGTGAATTCATTTCAGTTTTTTGTATTGCAATCATTAATTGGTTCTCAAAAAAACCATCCAAAGTCGAATTGCGTTAACATTGTTGGTCAAACATGGTTGCATTTCCTCAACAATTCGAATTTGCTGGCTCATTAAAATAGTGATTCTATGCTGGGGTAAGTGTTCATACTTATTAGGTTCCTTTTCAAGCCTATCATTGGGTTCCCAACTTTCTTCTTTTCAGTATTTTGTTCGGATGGAAATATACTCGCTCTGAATCATTGCTCAATCCTTGGTCCCAACTGTTGCTCTCTCAACAAATAATTTATATGCATAAAGAAATGTGTTTGCGCCTTGTCATCTAACTTCCGGGACGAGAGCCGTGCTCCTAAACATCATGAAATTAGAAAGTTTTTCAGAGAGAGCTGAGCGCTGGTATCTCTGTCGCTCTCACTCAGCATGGGAGCTGGCACCACCAGTCACCGCACGTTTCTCAAAATCTCTATATGGTTTATGCACTACATCTAAGACAAGCTATTTTGAGACAAATCTGATGCCCAAGCTTGCCATCCACATTTCGAAGCGTCACGTAGATTCTAGTTGTGGTTACAGATTCATGATGTAGGAAAACAGAAGAAGCAACATGAATGAAAAAGAGAGAAAGTGATTGAAAAAAATTCAACGTCTTGTAGCAGGTTTTCGAATGAAATACAATAAGCCGAAATCAGAAAAGCTTTGGAGTAAAACTTCAAGCCTGATTGTGATGAAGAGAAGTAATTCGGGTGGGATATAAGAAAAAATTGTTTCACGTGAGAATTGCTACAAGTGAGGACTTTTACAAAAAAGGACTGTCATGTATTACAATTGTTATAATTGAGAACGGTGGACCATGCAAACTTTACGAATGATAACTCGAGTCTGCGTAAAGTTTTGGTTGAAATCCACTTTCTCAAGTTTAGAAGTTTTCGTTTTGACGGTTCTCATTTTTCAAAGTTTTCAAACTTGAGAGTATTGAATATTAGTCCACACTTATGTCGCTTTCCATTAGAAAAATTCTTATTTGTTATACTATTTTCGAATTACCATTTATTTTGTAATAGAAGTTCACCCAAAACTACATGTTCAAAATAAAATATCTTGACTCTTTTCGCAAAAAGGTTTCAATTGAAAAAGACTTCTCAGATACAATTGAGGTTTCTGCTTTTGCAATCAATTACGATGAGAAAGTTTGCTTATACTTGTTTTGAATCACGATTTGATTTTTAAAAAACAGTTTGAAAAGGCTCAATTTTCTCTCTCTCTCATTTCTGTCCGAGTGAGTTCATTAACTCAATTGTTCTAATGTGTACCTTCTGAATTTCTCCCAATCAAAGCTGGGGTTTCTGTTTATGATTGTATGTGGTCCTAATTTGGTCCTAAAAAAAAGTCCCTTAAACCATATTGCGTTCATATGATCAAACGTGGTTGCATTTACTCATTAATTGAAATCTGCTGGTTCATTAACATAGCGATTCGATGTTGCTGTTTCTGTTCATGATGGTGAATGTCTTCTTAAAGCCTAGAATTGTGTTTCCAACTTTCTTCTTTTCAGTGTCTTGTTTGGATGAAAATATACTCGCTGTGAATCATTGCTCAATCCTTGGTCCCAGGTGTTGCTCTCTCTATAAATAATTTATAGGCATAGAGAAATATGTTTTGTCATCTTCATTCCGGAACAAGCGCCGTGCTCCAAAACATCAAAGGATTAGAAAGGTTTTCAGATAGCTGAGCGCTGGTATCTCTGTCGCTCTAACACAGCGGAGGAGCTGGCACCACCAGTCACCGCTCGTTTCTCTATGTGGTTTATGCACTACATCTAAGTCGAGCTATTTTCAGATAAATCTGATGCCCACGCTTGTCATCTAGATTCCGAAGCGTCACGTAGATTCTAGTTGTCGTTGCAGATTCATGATGTAGGAAAACAAAGAAGCAACATGAATAAAAAAGGGAGTAGTGATTGAAAAAAAAACAACGCCTCGTGGAATTCATAACAGGTTTTCAGAACGAATACAATCAAATGAAATCGGAAAAGCTTCGAGGAAAAACATCAAGCTAATTGTGATGAAAAAATCAATTCGGGTGGTATATCAGATATGGTGCGAATGAGAATGAGTTCAGAAATTCAGGAATCCAGGCTCATCAAAACTTCAGTATCTATCTGTGAACAGCTTTACTTGCAACTGAGACATGCCAAATTTCAGTTAGTTGTTCGAAAAATCGTTCAAAACATCTCTTTAGTTGATCTCTCCATTTTTGATTTTTCCGGTTACTCTATTATTTTTTGTTTTAATTTCAATACAAGACACTAAATTCTGAATTTATTCTTCATAATACGTGAGACATGATACATTAATTCCAAGTAATGAGTTCGAGTTAATCAATGAAGACCTTGTTTTCATTAATCGAGTAGGTGATGTCCGAAGTCGGGTGAACATTCATGATGGCGGCTTCGAAGATATTCCAAACGGGCGTCATATCCAATTCATCCGTGTCACGTTTTTCGCAGAATTTGACAATTTTTGGGATCCATGACATCTCCGAGGAAAACAGCTTGCCGGGATTCGAATGCTGAAAATTATAAGATTGAAAAATAAGACTGAAAAGTGTAAAACTTACAAATATGGTCTTCCCTTGACGAGACCCTTTTTGAGTGTTCAGAGGATCCAACGCGTTCATCCCACTCATTATAGAAATCAGATAAGTTCCGGATGTTAGGTCGTCAACTTCTTGATAACATTTTCCGTGAATGACAGCCAGACTTGTGAAGCGAGATTCCAAATTGACAACTTTCCATGGACGACTGGGTGAAGAGTTGCCCAGGTCGATCAAAAACACCGAAATCTTCTGAAAATAGAGATTTTTAATTAGTCTCCCAAATAGCCAACTTACTCCATCACCCTTTCTTTTCAATGTCACGTTCCCATCGTTCAAATCCATATGAACAACTCCACACTTGTGAAGATGTGCAAGACCCTTCATGAGACAGTAGCCAACACGAAGAGAATTCTCATTGGAGAACTTCTCGGATCTAGTCAATACATCATCCAGAGACTCTCCCGCATCACTCTCCACTAAAACCCAATTCGTTAGTTTAGAAAAATATAATTTTTGGATCCTCACCAATGCACGTCACCGTCTTCAACTTGAAATTGTCCAAGAGAGTTGGAAAGAATTGGACACCAACGCACTTTTTGAGTGCATCAACTTCCGCTTCGTATTTCATGTCACAGACAGGTGTACGAGCCAGTTTCAGAATAACTTCACAATTATTCTCATGGGTATCAGCGGCCTTGTATACAGTCGAGAACGATCCGTATCCGACACAATTTAGGATGGAGTAACGTTTGTTAACCATCAACCCGGGGGCAAGTCCAATAGGGTCCCTAAAATGACTCATCTATGGCTTTTCCGGATCAAAAATCAGGCCCAAAATTCCTGCTAAAGGTCCTATTCTAAACCCCTACGTTTCAGAGACCCATAGCAAAAAATCTAACGCTTTATCTCCCTTGAAATCCCCATTAATTTCCCATAAAACCCCAATGAAAAACTCACATTTTCCTGTAGTTTCGAAGAGAGCTTTCTGAAGTCACCAAAATCGAAGGCGGAGAAAGTGAATACTGAATTTTTTCTGAGTTTTCCTCCGACGAAGACATTTTTCTGACCCTGACCGCCACGTTTCAAGTAAGGTCATTGTCAGTTCATTTTTTTTTTCATTTTTTATGATTTTCTTGAGGAGAGCCCTAGGGGTCTGAAACTTGGGGGTCATAGGTAATCGACATCAGGGATCATTTTAATGAGGTCAAATTGTTGATAAGTAGGCCGCTGACCTATTTCAGTTAGCTTCTGTGGTAGGGACTTGAAATTCAAGGGGTATAGGTAATCGACATCAGGGATCATTTTAATGGGGTCAGATTATTGATATGTAGGTCGCTGACCTATTTCAGTTAGCTTATGAGGTAGGGACTTGAAACTCAAAGGGTATAGGTAATCGATATCAGGGATCATTTTAATGGGGTCAGATTATTGATATGTAGGTCACTGACCGATTTCAGTTAGCTTATGAGGTACGGACTTGAAACTCGGTAGGTATAGGTTATCGACATCAGGGATCATTTTGATAGGGTTAGATTTTTGGAAATGTAGGTCACTAACCTATTTTAGTCAGCTTATGAGATATGGTCTTGAAATTTGGAGGGTATAGGTAATTGACATCGGGGATCATTTTAATGAGGTCAGATTTTGGGAATGTAGGTCATTAACCTATTTTCAATTATTTTCCTAGATTTGAATTTAGTTTCGTGAAGCATGTAAAAAAAAGTTACTCTGTAAATTCTGAGCCCTCAAAGCCTTCTAGAACACACATCATGGACAAAAGTCTGAAAATAAGATTTCGGACCATTTATCACTATATCTGATGTTATGAGATTCCAAAATCCCCTAGAACAATTGTTACAGTCAGTACTTTTATTTCCAACCAGAAATCTGAAAAATAATCGAAATGAAATCACAAATTCAAAAAAAAAGTGTGTACTATTGCAGTATTGTCTTATCACTGACACTTATAAGACTCCAATTCCAAAGTAGGAACAAATGATAATCATATCAACCGTCTCATGAAAGATAAGAAAGGCTGGGATAAACGAAATCAAAACCTTCGAGATGTCTTCTAGTTCGCTTTCTGAAAATGTTTGAATTGAGGTTGAGTATGGTCAAAAACAAAACTGCAATCAAAAGCTAAATAATACGCTTACAAGGCATCAATAAAGGCAATTCTTGTATAGAATGCACCGCGTACATTATTTCATTGTTTTTCTTTCAATTACGAGTTTTTTAGTTATTCCAATGCAGTCGAATAGTTAACACTGAGTCAATATATGTTTCGTTCAAACATAAAGACAAAAAACTTCTGTTGAGAACGTGGGTACGACCAGAAAAAAATTGAAGAAACATTTGAAATAATGTTTGAAACATGAAAGCACATACAGCAAAAGAAAGCAATTAAACCTTTTTTCTGTGGAACGAAAAGTTTTGAAAGTATTTTGAAGAAATAATCCCTCTGCGTAATTATCTTACAGGATTGTATAGCCTTCAATTCATTGCAACGTGCTTATTGAAAGTAGTTTTTTTTTCAGTTCAAATGGTTACCCCACAAAAGCCATTCAACTTTCGATGAATTAGTAGTTTGTGAAATTCGAAAATTATCGAAAAGGATATCCTCGGAAAACGGCAATTAAAGATTATGCAATCCTGTCTCAAACTTATCTTTCTGTGTGTATGCAAGGAGATTATATCTCCGAAATATCTTCAAAACTTTATTTTATCAAAATGTATCTTCTTGAAAACCTGCAATGCAATTACATTTCTTCTGTTATGGACTAGATATTCACATTCTAAAATCGAGACAGGATAACTCAAA
The DNA here is from genome assembly GCA_000143925.2 of Caenorhabditis brenneri. Taxonomy (NCBI): domain Eukaryota; kingdom Metazoa; phylum Nematoda; class Chromadorea; order Rhabditida; family Rhabditidae; genus Caenorhabditis; species Caenorhabditis brenneri. The sequence goes on along the minus strand of GL379837.1, from coordinate 826,442 downwards.
AGCCGGTTTTTATCATCTAGCCTTAATCAAATTTTAGAGTTTTATATATGGATGTTTCAATTTTGTTTTTGATGTCTTAACTAGTCAAAACTACCGTAACCCTCCTAGAAACTTCTCAACTTTCACAAATATCTATTTTCACTCACTTCACTCTCATTAGTTTCTATTCTCAAGCTTCCTGTTTTCAGTCTCCTCTATCTCGATTCCCAATTAATAAGTGCTGAATCATCATCCGATAGAAAGGTTTTGCTTTTCCAGCTACACAGGAATTAAATATCCGGAGTTTGTTTTTTTCCTGTATCTTGTTATTCAAGCTCTTCTCCACATGTTTCTCACATTTCTTGTATCAGTTGCTCATTAGCACTTCCTTCTCCTCTTTCATTCCAAACTTCCATGTTATTAATTCGAATAAGATTGGTTTCTTTTTTCAAAGCATCCGAGCAACTATGTTAGGAAGCTCGTAGGCGTTTCGGCATTCACATATCTCTAGTCTCTACTATTTCTTATGGTATTTCAGATATGATCAGAGTTCCAGATTAAGAAGTGTGTTTTATCTGCAACAAACGTGACAGATGGAAAATTTCAAGAATAACTAAATTTAGAAAGAGCGAAGGTTCTCATACACCAATGATTGTTGAGAGAGAATTGCAGAAATACTTCTTAATCGCCAGATGCTTTTGATCGGAAAACAAAGGGAGAAAAGGGGTTGGAGCAAATGAACTGAAATAACGACTACAAAAAAGTATAGACTGTTGTAGTATAGTCGAATCACTGCCACCGACCTCATCAACATAATGATTGGAGACTTTCAAGGCTCCTGTCCCGGAGGAAAAACAAATGATAATCATGTGAACCTGAAAGATAAGAACGGCTGGAATGAACTAAAACAAATTCTTCAAGATGTCTCCTATTTTGCTATCTGAAACAATTTTATTTGAGGCTGATTAAAAGAAAAACACAAATTGCACCAGAAACTAAACATCACTTTTCCATGACACCAGAAGGTCGTTTTATGTATAGAATTATACTAAAATCGAAGAACAATTTGAAACGATGATGAAAAAATGAAAGCAAATACAGCAAAAGACAACGGGAAGGACGTTGTTTGTGGACCGGATAGTCTTATAAATATTTTCAAGATATAACCCCAATGCGTACATACAGACCGATAGTTATGTGACAGAATTGCATTATTCTCCAATCCAATTGAGATTCGATCATCTACCAATTTAAAGTGAGTTTTCATGTTGCTGATTCTGATACTTGGAAAATGAACACCGATGTGAACATTACAAAAAGTTTTTTGAGCAGCGTATCGGAAATTTCTGCTTTTCTCTCATTGAGTGTGTATGATGTGACTGTCTTTGGATTATAAACATGAAAACTGCAATCTGAATTTTTTCTTTTTCTTGCTGTCAAATCAATTTAGCGTCAGATTCCATTGAAAATATTTTGTTTCGTTTCAGTTCAAGATGTTAATCTGAAAAAAATCAATCACCATTTTATGAACTGGTGGTTCATGAAAGGCAAACATGTTAAGAAAAAGCTATCAAATTAGAATTGAGTGAAAATATTTGGTCTATGATATTTTTAAGAATGATCCATTTGGTGAACAAAACCATTCTAGTTTTTTATTAACTAATTTACATGTTTCCACTCATCTTTTTTCATTTTGTTCTTTTCCAAGTCCGATTACTCATCGCCAAAGAACTATCAAAGTCAAAGAACATCCAATTTCCTAATCACATTTGCTTAATCTAATTCTTGGAATTTATAGATTAAAAATTTTAATGTTTTTTTTTTCATTACAAGAAATTGAGTTCCAACCGAATCCGCTATGGAATATCCGGGATTATCTTTTTTTTCGTCACGAAGATCTGAGAAAAAATCCGGTGTATGATTAATAGATTATCATTTTCACTCCGCTCTGAAACCCTAAGATGGAGTTCAGTTTGGCACAGGAGCAAGTGGCATTCATCCAGCAATGAGCCATCCGCATGAAAATCGGAGAGAAAAAAAACTGACGAAACTATTTTTCCTTGTTAGATATATGTCATCCAATGTTGAAGAAAGAGAAATTCGGGTGATTTTCGAAGATTATGAGAGTGTTGAAGAAGTCGATATCAAAATACTAATTGGTGTTTTTTAATATACCAGTATTTTCAAATGAGAAAGTATAAACATAGTAACTATTACCGTCACAAAAATAGTTTTCTCTCTTCAAAAAGAGTTTCCTCCCTTCACGTGTTTGCAAAAAAGTGGGAGCTCAAAATTAAATTTATAATAAGAATCAATAAAAAATTTCCGCTTATATGATATTAATCACATCTTCTGCATCAATGGTCGGTTTTTATTCCGAAGAACTTCAAGATGGCATATGAAGAAATGGGTTCCGAAAATGAATTCTGTTTCTATTGGTGTTTCTGACAACATATAGTCGTCTGGGTATTTTGAAGGAAATCTTCTTTTTGACCTTTTTGATGTTATTAGCACGTTTTTCTTCATTTTCTTATCAACGTTTCCGCAAATGCCATCATCAGGATATAGAAACCGTCTAAAAACATTAAAATTGGAGGGGAAAAAAGATAGTACAAATACTTACATCAAGAGCTACGAGTGAGAATGAAAATAAAATTTGGAATGGATAAATCTAGGAGAAAATAGAACACGCTCATTTTAGGTAAATTCCTATTAGTTTTTGGAATGAGATTATTTTGCCATTGGTTAGTTTTGGGGATTCTAGTCAGAGGATTCAAAGCTAGCTACCAACTCGAGAAGTTCTGCCTTAACGTTCAACTTAGGTTTTTGCGCGTTGATATAGATAGCTTCCAGGGCTTTCCTTCGTTTGGTATTCCTTTTGATGGCCAGTAGCTCTAGTGATATGGTTAAGGGTTGGCTTTTGTGATCATTTTTTGAATACTTTGACCATACGCTTGTGAGATAAGAGCGGTTATCTGGTTTTTTAGCCGGTCGCCAGTGTTTGTCAAATCGTTTCCACAATCTCAAATCAAAAAAAAACATATAGTCGGTTTCAAATTTATTGCAGTGCTAAACCAGAATGCTTCCATCGTTTCGCGCCTTCAACCTTCTGGGTTTAGGTGAATTTTGAGAAATCAATGCGTAAAATTTCTTTCGTTTTTCGTGAAATTTCATTCAGTGGATTTGAACTAAAGAGGTTACCAGGAATCCAAATGAAAAAAATAGCTTTATCAATATGTGAAAACTCCATGAGAATCGAACGAAGACTGAATGAGCTAGGCTTGATGAGGAAGTTACAAAAAACAAGCAAATAGAAAAGGTGTTTCAAAATGATGTGTGTGATTTTCATCATTTAGCTAGCTAGAAATCGGTTCGTTTATCATGTGGTACAAGAGGTTGAAAACACTCCCGTCTTTACGCAATCATGAGACGCTCACGTATAATTCATTTCCCTGTTTACTACCCTTATTAAAGGTTTACGTTTGTTTTTTACTCAGCATTTTCAAGTAACTCAAAAATATCCCAGCTATATTCTAATATCTTTGAAGAAATCCTATTGCTGTTAAAATATGGTAATGATTAAATCATCTGACTGATCCGCCAAAACGTTCTGAATGGGATAAATGAAGTGAAGAGAACTGGGGCTATTGGAAAGTATACATAAACAGGTGTTCCCAGTCAACCCTCAAACCCTTAATTTCATGCAGTTCAGAAAAAAAAGCGAACAAAAAATATCTATCTCCTTGAAAGATTTCAGGAAATCAATCAGTCATCAATAATGCAACTGCAAAAAACCAAAACATTCTTTCATATTTTTTTTTATTATGGATAATAAAGCTTCACAATTTTTTATTCTTTCAATTTCATGTTGGCACAAACCATTAAAGATAAGTAATATAGAAATTAGTTTGGTTGACTGCAACTGGAGCCGGCTTCAGAACTTCCATCGATGGAAGCGCAGCATGTGGGGCTACAGCTGGTGGTGGTAAATCCCGACGAGAGATGAATGCAGCCACACCACCGCTTTCCTTGAGTTTCAGTGGCCGTTTATAGGCAAGATTGTTTGTAGCAGCATTGCGGTTATCATTGAAAATATGTGGGAACAACTCCATTACATTGTCGTTAGGCGAAGGATTGTTGAGATGCTTGATAAGGCGGCCGATGTACATGGCGGCTTCTCTGAAAAAAGTATTTATGAAAATAATTTACTGCGAAAAGATATATCTCTAGTTTGAGTTTTTGCACAATTGAAAAAGTATCAATAGTACAAATGAAAGCAGTGATGTCGGAAAAAGTTCTCTTTACCTGAGGATTTGAGCTCTCGAGAGACGAGTTTTATATGCCGATGGTGGGAGAAGATTGAGCAACACGTCGTACACAGCATTGAGTTCCGAGACTCGTTGACGTTCACGGCTGAAAATGCTCATTTGAAACATAAATATAATAACAACTTCTTTTTTTGGATATTGAGAGTAATAAGTATTTGTGTTTCCTTATCAATAAAGTACAACAGTACCGTTACAACTATCCCCCTCCTATTTTTGAAACTCACTAGTTAGCTCGGAGTCTCTTGTCCGGATCAATGTTTCTTGAAGTTTTCGGCATTCTTCTCTGAGGGTTCAATTCCAAAGATAAGCAAAAAATATTAAAGTGTCGATTACTCAAAAGGATGTATAGCAGATGGGTAATGTAGCCCCTCCTCTGACCCCACTTGACACTCAGTTGACCCAATCTAGAAAAAGCCGAAAAGGGGCACCTGTTTCGCACATGCTACTTTACTTAGTACTCAAAAAAATGAAATGATGAAACAGGCAAAACTTTTTTGTGTAAATATACAGTTGGTGCGAGTTAGATTCGATGAAAAAGTATAGTTTTGCAGATATAATTTGAGAAGAGGAGAAAAACAGAAACCGTAAATATGGAACTCAATATGTGATAAAATGACGGATTCGATCTCGGGATAGATTCGAATTTTACATCATTCTGGAATATAACTGTTCTGTTTTTTTAATCAGGTATCTTCATGCTTTTCACAGATTTCGAAGTAACTGTTAAAAAAGTAGGCTGCGCTCATCGTCACTACAAAATTTTTTAGCTTTTTTACATTTTTTTGCTTTATGACAGGAATAACAGCTTCTGCTCGTTGTTTGAGTTCTTACCGTATACGTGTATTTTTTTTGAGCTCCGCAGATATGTCGGTTCTGTTGGCGACATGCTCGGAAACCACTCTGGAGCGAGATATGTGTTTCATAAAATGCCAAAAAAGGCACCCTCACTGTACAGTTTTTCTGTATTCTTTTAGAATAAACTTAATGTTTCGTCGCTTACGCCAAAACTATTGTAAAGCGTACGGCGAGAATAGCTGGCTTTTTTGACACTTTGAGATTAGATTTCCTTTTTCCTTTTATGACTCCGAGAATTTTTTTGGTTTCTTTAAAATCTGTATCGATTCATATAAAAAATAATTGAGATTTTTTTTCTCTGAATTGAAAATTAACCTAAATTTTCAGACGTGTGTGCCCTTCCCTGTAAATGATCCAATTTGTTGGTTGTGTTTGCTTTTACTTTTTGCGGTTTTTAAACTTTGGAAACGGGTCCTTATTTTTGATGATTTCTTGGATGAAGTAGTGTTTGCATTTCTTCATATTTCTACACATATCTAGGTGGTTGCCACTCGAAAAAAAAAAGTTTCTTGGTGTTTTTATTCTGCAGATATTGAGATACAATATAAAAACAGAGGTTTTCACGTTTGATTTACTAGTGTTACCGATTTTGTGCAAAGACCAATACAATTTTTCAATTCACCCGTTATCAAACATGTTTTCTGTTTCTTCATAATCAGTAGTGCGTTCATTGTCACACAGCCCCGTTTTTGACTAGAAGTTGTAGTATGCAATATCGGTACCATACAAATGCACAAACACAAAAACAAACATCTCCTAACCCAGAAAACATGTGTTTTAGTTCAGTTGCTAGCATTTGCAAACATCGTGTATGAAAGGAGAGATACGAGTAAAGAAAAAAGTTGAGGAGTACATTTGACACACAGAACTAGATATAGGACAGTATTAATAACAAATAAGACAATAAAAAATAAGTGGGACTATGACTGAAGGTATCCAAAACTCGGGAAGTTTCAGATTATGATTTGATTGCTCCACTGCAGAGCCGATTCCAGAAATCGATGAAAAAATATGTTGATCCTTAAGATTTCGAACATTAACGTTGAAGAGTTAGACATCATCTAGCTACGAATGTTTAGAAATGTTTTGCGAAAACTGTTCTGAAAAATTTTATTAGCCTGAATTATTTCGATGCTTATTTGTGATTCAAATCTCCAATAGTTCGCAAAGTTCGTGTTGATATCAAGATTGACCAGATGTTATCAAAAAGATTCCCTTTTTTAATGCGGATCTCATTGTCATGATGTTCCAATTTTGCATATATTGTTGCCATGAAAACATGTTCATTTTCTCTTCTTCTGTCTTTGCCAACCAAGTGGACCGACATGAGATTCTTTCTTTTTAATCTCCTATATTTCCCTAATCACACGTTTCACACCTGGCACTTCTGAGTCTCTTAGGCTTGAGTGTCTCGGCTCTCCGTTGCCTTCGTGCCAGCTGGCACCGGGGTGCCAGCCAGCACCGTGGTGCCAGCCAGCACGGGGCAGCACGGCATCTTTTTCTGCTCACCTGCGGCTCTTATCACTGAACTAGTGTCCTCAGAGCCTGCAAATCCTCATCTTGCTTTTCTGAGTCTCTTGCATAAGATTACTTCAGTCTCTCTGGTTCTGCCGTGCCAGGCTCCGGCAACACCGCGTCATTTCATCCGATTATCTTTCTTGAGAATCGCAGACATCTGATAAGACTCTGCGTCTCTCTTGGATTAAGAAATGCATTTGGCGTTTCTGAGAAATCAGCAGTTATATATGAACAGGCACTCAGAAAAGAAGAAGAGCAGAGAGCACCAAGGAAAAACAATGAAAAAAAGATTTTCTTTTAGAGAAGTCATGTCGAGACGGAATAAATTTTTCGAAACAAGGGATCTGCGAAAAAATAAAATTCGAGAAAAAAAATCAAAAGAATGTATTCCTACTGGATGACCCGTTCATTCGCGAGGCTGCGTTGGATCTCAAGTCAACTATTGGGGAGTATGGAGTTCAAACCGATGAGATGCGTATCCAAACTTGGCTTGATTGTGACAAAGGAAGATTTTCTTGGGCATTGAGAATTCTTCCTTGTGGGAAAATCGATACAAAGTCTTTGGAAGTTCCGGGAATGTTTGTTTGAACAATGTAGCGACGTTATGAATTTTATTGGTGGTCAGAAACTCAGAGAGGTTTTATTGAAAATCCGTGAAGCCGTGGATTTTTCACCGAGTTTAAAACTTTTTCCGACTTACCTTACTGGAAAAACATCAAAAAATGCGTAATTAAACCTTGTCTTCCTTCACAAAAAGCACTATCACTTGATGCTTCCACCGAATGGATGAATTTGATATAAAAACTGGTATTTCTCAACACGATTCTCTCGATGAACTAAACCGTTTGAAGGATATGAGTTGTTGAGGAACATTTGCGTTGATAATTTATATTTTAGGCTGTTTTTGCTTTGACCACCTCCGAATCAGGAAGAATCAGATTCCATTTCATAGACGTTAACGCTCCAAAAGGTTTACTTTTTCTATTAAAGGAAAATGGGCAGCAGAGTTCAGATTCAGAAACAATAACTCATAAGACTCCACATTGAACTGATTTTATTGTGGTGAACTGGGTTGCGTATAGTTCAGCAATTGGAATTTTTCAGTCTACTTGAAAATGCCTGTACTAAAATATTGTATCAAAATCATACAGATCTATTCATTTTTTCTTTATCTTTTTTCAATACTTATGTTTGTTTCTAACTAATGTTACTACTCCTTTTCCCCCATAGTCATAACTCCCGACTCTACGTTTCAAAAACGGAGTAATAATTTCACTTGTCCTATTCAATTCCTAGTATAGTTTGAAGATGTGATTCATTTGTTGCAAGTCACCTTGCTGGAAGGTGAGCGGCTCTCGCCTCTCTATACCTTTCACCAAACTGCTACTGCCTGCCGTAGACGCCTTTAATACAGACGCCTCTAACGGTTGAAGATAGAACAAAGGAAATGTTAACTCTACACTCCTATTAGGCTAGTAGACTTTAGCATAGGGTATTTAGAAGTTTGTCATCTCTTGGAATGGATGCTACTCGAATCAGACATGATTCTTCGTTGAACATTTTGTGGTCTTTAATTATTTATTTCCCCTCGCTCTATTCATATATTATGTCCCTTTTGGGTGCTCCTTCTCTTTAGAAGGCCCGCCACTTTTATTGTACCTTGTTGAACTCTCACCAAGGGTTTCACTGCAGCCTCTCTGAGGCGTGCTTTTTCCCATAATAAACTTGGTTGAGTGAAATCTGTGTTATGTCGTTACATCGCTTATCCTGAGCTCTATTCTGAACCACCAGGAGCTCAGTTAGGAATGCGCTATGAGATAGGACCTATTCGGCTCGCCGGTGGCCGATTGGAGACAATCGGGTCCGTCACACAGTGTCTTGGAATGATGGCGAATTCCATAAAGCTGAAAGTTTTGTTGTGTCATTGCAATTCTTTGTAATTTTCGGGTCCACCCAATTTTCAGGTGCCAGTCTTAAGTCCATTCAAGTGTTTTTAAACTTTTAAAAAAGTTCTGCTTGGTCGATCCAATTTTGAAAATCGGTTTGGGTTCATTCAACTCAAGCAGCACCGAGGTTTTATATAACTTTAATATGACAGTTCGTCAAGTTAACCACCAATTTTTTAAAATGTTTCCCGCTGAAATCAGTAGAATTGTGTTTCGTCTTCCAGAAGCTTCTTTCACATTTTCACATTTTTGCAAATGAAGAAATCATATATTGTTGCACTTCTCTTTTGAGAAAAAGTACAATACAAGAATGTCTAGTGCTAGGGACAATACTTGTCCTGAGTACATGATTATCATTCGAATTCACGAAAGCCATCGAGTCGACAACACTCATACAGAACTGAAACTCCTTTGAGATAGTTGGTAGACAAAATATTTATAAACGTCCAATAATAGCTTGCTGTCGTCACAGGCCTTTTCCATTGGGATGTTGCAACATTTACAGGCGAGCTTGTTGAGCCCCATTGAAGAATCGGATTGAAAAACGGAATGAAACAATAATAATGAAATGCGAAATTGTCGAAAAAGAAGTTTAGAAAAAAAACATGAGTTAGTTATGAAAAATATACTGTCCAAAAGAAAATTTCAGAATAATTGGAATGAACTAAGCAAGTAAACTAGACAGCCTGTTTTCTCCAGAGATGATACTAATGTTGTGAATACTTTGAATTTTCGGAATTCATGGTCTGACCGTTTGTTATTCAGAATCCAAATAGTTACCACTTCGTTCAATTCAGACTAATTCATTGCGTCTACCTAGCTGAACTATATTATCACAGGTGGGTTGTTGAAAAACCAAAAAAAAAAGGTTAAAATGTGAAATGTTCGACAAATTCAAACACGGTTTTTGTTGCATTATTACTTCAATTTCTTGTGTTTTTTATTTTTCTCTTTTATGTATAGTTGAACCTATTCAATGCTTCAAGTGCAAGATATATAGTGTACTTACAAAAATATAGATACTCATCGACCGAGAACAGAAACTGATCATAACCCAAGAGACTGTGTCAGACAGTTATAAACGATCGGTTCTTTGACGTAATGTTTCTCGAAATAGTATATCTCCTCATTCAGAGTTATTTGGTTCATCATTCATTGCAATGCCTGACAGTTACATTGTGTATTTGGAAGATGTCACTATTGACACCAAAACTCAAGTATTCACTGCAATTCAGTTAATATATGGCATCCCCTCTTTGATTATGATGATTTCAACGTTCATTCTTATTTCAACAAGGAAAACATATGCAAACAGTTTCTATTGTTTGGTCAGGTTTGATCTTCTCACAGTAAGTCGTTAAAATGCATCAGATGCTGGGGAGCGAAAATAGGAATCCTTTTTGGATTTCAATCGTGATTTTGAATCCCAGAATTGTTCCCTGTGGATCCAGTTGATGAAACATTTTGTACAATTTTCACGACTTCTCAAAACAACAAGAATAGTACCGTGCAAAAGTATACAAACACTCTCCGGTTTTCAGTTGACTTTGGCTAACTTTGAGCATGCGCCACACGGTCAAATCTTTTTCACCGGTTAAAAAAATTTGAGCGTGTCAAGCATACCTACAACTCTATTTTGTAGTTGGCAACATTTTTAGGTAACCCCTCTCTTGAGAGATAAAGCTCATTCCATGAATGGCTCATGAAGTCAGCGAGATTCTCATAAATAACGAGCAACTACTGTGTTTTGGACGAGTTCTATCTGTCGGGAGAGTGGTTATATAAAAATGTTGTCAACTACAGAAATGAATTTCTAGCTATGCTTGTTATGCTCAAGATTTTTCTAGGAAATAAAAAACTTTTTGACTGTGTGAAAAATGCTGGAAGTCAGCTAAAGTTGACAAAAAAACCCACAAAATTATAGTTATTTCTTTCTAAATGCATTTGTATCAATTTCAGAACACTTGTGTTTATCTCAACACGTGGATTGCTATTCGTTTGGAAATGCACCCTGACATGGTATTTTTATTGAGGACAATAGAATCTTTTTTCCCCGGATCTCTTACCATTTTCAAATACATTCCATATTTCTTCTTCCATATGCATTTTTGGACATCCGCTCTTTTGACAGCTCACAGACTATCATCTGTTTTGATAATACACAGATATGAATTTGTGAGTTTTTATTTTTTTTATCAACCAAAAATTCAATTTCATTCCAGTTTTGGTCGTCATGGCGTTGTCGGACAATCATATTTCTAACTATATGCATTTGTAGTCATCTTCCTAAATATCTGTGGCATGGATGGTTGTATGAAGTTTACATAGTTAATGACCGTTTGATTTGCATCAATTTCCCCAGTGCTCTGAAACAAGGATACAATGTTGTTGCCTTTTTCTCAATAATATACGCCTGCACAAATATCACAATGGGTTTGCTCACTGCTTTTCTTGTAGCTGTGAAATATGAAAGTATGTTGAGAACACTAAACGTTATCAGGGTAAAGAATTAGTTACAGATTCCCTTGCTAACAAATCGAATACTAATGTTTCACGGAAGCTAACAAAAATTTCAATGGCGTATTGCATTGCATACACTTCAGAAGTTATGTGGAGTGTTTTGAATTCTGCAAACTCCTATTTCAACTTTTTACCAGACTTCATCGTTGAAATAAATACTAATCTGCTTGTTTTCGCGTCAGATGCGGTAGGTTTTCAAAAATTGTTCATCATCAGAAGATATATATTTATATTTCAGTTTACGTTGTCTCTTCCTTACATTCTTCTTATTTTCGACTCAAACATCAAACGTGATTTGTTCCGAAAAAAACAAGAATCTGGTACGGGAACGCTGGTTGTCATTTCAAATTAATTTGACTATTGGAAAATATCTTACCGCTTAACCGAAAAGGTTTTTTTTTGAATAAATATAAACTATATTTCACTTTTTCATACTTGTCCCGTTTCCGAGGGTCATTTTTTGAGTTGAAATAACGTAGATAAAATTTTTTGCCATTCGACTTCACTTGACTGTACGGATTCCTCAATTTTTGAATTTTTCATGGTCACAGTGAGCTCCAAAATTATGAAAGAACAATTTTGTGATAGAACTAGTGAAGCTGGGGATAGCCATATGATTCTATATAAACTCGAAATGTTAGTTATCGTAAATTTAATCAGTCCAAGAAAACTTGGAGCTCTATTTTTCCCCAAGAGAGTCGGCATGATACATATCTGCTTTTTGGAATTTTCGGGAGAAAAAATCAACTCTATCTGAAAATGTTATCATTCAAACACTGAAAAATCAACTTCAGCAATCATTTGGGTACTTGCTTTCAAAAATCATCATTCAGATACATGCCTGACTCTTCTCGAAAATGCAGTAGACACATGAAAGCGTAGATTCAGAAAAAACGACCGGTGCTACAATTTGCATTGTGCTGAAAAAAAACAACAAAAAACAAAAAACAGAGAAACCGTAGACGTCAACTGTGTTCCGTACCTAAAAAATTGAATTCTGATTTAAAAAATAAAATTTGAAAAGAAAAAATAAATGAAAAAAATGTAAAACAATATAACAATAACAGACTAAAATCTGATTGCCGCGAAATTTGCAAACTGCTGCTGATTTTCAGGAAATTGACAAGAAATTGACACACGAACCAACTCGAATAGCCGAAGACACTTCAGCTATTTTGGAGGTGTTTCAAGGTTTGTCCCGACGCTGAACGAAATATCATTCATTTTATTTTGATTCCAGCAGAACTAGAATTCAAAGTCAGAAAGAAACCAAAGAAAATTAGAAAAAAAACCCGTTTATGTTTGCTCATAATGTTCGAAACAATGAAGCAAAACCAGCATTTGAAGAAAAAACAATGAGTATCGAGAAAAAACAAAGAATACATCAGAACTAGGGAACCCGACTGAAAACCCGTGAACAAAAAAAATACTAACCCGAAAGAGATGGAAAATCAATCATGAGGAGAATTGGAAAATGAGGAGAGAAATAGATAAGATAACAAGAACAAATTAAAGAGAATAAATTAGGGAACTTTGAGAACATAAAACTTGATTAATAGATGAAGGGGGTGGGAACTCTCATGCTTGGGGAAATTCTAAGAAGAAAAAAGAGCGCAGTCTTCTAGAGAGAGAAGTCTCTCGGAAGCATAGAGCAGTCGGTAACAATTTCGGTGATCTGCCAGTCTGACTCTGGGTCCTAACACACCAGAGGTGACAAATTATGCAATTTCAGAGAGCATGTTTTTTGAGTTCCCCTCCCCCTCTTCTATGAGTTTATGATAAATAAATGGAACTAAAATTAAGAATTTGTCTCTTTCACTCATCTGAGACATTTTTAGAGTCACCTTATGAGTCCTTCTTCCCGATCGTTGGGCGAGAACCAGGAGAGAGTGGTCTCGCCTCCCTCTACCCATCATCTTCTCGTCCAAGTACAGACGGACCTGGTTCGGCATCTTCCCGGAAACTTTGAACTCCTTTGTCTCCTAAAATAAAGGAAATTTGTACAGGTATATGAATAACTAATCAAATTGATTACCCTGTCGAAGAATCCAGTGAACACCTTGAAGCCGATGCCTTCAAACCAGTCCATATCTTCGAAGGCCTTCCTCAGGATTGTGGTGAACTCGGCTTTATCGTTCCCCTTCCGGTAGAGAGGGAACGTGAGGAAGGCCTTCGGTTTGAAGCCATTGAACCGACCGCTGACTCCGCGGTCCAATGCTTCTTGGACGACATCTTGGAGATGATTGCGGAACTTGTCGACCATCCACTTTGCTTTATCGAAGATGAGGTCGCTGCAATAATACACATTTTGATGATGTTTCATATGTTCGCTAAACTAATTCATTAAATAATAACTTATCTTTTTTCAGCTTAATCTACTACAAGTTTTTAGAGGCGTCCATGAGTTTTTTCCAAAAAACCGTATAGAAAACAAAAAGCTATTATTCAACAGCCACAAGAATTTTTCAGCCGGGAGCAATTAGTTCGAAAAAAAAGCTTCCTAATTTACAAATTTTTCTCCCTAAAAATCAGAAAATCACTGAAAAAACTCACTCGTGCACGTCCCGCATGTCGAAGCCTCTCTGCAACATCAGTCGAAGGCTGATCTTTTGTTTGCTCTCCAAGACTTCGGATATGATGGTTGATCCGTTGGGCAGCTCACCGGTGAGCTTGACACCATCATTTATAAGGAAGTCCAAATCCACCCAACTTTCCATTTCGATGGCTTCTAGGCATTGTCGCCGTCTGCAGTTCTCGCTGAGCTGTAAATTTTGTTTTTATGAAGTGGGAATATTTTTTCGTAAGAAAACCGCTACTACAATTTTGTTTTCATTACAATAAGATAATTCTTATTGAAATTCGAAAATCAGAGCAAAAAACTGTCTACTGGCTGAAAGCAGAGAAGGAAAACACAATGAAGTCAAAATAGAGATCATATTTGATTTTCCTGGCTTTAGGAAAAATTATCGCTGAATTTTTCTCAAAACCTGCGATTTTTGAGAATTCTCTCACTTAGTTTCAACTTAAAAAAATGATTGCAATGAATCTGAAACTGTTTCTCAAATTCATTGCCTTCTTAAAATAAATCCCAAGGAAAATTTGAATGATTCAAGTTTCATAGAATGTTCAGTTTGTCAAAGCTATGCATGCTCATTTACTACCATTTTGATCAAATACTCACCTCTCCATTAGACAGTTTGGGTTCCGGTTCCGGGGAGCAGTCCTCTGTTTGAGTGCCAGTTGATGTCTGAGGGATGCCATCTGTTTGAGTGCCAGTTGTTTCCCGAGGAGTGACTTCTGGACAGAATCGGTCGTTTTGCGGAGAAGTGGAGGATGATGGAATCAAATTGTTTCCTGGCTCTTGTCCATGTCGGATCTTCCTTCGCTTTGGTTGACTTGGTCCAGGCTTATCTTCATCCTCGTCGGACGATGTGTCCGGTACGACAATACCCTCAACAACTTCCTCTTTCTCCTCGTCCAACACATCTTGCAGCGAATGGGGAAGAGGGTTGTCATCTGTTGGTGGAGAGCATGGAAGAGCGGCGGATTGTGTTGCTTGAGAACGAGACTGCGGCAGAGCAAGGTTTGAAGCCGACGGTGGGAGGGAGGATTGTGATGATGAGGGATCCGTCTGTGACGATGAAGATGAAACCAGCGCTTCTGTTGATTTGGACGGAGTCTGAGCCTGCGCCCGTGGAGAATTTGGCTGAGACAGTGCTGGCGAGAGCGGAGATTGTCTCGGTGAAAGCGGAGACTGCGTCCGTGGAGAGTTTGGCGGTGACAGTGATCGTTGGGAGTTTGGCGGAGGTGTAGACTGTCTCGGTGGAATTGGAGACTGTGGTCGTGCAGAGTTTGGCGGAGACTGTGTTGGCGGAAGAGAGGACTGTGCTTGTGAAGAGGTTGGCAGAGACTGTGTTGGCGGAATCGGAGACTGTGGTCGTGGAGAGTTTGGCGGAGACAGTGATCGTTGGGAGTTCGGCGGAAGTGTAGACTGTCTAGATGTGTTCCGAGACCGTGTCCGTGGAACGTTTGGCAGGGACTGTGTTGGCGGAAGCGAAGACTGTGCTTGTGAAGAGGTTGACGGAGACTGTTTCGGTGGAGAGCTTGGTGGAAGTTGACGGCGGCGAGACAATCGCTTGCTGGCAGAGGCGGAGGACTGCCTTTTCTGGTGCTGCAAAAAGATAATCATTGTTGTTCGAGGAAAAATGAGGAAATAACAGGAGGGAATTCATTCATTATGTGTGGAAAACAGCATTCGAAAATATCGCTGACGATTTTTTTCCCGAAAGAATCTTACAAGGGACCTATTTTTCCTCAACTCTTGGGAATTTTCTATAAATTTGCCAAAATACTAATTTGGACCTCCTGAGAACAAAAATTTTACTTAGAACTCCCACAACTCAAAAATAAAAATTTTATTTTTTTTGGTCAAAAAATTCTGGAAAAAAATTTCGAAACTCTAAATTTGACGTCATTTCTAGTCTAGATACCTTTTCTCAACTTGTATGAACATAAAAACTCGAATTTTCGAGTTCCTGTCAATATTAGATCAAGTTTTTGAAAATTCTTCGAAAACCGGATTTTTTCAATTTTTTGGAAAAATTGCTGTAACTCCCTTCAAAACGGCTTGTGGAACGTGAAAATTGAACTGGAACATTCCAGGTATGCCAGAATAACGTGATAAAATTTTGAAAAGATTCTGAAAAAATTCATTTTTTTCCAATTTTTTTCGGATGAACAGGGGGGACCATATCAAGCAAAATTTTCCAAAAAAAAATTTTTTTTCCAAAAAGTGTCGGAAATTGTTTGAAATGGTGAAAAATGATTGTAGTTCATTTGAAACGGAATTTGAACACCGTTTACCGTACTTTTATTGAGATTTCCCTCAAAAACTGTACTGAAAAACACGGAAAATGAAAATTTACCCCGATTTTCGGGATTTGTGGGACTTCTCGTTATGATTTTTGGATTCAGGGGGCCAAAATGTACCCGCCCGCAAATTTTTAGAAAATTCCCAAGAGTTGAGGAAAAATAGGTCCCTTGTTAGTTTTGTTTTGTTCGTGACATTAGTCAGTTGTTTTCAACAAATATATTCCCAGCTCATACTAGGATAACCTATGTATACTTTTGATTTTTCAAAAGCTCATGGATTTTCTTAGAAGTACTGAATTTTCTAAAGTTTTTTTTATGTGATATCGTTAGAAACCTTTACTGGGCTACAAGACATCCATCACTACCTGTTTTCTTGGAAGGGTGCCTATGCAAAAAAAATTGATAGAGAGATTTTTATACCATCGGATAGAGTTTAATGTATTACATCAAAAATCCTCTTGGAGGTATGGTCCGAAATTCCAAGTTGACCTGATATCGGGCGTGAAAAAAAATCTCGTTGCTTGGAAACAGTGACTTTGACAGCATTTATCAGAAAAATCAGGAGTTTTCCGAAAAAGTTGTCATTTAAAAAAATGAAGGAAATCTAATGTTGAATCAGCTTGTAGTTGATCTTTTTTTTCTCAAGTTATCTCTTTCCGAGTTATAGGCTGATTTTATCAAAGTTCTCCTCACAAGCAACAAAAAACACACACTCAAGCAACGAAAACAAATTGCGTGAGAACTTATTGAAATTTCCACTGCTTCCGAGCAACGAAAAAAGAAGAAGAGGAGGAGGACAAAGAAGACAACAGGTCAAAAAAGGAATTTCAGACCATACCTCCAAGAGGATTTTCGATGTCATTCGTTGAGCTCTAGCCGATGGTGTAAAAATCTCTTTTTTTTTTTTTTTTTTTGCATAGGCCCTTATTTGAAACTTTCTAACTACTATTCAATTTGAGTAGAATCATGTATAGAAACATGATGAATTCATCAAAATATTTTTTTCAAAAAAGTTCTCGGAGGGCAATACAAAGGTTTCAACCAAAACGTTTGATACTACATACAGTACCGTCCATAATTATACGAACACCACGTGAAAATTCAAGCCATTTTGTACTGAAAAATTTTAAAGACTAACTTTGAGAGGGCATAACTTTAGAGCCAGATGAGATATGAAAAAGTTGTCAACTAAAAAAATGTGTAAAAATTGATAATCTCGAGGTCATTAGTTGACCGTTTTTTGATATCACGTACGGTTCAAGAGTTACACGCCGTGCAATAAAAATTAACCTTGGGAAATAGGGACGTCCAAAACAGTGAAACCTCAGACTATCCTTGCTAAGAATGGTCCTATCTCAAAAACCGTTAAAGTTAAAGAAAAGTGATCAACTGTAGATCTATAGAACATACAATTGTCTACATTTTCAAAGTACATGACATTTTTCCAGCTATCATGCCTGCTGAGTTACAGCCGACAGAAGTTACAAGTTTCGAAAAAATGCTTGTTTTTCAATTTTTCTGTTCAAATTCTCAT
>GL379837.1:789600-807890 GCA_000143925.2 Caenorhabditis brenneri | reverse complement strand
TTTTTCATTTTTCTGTTCAAATTCTCATAAGTTTCAATTAACTCTACAGTTTTTATGTTTTCATAAAATTAGAGAACTTGGAAAACAATAGTTGGCAAAAAATGTCATTATTTCGAAACTTGTCACTTCTGTCGGCTGTAACTCAGCAGGCATGATAGCTGGAAAAATGTCATGTACTATGAAAATGTAGACAATTGTATGTTCTATAGATCTTCAGTTGATCACTTTTCTTTAACTTTAACGGTTTTTGAGATAGGACCATTCTTAGCGAGGATAGTCTGAGGTTTTACTGTTTTGGACGTCCCTATTTCCCAAGGTTAACTTTTTATTGCACGGCGTGTAACTTATGAGCCGTAGGAGATATCAAAAAACGGTCAATTAGTGACCTCAAGACTATCAATTTTCACACATTTTATTAGTTGACAACTTTTTCATATCTCATCTGGCTCTAAAGTTATGCCCTCTCAAAGTTGGTCTTCCAAATTTTCCAGTACAAAATGGCTTGAATTTTCACGTGGTGTTCGTATAATTATGGACGGTACTGTAGGTATCAGATACACAATGCAAATGTTCATAGTGCAAAGTGACGCAATCTGAGGTTACTAGTCACTCTCTTTCAGAACAAAACTTGCTTGAATTATCGAAACGAAAAACGAAAAGTTCAGAATTATTCACAGTTCATAAATTCCGATATTTCTTAAGTGATGTAAACTATCATATTAGTAAACTGATTTTGAACTTTGTTTAGCACTATTCTATTTAAAAAAAAAGCAAAAAATTAAAACTCACTGGTCTGTACTCGCGGTCGTCCTCGTCGTCGGAGCCGTTCTTCTTGTCTGAAAAAAAAGCAATTCAGTCTTGATTTGATCAAATTATTTCAAGCGATAATTGTAAATACCAGAGCTCATATTTGGAACTGCGTTGTGTTTAGGAACTCAGAACAGATCTTTTCAAAAAAAAAAAACTAAAACTCTACAAACTCTTTCGTTGAAGTTGTTGTTCATAGTCATCTAATCATGTTTCGTCATGAGCTGTTTTTTTAAAGTGAAAAAATCCAACCAAAGGCAGATCTACTTTTTGCGTCAATGAGTATACTTGAAGTTCTAATACAACACACAAAATGTTTAATCAGAAACACTTTTATACCCATCCTCCAAAAACATTTTAGAAACTTACATGCATTGTAAGCTTTGTTGTAGACGGCTGAATTTTCTCTCGCAAACTTCTTGATACAAGAAGTTTCCAGCCCTTTCACGAAACTTCTGGCCGTCTGCCACTGCCCATCCTCGGGCGGGTAGCCTTGATACACGGCATAAAATTGCAACTTTTTGTTCCGTGCATCATATCGGACGTCAGTGACCTCTTCCACCTGTAAAACCACTTTGACAATTAAAAGACTAAACATTTTCTGCAAAGTTGTTTTGCCTAGTTTGAGTTCGGAAGATCAATCTATGATCTTCTCAATCTTGTGAAATTTTTCTGGCTCAATAGAAGCCAAGACGAAACACTGGTTTTTTTGTATTCATTAAAAATAATAGAAAATTGACTCCTGCTGTTTACTCCACTAGCATTTGATCACTTTTTCAAACTTCTTTTATATTCAATGAAATTTTTGAACGCGATCCAGCAAAAAATGGTTTCAGTTATGCTCCTAGTCATTTCATACGTATGTTGCAACTATAACTTGATTGAGACTTTCAAAGCGATAAATTTTCAGGTTTGTGGGTTTTTCACAAACCAAACAAAAATAATTTGATAATCCCATTCCTATCCCGGAAGTTTTCAAAGGACTGATGAAAGGTCATATGAAAAACTCACGATGAACATCGGCCTATTTGAGTCGTCCGAATCGGCATCTTCGTCTTCCTCGTCTTTCTTTTCTTTGGCTTCTTCTTTTTCCTCATCTTCCTCCTCATCGTCAGCTTCTTCTGCTTCTTCTTCATCCTCCTCATCTTCAGCTTCTTCGTCCTCCTCCTCTTCTTCTTCTTTCACTTCCTTGACTGCTGGAGTTCCGGTGGTGGTGCGGCGGAGATATTCTTTCTCTGAAAATTGCTAGTTATTGAAGAATGTTCGATTTGAATTTCATATTTCCGTTGACCCAACAATCTATTCGAAAAAATGTATGAACTCTTATAGAAAAAGTTTGTTTTGATCATTAGGCTTCAAAAATTGGCCTTTTGAAATGAAGATTATCTTTTAGACTTACGTTCTTCTTGAGCTTTCTTGTGCAGCTTTTTGTTCTCCGCCTTCTTCAAGAACTCCACGACGTACCAGTTCTTCATGCCTCCTCCTAAATTTCCTGCCTCCACCCAAGAACTCGTCTTCCCCTCTTTCCAGATGACGCGGAACTCGATGGTTCCGTGGAAATGGCGGACGGCTTTTACATCAATGATCTGTAAGCACAGATTGTAGAAAACAATTGCGTTTCGATGTTTCCATTAGAATCATATTCAGATAGAAATCATCATTGATTTTAATTTTTTTGCAATCAACTCAGTTTTCGGTTTCCAGTCACAATCAAGGAATGTTGAAAACATCATTGGCACAATTACAAACAACTCCAAATATATAAAGATTCAAAACACGAATCAATTTTTTTCATAATTTTTTTTGAAAAACAAAACATGCTGCATGGATTTGAATCTGAAATGTTGAGAATCAATGCTCTTAAACCTATGAGCTCGCGAACAAACTGATTTTTGAATTAGGAATTCTTCATATAACTCACAAGGGATCTGCAACACCTCGCAACCTCAGAATCGGCTCAAACTTTTATAAGAGGTTCATACCAGTCTAAATACATACCCCAAAAATTTTTAGAATGTGCTCATCAGTTTCAGCCGAGTTATGACGCTTGAAAGTTTTAGTACTCTAGACTGGTATAAACCTCTGATAAAATTTTGAGCCGATTCTGAGGTTGCGAGGTGTTGCA
This sequence comes from Caenorhabditis brenneri, assembly GCA_000143925.2. Taxonomy (NCBI): domain Eukaryota; kingdom Metazoa; phylum Nematoda; class Chromadorea; order Rhabditida; family Rhabditidae; genus Caenorhabditis; species Caenorhabditis brenneri. The sequence continues at coordinate 804,958 of GL379837.1, read as the reverse complement.
GATCCCTTGTCAGGACTGTGCGGCAACAGCTTTTTTCGACAACAACCGGCAACTTGGCAAATTGCCAAAACTTTCATTTGGCTACATCCGGCAACAAAAGTTGTGCTTTCAAAAATGTCTTAAAATGCCGATATTCATAAAAAACGGAAGGACAGCTGGTAAAGCTAAAGTGTGGCAACCCTAATTTGTTTCCGGACTCGGAAACTCGATTTTCGGCAATTTCGAAAACTTCTTGCCGCACATATATTATAACGCAAGTACGATGATGCTTTTTTCAGAAATAGCATAGAAACATTCACTTACCTCGAACGAGCTTCCACTTGTTGACGGTCCGCCATTGCAGAAGTTTTGAGCTGCAAAATACCTATTTTAGTTTTGGTTTTGTTTTTCACTTTCCAAACACGTATCAGTTGTATGACGTGTCTGTCTCACTATTAACTTTCTAAGAAAAATTGTGGTCACTTACCTCTCCTCCTCATCAGCTCGTACTTCTCCTTATTTGTTGGATCCGAGACGAATGCCTTGATCAAGCGGTGGGTGGCCTTTCCCTCGAAAGCAGCCAGGCCTGCCCAACCGCTTGACCCGTCCGAGTGACGAGTCAGGTGGAACTCCACACGCTTCTCGAACTGGCGGACGTCGTTGACGACATCATACTGAAAATAAGATGATAAAACTTTAAAACATGTTTGTGAAATTTCATAGGAAAATTTTAAACAGCCATGTAAATGAACTTGTTCCTTTTCACACAAGTGGGACCACCCCCTGTAAAACTTTTGGAATATGTTGAATTTACTCTAGGAAAATGGTACTTAGAGAAATGGCACGGCATGTAAGTAATAAATTACTGATCTCAAAATGTAACAAATCTTCAAAAGTACTTACAGTGTTTACTTTCGTGATGTTGCCGGTATTCATGTTAACGTTGTTGGTGGTGGCAAAGTGCTTCACACTGAAAAAATGTTGTTAGTTAAAAAGAAATCGAAAGGTATAAAAAGAGGAGCAGTACGGAGGATTGTCAGAACATTAAGTAAATCCATTCAAGAAGAAGTAAAGGGCGAGGGAGAGATTATGGCTAACCGACCAACTCTGTCAGAAATGAGTATCACACTCGAATATCTCACGTGGTTTCTAGTACGAATATTGGCTTAGCACAACAATCAATCACTCTATACTTTTGAATAACAAGGGAACTACAATTTTTTATTTTAGACAAAAAATGTTCTTTTATGAAATTAAAAATGTCAGAGCAAACTACATCCCTGAATTCTTAATCAGAACAACATATACTCGTTCTATCTAACATGCAAAAAGGGTGAGCATATAAAAAATGTTTGAAATTCAAAAAAAAAGGAACACCTGAAGTTTTTGAAATGTGTTCAAACGTTTGATGATATGAATTTCAGAGTTCAATTTTCATCAGCTTTCAATCATTTTTTCGAGTCAAAGAATCTAAAGGTGAAAAACATACAATTATGTCTTAATAGAGATGTGCATGAATAAGAGAAGGAATAATAAGAGATGGTTGACTTTCCTACTCAAAATCTCAAAAGCAGGTAAAAAACATAAAAGTTGAAAAGCCAAGAAAAGAGGACAAAAACAGTGCTCGGAACGTCGAAAAAAAATGAGAAGGATCGTCTTGTTTTGAATACTACCGATGCTATTAGAATGTTCTATAGAATAAAGACAGTGGAATGAGATGTGTATAGGTGCTTCACTAGATAGAAGCAAATTTATTGAAATAAATTTTGCAAAGAAAATTGCGTTCAAAACAGTTCAAAGAAGGAGGAATAAGGCCAAGGAACGATTCACATTCTGCTATCAAAATTAGTATTGAAATCGTGCTTTCTATTTTTGAATAGGAAAAAAAAGTTTCGTGAAAAAAATGAAAATCTAAACGATAAGAAGATTGATTAAAAAAAAAGATTGAAACACAATGAAGATTAGGATAGACACACAAGAAATTGCCTACAGGTAACCAAGAACCATGTCAGAATACATGTATTCAATTAGGAAAAGCAGTTCATGAAGGAAATTAACGTGTGTACATGATAAAAGTTGTTTGCACTGATAAGACACAACTGATTCGATGATATGTTAGTTATGATCGACTTTGTTTCGGAAATCTTATTTTTAGTTAATTATCTTGCAACGTTAGAAATACATTTGTAGGTGTTTAGAATTTGCTAACGCTATTATGATACGCTCTTTTTTCTATGTTGTTATCCTTTTCGAATCACTTTTATTAAAAGTAACCAAAGAAACATTCGGTATTACATTTGCCAATCCCCTCTCAACATCTGCGGATTTCCTTACAAATAATGAATGTTTCTTAACGTGAAAGGCAATAACAACAACGACGACAACAAAAGATTAGCATCTCCCACTACCCCTTCATATCCAATTCCTCTTCTTTGCCGTCGCAATAATTGCAAGGCTGCCACACATACGCAGATGCGAACGCATTACCAACACAAACACGATTTCTCTCTCTCTCCCTCTTTTCCCAACTTTTTCAGGGTCAATGAGACTGCCTGCCGGAGAGATATGTATCGTTCAGTCACTTCTATCTTTCTAGTTCTCTCTCTCTCTCTCTCTCTCTCTCTCTCTCTCTCTCCTTTCCCATTTCCCTTCCCACCCGATGCATTTGTAAAATGCAGAATGTGTACACATTTCAACTTGTTGTTGTTTATTCCAAGTCCTATTCATTCATTGATTCCAGTTTCTTACAGATGAAAAATGAAACAAAGGCTTGGTAACCTGGATGAATGATTCGAGAAGAAAAAAAAGTACTAGCGGAATTAACTGGTGTGTTTCAATACAAAAACGATTTTGGTCAATGCGGTAAGACTTTGTTTTGCTTCAAATTTCAGCTGTTGAAACCATGAACTGGATTTCTAACTACTAGGTTTCAAGATTATACGAAATTGTTTTTCTGCATTAATTGAGATAACTATAAGTTGATAATTTTTGCCCAACCAGTTTTCCTAAAGTCAAAAAGTTGGAAAAATTATCAGATGGCCTCGACATAAGATTGTCATTCCTCTCGGCCAAACGTTGTTATATAAAAGATATAACTCTGGTTTTTGATATAAGGTTGTGATGGGGGACTATCAATCCATAATAGAACTATAACTCAAAAACTTCCTATTTACGAACAAATTCTACAGACACGTTAACAGCTGGTCTGTAACTTTGAGAGCTGAATTAGGAAAATAACAAAAAAACCCATTGAAGCTAGGTAAGCATCTGCGTACCAGATTCAATCACAACTTAAGAAATAGTTGATCAAAACAAGGCATGTAAATTATCATTAAAGGAGGAGGGAGCTCAAAGAAACATTTACTTCGAAATTACAAATATAAGTACCTCTGGTGGGGTTGAACCTGGGGTCAGTCTGACAGATCACCAAAATCGTTACCGACTGCGCTATGCGACCGAGAAAGTGCGCCGACAAGGATTGCCTATAAGAGACTGCGCCCTTTTTTCCTTTTAAAATTCCCCTACGCATGAGAGTTCCCACCCCCTTTAAGTGAAGTTCCATGTAACTTTATAACCTGACTCTAATACTTTAGGTGTATTACTTGTTTGCGAGGAAATGTGTGCCACCCTGTAACTCTTTTCTGTCTCTCTCAAATTGTTAGTTGCTGATAAATCGTGGTCAAACACAACCTATCAGCATCTATATACTAAAAATGATAACTCTAAAGCAATGCTACATAAAAATAAATAGACTGGGGAGCATTCAGTATAGTCAGTGTTGAGTAAGTCGCTCTAAAACTGGTCGTTTCATATTATTTTTTTTCAGTTCGCTGTGCAATCCATGTGCGAATGAGAAACAACACAGCTTCTGTTGCCCTGATACTAATACTCGCCAGATTCTACGATGCGTTTCAACAGTTACGAGCAAACACTTTTACATCAGAAACCATGGACATGCGCCATAGTTCACATTTTCATCACACGTGAGTATTAACTGAATCCAAATTTTTTACTGAGCTCAAATTAGTTAAAGTTGTGAGCAACTCATCAAAATAAGGTGCATCCCGACTATGGATTGTCAATATTGAGGGCAACATGCACAAGTCTTGACATTTTGCTGAGGCACTGCGGCCGATTACCGCAGTTTTACATTCTTTTTCCCTGAAGAGGTTTGCTCTCTAATTTTTGCAACTATGAGTGAAATCGGGGTTGAAAGAGCAAGGAGAGATATTACCCGATGAAATAATGACCTCAATGGTAGGACCCAGCCTCCTCTGAACAGCCAGGTTCGCGAGTGCGCCGGAGGCTGTTCGTCACTGCGCTCTCCAAGTTTTATGGCGTTAGCGCTTACGCCGCTACTTTTGTTTACATAATAACGGCGTGAACCTGCGTTCGTTTGGTGTTGCGGTTGTGCGTCTGTCTCTCGTTCCACAGGTTCCGAGTTCGATTCTTGCCTGTGCCACTAATCTTTTTCACATCCCCGCGGACGTTGGGACACATGGGGAAAAAGTCCACAGGTAGATGGACACGCGCTTAAAGCGTTTTATATATCAAACTGATGGTTAAAAAAAGTTGAATTAATAAAAATATTTTTGAATATGCACTTTTAGAAATTAGGAGAAGTTCACGGAAGATGAAGAAACTAATGAAATAGAACAATATCAGACTCTGAGGTTAACATATTATTGGTTTTTCACCCAGCGGCTGAAAAAATATGAAAAAAGAGATCGATTTCCAATACTCCATTTTAAAAAATTAGGAGAAAAAAATCAGCTTCGTGCCCTTGAAAATTTTGTTGGCACGTTTCGCGATGCTTCCGACTAGTTTCGCGCCAAGGGTCTCGTTCAGAAGAGACTACATTTTCATCTAGTCAAATTTTTTTGGGACTTTTCGGAAAACGGAGAAATTTAGTAAATACGAAGAAAATGAGAGTCTAGAAATGAATCAATTAATTGTGATAAGTAAAATTATAACGAATAACAGCAACTTTGGTTGTTTACTCAAAATTTCGCAATATCAATTTTTCAGAAATTCGATACCGAAATTGAGTGCGGCAAAATATACAGAGGAATCTAATGTGCAGATTGTGGAATGATTGAAATTATGGGAGCCATGAATGAAGAAATCATGAAGAAACGAGAGAATTCCAAGAATCCCAAGAAAAACAGATATAGGGATGAGATAATGCATATGAAAAACAAGAAACATATTGGAAGAATCTTGCACCGATCAGTCTTGCAAACAGTTTTGTTCAACCGGATGAGCAGTAAAAATGTTTCACAACAAAACACTACATCCTACGGATGATGATACATAAAGAACTATTCTAGATTGAATGAGAGCAGCGAACGGTGAGGATTTTACTTTGAAAAAATCGGTTGAAAAACAAAGAAATCAAGTGGTTGTGAAATTATGAAATTCATCCTTTTGGGGGCATTCACCTTTCTGTTCAAATGAAGAGGGGCTTAACGTATGAGCCCGTGCGCACTGAGCTATCGATCCTGCCCAAGACGCGACTAGAGTTAACGTGTGGACGCTAAATGCGGGACCCGCAACTGCAGCTGCATTGGTCTCGACACAAGAAGACATATAAATCCATGCTCCTTTAAATACCAAAATGGGAAGCGGGAAATGAAAATAATAAGCAGGATTACTGGGAAATAGAAGTGCAAAGGTGTAGTAGTATATGCCAGAAGCGGTAAATGTTAACATTTTGCAATGGAGGTTTGCTTATTCGGCTGTGATTGATTTCCTTAGATTCTCAAGCAAAACAACTTTGCTATGACAACGGAAAAAGTAATTCAAATTTCAAAACAAATACAAAAATTGAAATAAGTTCACAGTTGTTTTCCAGGTCAACACCTTTGTACAATAATGGAGCTACGTAACAAACGCCTACAATGCTGGAAGGATGAATCGAAAGTGAGATTTCCCATTCTAAGATGATAAAGCTACACGGTTGAAAAGAATAAGAATCAGTAATCATTCTAAAAACGTATAGCAGTCTATAGTTTTTTCATATCTTACAAATAGAACGGGTAAACATCATCTCGACCAAATTGAAGTTTTTTTGATGCATCCTTCAATGAGTACCTTTGAAATTAGGCATTAAAAAACACTGTTACAAAACGCTAGTTTATGAAACGTTTATTTACCATTTCCTATATTGTTACAGACCCAAACTTCATCACAAACAAGAAAAATGTTGCAATTCGAAAAAAATGGTTCTACACTCTCTCATTTTGCATTTGATGTGTTTGCCAAGGTGGATACTTTCGTTGTCAAGTTTGGTGAGTATTTTCTTGGTGATTTGCTTTCAGAGTAAAATACGTATGTTGTTTTTCATTTGGAAAATGTAAGCGCTTTACGCCGAACTTCTTGGAATCTCCGTGAAGTAATATCTGTGAGGTACACCTACAACGGCCTTGAAGAACTGGATAAACCATGCCTTTTTTGTCGACCAACGATTTTGAATTAGATAGTTTTGCCTTTGAATGTGATTTGCTTTAAAAACGGTAGCTGTATAGAAACCAAATCCCTGAAACTTTTATTGTTCATGAGCCATCCACAATCAACTTCGATAAAATTGCTTCGAGAAAAAAAGCCCCAACTTTTGAAATGTTACTTTGAGCTGTATCGGACGGAAACACTGGCTATGAAAACGTGTACATTTATGAAATGAGGTTCGTTGTAGAATATCCCTAGAAGTTCCACGAAATGTACCCGCAGACTGAACACGCTTCCTCATAGCTGATTTTTGAAACTTTGAAAACTGCCGTGTAGTCTCTCAAAAACTTAGTATCAAATCCATTTTGTGATCAAGAAGAGTTAGATTCAAAAAAACACTAAAAATTTTGCAGGCTGCCATTCAATGATAGATTGCTTCTTGTGAACGATTCAAACATATTTGTTGCGGCAAGATTACTGAAGAACATAACTGTCAGATTGTCCACGATTTTCACAAATACAGAGAAAAACATTTACGCTTCTGAAAGAACACAGTGAGTTTTTTTTGATTACAATTGAAATTCGAACTCCTTGATTAAAAAAAAGCAAGTGGATGTGTATAAATATATATTTGATATCAGTCAATAGGAAACTCCCAAGTAAATTTCTATGATTGAACACGACTGCAATAGATTGTTGAACCAGTTATTCATTTTGAGCATCTGCAGAAAAAGACACAACTTTAACACTTCAATTTGTATAGTTTTTGAGCTTCCAGTTCCTCCATATCCTGATATTTTTTACGGTTGTTCTATAATTTCTCGGGAAAGTATTCGTACAAATAACTTTTTTTTCGAAATCCTGTAAGTGGCTTTAGAAACTCAAAAAACCCAACCATATAGTTTGGATTGCACCATTGGGCATGGATTGCTCTTTTTCTTGACTGTTATGTTGTTTAGAATGGGAATGTTTTCTGGTATACTTCACGTATGAAGTAACCTTCCAATGATTGATTTGAAAAAATTATTTAGTATTTTATTCACTAGCAGCAATTAAGGTTTATTTTTACAAAAATGACAAAACGAAACTGAAGAACATCAAGTGAATTTCGAAGGAAAGACAAGCTCTTATTCGGAATTCAAACAAAGCCTGGGATAAGCATGAAAAGATTTGATGCACTAGAATTATTAGAAATGGATTGAACGAGCTAGTAGAAATAAAACGGAGAGATTTCTTGTGGTAATATGATTGAAAACATCAATGAAAGATAAATAAGAGATGAGGAAAAACATATCTGAACGATGGAGAGCGCAAAGAACTTATTTGTACCGTTTTTCTGGGGTCGAAGTTATAAACACTGGCATTATCACAATGAACGGCATCTTCTTATTTAATCCGTACAAACTAACTTTAAGCTTATTGAGATGACCGATGATAGGTTTTTCATTAGTAGTGGCAATGTTCGGATGAATTCTGTTTCTGGATACTTCATTTCCATTAAACGCCAATTCCATTTGTGTTGGTAGTGCAGTGGTCACAACGAATTGCCCCTAGAATAAAAAGAGATCACACTTTTTCGTAAGTACATCTGATGCCCTCTTTCTTTTGAATTATGTTTTTTGAAGTTCCCTCTGCTAGGTCCAGATTTTGATAATTGGTTTGGTTAGTCCACACTAGAACAAAAAAGCTTCCGAAATGAGTAAACCATTTAAACTGACATGTTTTATCAATGAATTTTTTCCAGGCCAAACCTCTACTTCCTTCCATTCGGCGCTGAAAACGACAAAGCCAAGCTTTCCGGGAACTACATCTTTGAACTCTTCATCCAAATGAAACTTCTGTGTGAGGTGAGACAATCCACGCCAATGAGTTGGAACCGTGATGAGTTTCTCAGTTTTAGAAATTCCAATTTTTCCTGAGAACTCTGTTTTGAAAAGAACATCGAAAGCTTCGTGGAGTTTCCTCTGGTACTCTCCATGAATTAGTCGTGCGGGAAGGTCAATGTATTTCCTGTAAAATTTAAAAAACAGTTTTGCAACAAACCTTTTGTTTTTCCTTCAGAACCTTTTCGGACATTTACTTCTCGAAACTTCCATTTCGATTAAGTTTCACCCTTTCTCAAAAAAAAAGAGCTATGCTGCTCTTCTTCTCGATTTTGTTGGATAAAAAAAAGAAAAAACTTACTCTGGAACACTGTCAAGGCTGAGGCCTCTTCTGATCATGAGTTTCAAACATTCTTCTTGTTCAAACTTCAAAACGGAGTAAATGAATGGTCCATTGGCAAGTTCTAAATTCAAGGGGCACCCATCTTTGATGTATTCCACACAATCGCTAAAGTCGCCTTTGGTTATGATGTTGAAAAGCTGCATTTTCAATTCGTCTTGTTCTTTTTTCGCAAGCTCTTTCTGCAAAGAAAAAAGTTATTTGCAGTAGTCTTTTTTTCCAATCAGACTTGTCTATTACTAATTTCGGTCATAAACTTTTCTGATAAAAAAATATGTTTCCCTCATTTTGAAAGTGAAAGTCACAGAGAGATTTTTCTAGTGATCTGATATTTATACACGAAATATACTAACCTCTTCTCCACTCAAAACTCTGATTTCTGATCTGAAAAAGCCTTTTGTGGGTTGTAGATTAAGATTCGGAACAGTTGAAGATGTTGCTCCAATGACATGTTTCTCGGTTTTCTTATCGTTCTTCTCTTCTGTTCCCTTCAGTTGGACTTTTCTTTTTTTCGGCTGGCTTGGTCCTGGCTGATCATCTTCAGCTGGTTGCCAGCCAGTGATCATTTGACGATCCGGTGTTTTGCCTTTGCTGGCTTTGTCTTCTTTTTTCTTTCCATCACATTTCTTTTCATCATCCTGTAAAATTCAAAATCATGTTTTCATATTTCTAAAAATAGAATATACTCAAAGAAAATATTCTCAGTCATCAAAATAGTTTGACCATTCATTCAAATTTCAATTTGAAAATTGTATCGTGTTGATTACTAGTAAGCATTTTAAGATTGGAGAAAAGTCAACTTACAGTTTTATTGTAGAACTTGTAGGCTTCTTGAATGTCTTTAGAATCTGAAAAAGACTGATTCAATTTTCAGAAATATTGATTTGCATATAATGTTTTCAACTACCGTTGAGTTTATGAAAGTTTCATAACCTGAATGAATTGAAAATGAAAATTAAGAAAAACAATTAAAGGTCTTTGAAACAGTTTTCCAAACTTTGTTTAATGAAAATTTACTCACAAGCCTTGAGCGCTTCATCATAAGCCACTCCATTATCCTCCTTGAACTTCTTGACACATTTATTATCGAATCTTCCATGGATTTTCTTCAGGAGCTTCCACGATTTGTGCTCATCATGACCGTTGTTCCGTGAGCAGAGGAATTCCAGCTTACCAAAACTGTTGTACCGAATACCGGTGATTTGACCTTTCTGAAAAAATTCCTTGTGGAGATGCTATTTCCCAAAACCATTTATCGAAAGAATTTTTTTTTAATTTCTATCGATCAGCTCAAATAATATAGTTTAGTTTTTGGTTTTTTGAGAGAGAAAGATATCACTCATCAAACACTGCCGATTGAGTCAAAGGCTAACCTCGAATATGTCGCCAGCATTTGTTCCATTTTTGGCTTCTTTCTTTTCCTGAGTATTTTCTGGTGTTGTCCAATCATCCTCATAATCTTCGATTTCGTCTAAAATGAATTGAGCACATTCAGTAAAATGGGGGTTTTAGCGTTTACCTTCCATTTTAAATCGGTCTAGTTTTGCTTTGTTGGCAGGGTTTTTAACAAACGAGGGAAAGTAGAAGTTCTTCGAGCCACCGATCAAATTCAATTCCGAAATCCATTCTTCGGAGTTGGTCTCTTCCCATATCACTAAAAACTGTATCATTCCATCAACTCTCCTAACGTCTTTGACTCCCGAAATCTGCAAAAACAATGTTTTTCTTGTCAGAAAAAAAGTATTCAAGCTATGAAAGTTTCTGAAATGTTTTTTTAGAATCAAAATTACATTTTCATCAGAAGATACTTTGGCATTCAGTTCTCAAAAAATTTTTTTAAACGTTATGCGGATCTAATGAAACTGGAAGAAATATCGGATTTCAATATCATATCTTCATGATTCATTAGTATTTCCAAACTGTTATATATTTTGGAAAATGTTTTACTAACACAAGAAAATTACTTACTGGATGTTCCTCATCATCGTTCACTCCAGAATTTCTCGAGGCTTCCGATAACAATTTGACTGCAAATAAATGCATTAGACTTATTTTCAATTGATTTTTCGGAGAAAAAACAACTTCCGCCACTAAAACGTCCTTTCAATCGTTCATGAGTCCCCTTAGTTCTTACCTTTTTCTTTTATTTCTTCATACTTTGATTTGTTCCTGGGATTTGCTAAGAAAGCTTCAATCAATCTGTGTTTTCCTCCTCCTTCGAAGCGTTTGTAGTTGGCCCATCCGCTCAATTGATCGGAGAGCCGAGTGAGATGGAACTCAACTCTTTTCCCAATATGACGGACGTTGTCCACTTCGTCGAACTTAAATTTAATGATTTTGTTTTGACGGTTTCTTAATGATAACAATACGTGGACAATAAACCTAGATATCATTCAATCAGCAATCAAAATAAGCTGTTTTTTTTTTCATCCTTTCATTTTTTTTTCAAATCTACTCAAAAATCCTTACTGTGTTCAGAGACACATTGGGCTTGATGACGGCGTTGTCTTCCTCGTGAGCTGACATTGGTGGGTGTTGTGGGTGACAAGTTATTTGCACACTGGAAATGAGTATCAGTTAATTGTAATGATTTTTTTCAATGAAAGTGCCGAATATGATGTTATTCAGAAAAGCCATCGAACGTTGAGAGCATGATTATTTAAAAAACGACAAAAAATTCAACATTTCGCATCAGAAAAAACAAGTGCTTGATATTTTTCGTTTAGACAGTTGAGGAAGTTTTTGTTTAACTTGAATTTTTCGGCGGTGGAATGTTTCGAATGACTGAGGGGTCCTTGTATTGCATGTCAAAGCTGAGTATTGAGGAAGAAAACGGCCTTGTGGCGAAGTTGCGCAGCGGCTGGCTGCGGCATCTCTCTTTTCCCCTCTGACCGCTTTGGTAAAGTACATAAAGAGTGTGTTTCGCACCCCATGGACTCTTATATTGATGCTCTTTGCAAGAAATTTTCAACAACAATGTTTGTGCTGTATTACTTTAGCCAATATCTTTTTACATCCGCATTTTTTGTTGCGATTGATGAATTCCCACTCGTCGCAAATTATTACGATTCCATACCCCCTCTCATCTCTCTTCTCCCTATTGTAATGATTGAAACACATCAACGCAGATACACACGCACATAACTGCGAACAGTCATCAAAATTCTTAAAATGTTTCCCCTTTTGTTCTCTCTCCAATTCATTTTCGTTGCCTTCTTTTCTCCTCAAATGCCTGATGTATCGTGTTCTTGACCTGTTATTTCCAAAAAACATTTTACGCAACATAACTATTTTTTACAGATGGAAAACGGAGCGAACTTCAGTGATTGGATCGAACGAGAAGAACATCGAGCTTTAGGTAAGCAACAAAGTCTTCACTACTTTGAAAAAGAATTTGAATGATCTACTTCAAAGTGATGGGTAGCTTATTAGAAATGCTGATGTACTGCTAAACTCTTCTCTGTACTTTTGAGTGAAAAGCATGCTTTTTCGGTAACAACATTTTTCAATTGCAGCAGAAGCACAATAACAAACATTTTGTGAAAAAATAAAAAAATGTAATCTAAAAAATGCACTATATTCCTGTACAGAACAAATTAGTTGCTATATTGGAAAACGTTTTCAACTTGCCCTCTATAAAAAGAGCCCATGCACTTAACAAACGTTGTTGACGCGTTTAGTGATACGTTTTGACGTGTTTCGTGTCTTCAGTTTTTGTGAGAGCTTCAACAACAGCGGCAAATTTGAAAATCTGAGCGCAGTTCCAGATGAAATTTTACGAATCGGATAAATTCGAGGATGTTTTATGTCTCCAATTGGAATACTGTAAACAATATTCATGATTTTCAGGAAAACAACAATCATTGCAACTGATGAAGATAAAATCGATCAATTCTACTTCAGGCCAATAAGAAAATGTGAACAAATGGAAAGAATAGAAGGAACGTGTATATGCTGTAAGTATTTAAAACCGAACAAAGAAGTTGCTGTAATATGATTTGGAAACTGAAATATGAGAGAGAAAATGAGATTTGTGAGAAAAAAAAATTCAGAGATTAATTCAGATTAATTGCGAAAAGGTGTAATTGTTCACAGCGAAGCTCTGCAACACCTCTAGGGGTCTCATCTCGATTTTGTGAAAAAAAAACAGTCCAAGTTCCAAAGAAAATCTGTTAGACGGATCCGATAGGTACCCAATGTGTCTGAAACATTGACGAAGCCTTCAGCGGCATTTTAACAAATGAAGGTTGAACATTTAACCAAACCAATTTTGATTTCAGGCGTAACTCAATCTACAATTGGTTTTTTGACTATTCGATGCACGAAGCTGAATTCCCCGGAACGGAAAAGTGGACGATTACTGTGATATCGAAGAAATTATCGGAATCGAATCAAATATTCAATCAGAGATGAACCGGATGAAGATCGAGATAAGCAACACCAACAATGTGGTGCACTTTATTTGAGCGTATGCACTTAGTTTTTTTCGGTGTGAATTCGAGTGAAAACCTGCGGTTAGTGGATTTGTTTGAGCTATATGGTACTCTCCGTAAAAGGTTTCAGATTTCTTGGGCTGGAATGTAACAAGAAGCATGCGAAAAAAACAACGATTCCTTCCCAACCTCTGCAAATTAATGAACGGCGACATTGTGCTGACCGGGAAATTAACATCACTTTGATTAAGAACAAGGTATTTTTAAAATAAAAATTGAGGAAGAAATGAATACATGCGCCAAAAAAACTAATATTTAAAAAATGTTCGAAAACAATTCGAAAAAAAAGTTAGGTAGGGTTGAGTTCCTTTACTTTAATCATTGACCAGCCCAAACGACAAAAATCAAGTCCTCTTTTGTTGAAAATTCTTGATTTGGAGTGAAATTGAGGGTCCCAACTGTTCCGTCTTTTCTCACTATGTCATATCCATTAGAACAGTCAATCTTTTGCGAACCTCTGTAATGAATCATTGGCATCAAGTGTGATCTGCACTCTTACTTACATTTCATATACACGTTTGCCACTACTATATTGAAGAGGGTTCAGCTTCCACAATAAGACAAACTTATTTGCTTGTTCGAGTTTGAATGTTTGTAACATTCCGTTGACCCCATCAATCCACTGTTCGAAAAACACGACTGACAAATCGGCAGTGATATTGTAAGCATGAACTATCAAGTGCTTACACGTAAAAAACTTGAAGCAGTCTTCGTCGAAATAATCATCAAATGCTTTGATCTCGATTTTTTTCAGATTCAACGGCTTGGTAAATTTGATTCCACGGTTGTTAATATATAGTTCTTGGTGTGGTCTCAAGAGTGATTGGAAGTTTTCTTCAACTGGAACGAGCGATGTCTCATAGATTTTGATCTTGTCAGCTTGTCCAATAAACGACCACATTTGAAATCGAGAAACGTGACGTACGGAGTCAAAGACCAAATTGAAGCGGACATTTGGGTAAAGGCTTTGAATTTGTGAAACTAGAGCTTCAGTTGTAGATAGGAGATCAGTGGTGGAGATTTCGGCTTTGGGAGCTGGTAAAAAACGAAGACTTCTGAAAAAGTACTATTGTCCTTTCAGATTGACAACTTTTCTTATTTTTGAGGTTATAAATCAAAAAATGTGGGCTATTTGGACATTTCATCAGAAGTTTTGAACTAAACTGTTTCCAAAATATCAACAATCTGAATTTGGGTCTTTCGTTTCAATGCTGCCTTCATTACCAAAAAACAAATACCCAGAAGTGAACTTTCTTGTGTATTTGTAGCAGTTTCCGATGCTGATAAAAAACATTTTTGAAAAACATACTCACTCAATGTCGACATACTGATCTCCAATAATAAAATCAGGATTCGGTGGATAGTTGTGATCCATTATAACTTCCCATAATCCTTCACTATTTCCAGATATGCAGTTCAGCAGATTCACTTTGATGCGTTTTTCGGATCTTATTACCACTCTTATTCTCAGAGGAGGAGGATTCTCCACCAACGACGAAGCAATTTGAAGAGTGTCTTTGGAAACAAAGGAGTAAGTTATTCTGAAACACTAAAATTTGAGAAAAGGTTAAAATATCAGAATGGCCACTGCCATTGAACGATTATACTTCGTTTTCAAAAAATATAATGTTGGAAAACTTAGCATGAACTTACATTTCAAAAATTGTCGGCATTCTCGTCACCACAAAGTAGAGAGTAACAAATAAATTAATCTGTAAAAGAGAACAACAGTGGGATTGTATATCAGCGAGAGAGAGAGAGAGATAGATAAAGAGAGAGAGAGAGAGAAAGAGAGAGAGAGAGAGAGAGAGAAAAAATGAATTGTTTTCCATAATAAATTAGAGCAGATAGTTTCTACTGGCCTATCTAACACCAAAGATTGTTTTTTTTTGTATTAATAAAATTGCAGTTGACATCGATGATAAACAGAACGTCATTTATGGTCGATCAACCAGCAACTGCTCGATTCGGAGGATACAAGAAAGGAAACTCAAATATTTTAACTCATCACCATTGTTTTTTGAGCCTTTCTATCGGAGAGTCAAATATATGAAAAGAAAACATAAATGATTTTTTGAAAAGTAGTCATTTGTTTTTCAATCTCTTCCTAATAAATAAAACATACTCCCTATCCAAAACTGACATGGAAAAAAGTTCAAGGAGATCTTTGATATGATTATATGTATGAGATGATCTTCTTTTTCGGACCCTTTGTT
>GL379837.1:767738-780163 GCA_000143925.2 Caenorhabditis brenneri | reverse complement strand
CAATGTGAAAAGCCGGAAAACATTTCAGTTTATCCACGAATTTCCGGTAAATAGATTGATGACACCTATGAAAAGCGGCGTGCTCACACGTTTGTCTCAAGATTACGTATGTAGTTCAGTTTTTCTGGTGATCTAGTAACATGTTTATCATAAATCACTCATATGGGTGCATATATGATCCAAAAATCATACGGATCCGAACAACTTTTTGCAACTGTGCCAAGGCCTAGCACTAAAAGTCTCTCTCTTATAGATAGTGCCTCTTAAAAAAAGTGATCGACAACGACGAGATTTGTGAAACCACTTTGAAAAATTGAATGAAAGTTGAGAAGAAAATTAAGATCAATCATTCTGTTCATAAATTCACGAAAATAAAGAGTTTCTCAATTTCTCGAAGAAGAGAATGAAAGAAGAAAACCATTACGGGCTAATGAGTAGAATACATTAGCGTCTGTTGAGAGCTGTGATTCTAAGAAAGAGAAGGGAGGAAATAAGAAAAGGGATTAAGTGCACGACTGAATCTGAGATATGAGAGGCATGATGATTCGATTTATTAAGAAGCCGTATACCAAAACGGGATTAACTGAATTGGTAGAGGTAAATAGAAGAGTTTTGGAAATGGATGAAATCAAGAGCTCCCGGAGTTGAGAAAATTTCTCACGGCTCGTAAATTGCTTTACTTTTGCAAGATGCAGCCTTCGTGAAATTATGGAATATCTCACGTATTTCGGTACCTTACAAAAAACTGCTCTAGTTGCTATCGGGATGTTTAATTGATGCTCTTTTCTATTCCTGGAGCAGATAAAAACAAAAGTTTAGATTAGAGCTCATCGTTTACATGTCAAACGGATTCAGTGAGAATATCCCAAGCCTAGAACTGACGTATTTTTTTTATCAATTAAGTTCTGTGGATTTCATTATTCGAAAAAAAATGTGCACGTCATCAGCTTCTACGTGAAAAAGCTTCTACGTGAAAAACAATTATTACATTGATATCATCATGATAATCTATTTGCTTACGTTTTTCTGGCCAATTCTGCTTTGTTTCTTTCCATTACCAGTTTTCATAGAAGTTGTTATCCTACCAGTTTCGATTTGTACTTTGATGTGATCGGTTTGTTATTGCAATAGAAGAATACGCATATCATTTTTTCTGGAAGAGTGATTCGGTCATCGAATCGCTTTGAGAAAAATTCAAGGGATTATATTTGTTCAACAAAAAATCCAAACTTACCCAGGGAGATTTTCAACACGTCGTTGTTATACTAGCTCAAGCCTAGTTTGAGTCAGCCCCCAAACGGTACACCAACAATTTTATGAACTCGTTTCATGAACCTTGAAACAATTTCAATGACTAACGTATTCACCATCAAAGTCAATGACCTCTTGCCAGTGCATTGGAAGGTGAGAGATTTTTCCCTACTCGAAAATTTTGAGCAATGACAAAGTGAAACCGTGTCAGAGGCTTATGGAACAACCTAACTCTCTGATTTTCTTGAGTTGCAGTGCAATTAGACACTTAGTTTTCATTCAATAATATTATACAATTGAGTTGGAGAACAAGAGACAAAGTATTCAATAAGACAGTAGAGTGTTCGGTGGGTTCTCAGGTTGAAATGACCCGCAAATGAGTGTTTGTTTCGGATTGAAAACTATAAATCTTCGAACATCAGAGAAAAGGATAACTACCAGCCAATGGATTTTTGTCTACCACAACCTAACTGAAATTTCTGAATTTCCAATAGTAAACAAATGAGGGAAAAATAGACACAAATTAATACATACTGGTAAAAATAATAGGGGAGTTTGTACACCGGATTGTCAATTGACATATCTTCAAGAGATTGAACACTAGGTTTTAGGATGGACAACATGGATAGACTCGTGGTGAATTCTGAAAATCACAACCATGGGGAAAAAAACTACTGGGATTTAGGAAAGGAGAAAAAGGCAATAAGATTAAAATAAGGCTGAAAAATTCGAACTAGATATCACATGGAGATGAACTAATAAGATGAGGGAAATATACCAGGATGAAGTGTATTTGTAAGAAAATAATTATTGAGCAGGTTCATTATTTTTGAGGAGAATATACTTGATTGGATTACAAGAAACCAGATGCATTGTGATGATGATCGTCTTCAGTTTCCTCGGTTTCGATGGTTTGGGCGTCGAAGTCGCAGACTCTGAAAAGTTTATTCTTATATTCAGTTTTTTGTGGCACATGTGATAGTAATCACTCAGTGATCGCCAGTTTCATATGTTGAAAAAATGAAATATGTTCAATATGTGCAGCCCGAGATGATCACAAGCAATGCTTTTTTCATAACTATCTATAACGGCAACTGAATTTTTGGTTCACTCATTGTTTTAATGATTCCACATAAAAAATGAGTGAGTGTGCAATAAAAAACCACGTTCTAACCTCTCGGTTTGATCGAACAATGAGTAGTGAACTTCATATTTTGACAGTTTCTCATTCATCAGCACCATTGGTTTGAATCTGAAAAATCCAGATGGATCCCTTATTCTGTCAAAAATTTCTCACTTGTAGCCCCAAAGAATCTCGTCTGGGAGAAATGACGTCCTCGCTTGGAAGGTCATACCTGTTGCCTCAACGATTCCTTCAACAGTCATGATCAGCTCGAAGTCGGCTTTCTGAAACGAGATGTTCTGATGTCAGAACGAATGATTTCATTCAATCAAAGTACGTACCACAATATTGTCTCGAGACATTCCATAAAGTGGACTATCTTCATTGATGACGTGCCGCACAATGATTGGCCAGAGCAAAAGAACACGATCCCATCCACTGTCATATCCGACATTCATATCTTTCACTCCAATCAATTCGCGGTCACCTCGCTGAAAATTTTATTTTCAGAACGTAAATTGCGTATTCACACATACACTGTTGATTTTGCTGCAAGCCATGTATAGTCGAACGTGAGACTCAGCCAAGAAGAGTTTCTCTTGGATATCAGCCAATCTGATCATGAGTGTTGGTCGTTTGTCGTGTTCATCAAGTGGTCCGATAACTGCCATACGAGAAAAACGCATTTCCTGAAATTAACTATTCAAATATTGGCGTAACAAAAGTTTTTCTACCTGACGCCGTTTCTTTGGTCGCAAAATTTTAGCAATCACGATTCCAGCTAGGATGGTTTGCAGAAAAACTCCAACAACGCATTGAACACATAGGGTGAGATATGCAGGTGGGCAGAGATCCGTCATGTACCGGAGACCGTATCCGATTGTGTGTTGAGATTCCATACTGTAATAATTCGAATAAAGTCGACCACCTCAATAAGCGCTTGATTTTAAACCATTCCCCAGTAATCACCGATGAGAAACTGCATTTCCTGTTTTCAATACACCAATATCTAATTTCGGTAATGTCCATCTTACTCACTTTCTAATCTCACCATCACATTTTCATCCTATCTTGTTTTCAAATTTTTGTTGTTTTCGGAAACGAGGCCTTTCTAATTCTCGGTCAGAATGACTCATGTAATTATGATTTGTGCTCTTTCATTGTCATGAATTTTTGATAAAATCTCCAATGGGAACATAATTTCGGTTTGATAAGACTTGGAATGTCAACATAAACATTCACGTGTTGTGGGATATGAGAAAATCTTGTGATTGAAAAAGTTGGTTCCTTGATCAGATGAATATCTTTGAAGATTTGGTGTAATTAGAATAAGTTTGATGATTTGTGCCTTTGGTTCAATGAAATCAACTTTAAAGATTTTAGGCAAAAGTTTGAATTTTTCTGAAAAATCCCCAGAAATCCAGCAATCTTTGGAACATATTCCAGAAAACAAGAGAACCACTCAATCTTTGATCGAATACGACGTGTGTTCCTCCGTTTGGCAGACACTAATAAACAAACAAATCGGAAATTTTGGAGAGAAATGAGATTTTGTTGTGTGCATCAGAATGGAGAATGGAATGCTGTTTTTTTGGACTTTGGAGCTCTTTTTTTCATATTTTTCCTGCACAAATTATCACTAGTTTAGTTGTTTTCAAATACATTTCCTATTTTATCACATTTCACAACTAAAAATTTGAATCTGTAATCCATATTCGAAAAAAATCCCGCTCAGCTTTTCTTTTTTATTGCATATTTCTTTTCCCGTCTTGGCGGCTCAATTTATTGCGTCACAAATCGAGTTTTGGCACATCTTCCTTTTCGTTACCCAGCGTTTTGAACCCTTTTCACAAATTGAATTTTCGAACATTTCGCAACAAAAAGTTTGGATGAAACTTCAGATAAAAATTTATAGACGTCTATATGAAGAAAAAATATTCTAACGAACTTCGTCATAGACGTTCGCTTATCAGTCCTAGACCGGACGGATGGCTTGAGCATCGGAAATTTGAAAAAAAAAAACAACTGGAAATTGGCTTACCTAAACAGGAAGGCGCTGATGAGAGTGTCGACGTTGGCAATACATGATTCATCCTGAAGGATTAGAAATATACTGTAGTTATAGTCAATCAAAGAAAAACTCACTTTTTTAACCGTCTTCAATCTTGAAATGACATAGTAGATGATTGCAAAAATAGTCCATGACAGGACGAAGCCGAGAAAAAATAGAATGGTGATAGTCCTCCAATTACATTCGATGATGAGATGAAACCAGTTTCTGCAATATCTCCATCTATACAGACGGTGCGAACACCCGTCGTTTTCTCAGGGGGGAATGAGTGTTCCAGAAAGTGGAAGAAGTTGGACAAATAAAAAAACACGCGGTTGAGTAGGCACTTACAACTAGAAATTAGTGCAAAAGTTCGAGCATTTTCCGATGACACAGAAATTAGCGAGGGCACTATTTTACTAAATTTACTGGCTTTACTCTAAGCGGCACTTTGAAATTTCTAGCGTTACCAACGTTCATACAGCCTACTTTCAGTGATTCGCTACTACTCTGACTAGAACATTCATTACAAACAACATTTTACACAGGGCCAGTTTTGCAGAAAGCAAAATTTTTTCTAACAGTGATTTTCGACGGTGACAAGTGATAACAGACAATGACAAAGCAGTCAAAACATGGTCTACCGTACTTGTATGCTTGTCGGAACCGTTCCGGAATTTGAATATTGTTGAGTAGAGTTTTGCCGTCTTTTGATACTAGACGAGCTCGTTGCACACCAAGTTCTGGAGCTGAACTGGACAGTCGCCAACCATCTGAAAACGATTTTCTGAACTTTTGTGGCATTTTCATGTTTTTCCGAACTCGTCTTGTCTAAAACTTCTGCACGTTCTCAATCTTAATGATCTCCCCTCTACTTCTCCCTTCCCATATTCTTTTCTTTTTTCTTCAATCCGGAAAAGTTTCATCCTATGCTCAAAACTATTGAAGCGTAAGCTCTTGAACTTTTTTCCTTCATGTCTTTTATTTCTTGTTTCCAGACGCTTGACTACCTCTTCCTCCTACACACACTCAAATCTAGAGACAATCATCTCGTTTTCTTTTCCAGTTCCGGACATATAGAACAAAAAAATGGTGGCAGGCACCCGAGACATACACACAACTCACTGAGATCTTTTTTCGCTCCATTTTCACCGGATAATCGTTCAAGTTCTTCAGCCAGCGACATACTCGTGGTCTGGAAAAAAGGAAGAAAATTGAGATTGATGGTTGTGAAATATGAATGATTCAGAATAAAAAAAACTGGGTTGAGTTCAAAGAATGTGAGAAAAAAGGATGAAAAATTTACAGTAACTGGTATTAGGATCACTAGGAGAAATTGTTTTTGGGAGTTTATCACATGGAGAAAAACTGCTCAAAGAGTTGTGTTCGCTGAAGAACAAATTCTGAAGAACAAATAAGAACAAAGAAGAACAATGATATGCAAATTTTTTTGTATCAATGAAAGAACTTGAAACTAACAGTCGTCCCAATGAAAAAATGAAAAACCTATATCATGAAAACTCGAACTTTCTTCCTCTGCCCTAAAAGGTTATGAAAAAAACACAAGAAAAAAGAAGAAAAAGAGAAAGAGGAATAGAAAAAATTGGTGGGGTGTAGGAATTGAAATGTGATACGGGTCGAAGGCGTCGTTAGTTGCGGTAAACGTTAAAGAAACCCCCTTCTTGCCCTCTCTTTTTTTGGTCCTATGACGCGTTCTTTTACATGAAAAAGAGCAACAGGAGCACTGGAAGAATGGAGCATAAGCTCCCCTGTCTTGTATAAGAACACGAACAATGATGATGAAGAAGAAAAGAATGTCGAAGAGATAGGAAAGGGCAACTCCTGTCTCCGTTTTTTCTGTCCCGCCGGAATAGATTTTCGATGTTTTTCAGAAGAAAGATATATGAAGAAAAGAGCATTCTGAGAGCAAAAATCAAAGTTGTAGATACCCTAACGGAATTTTTTTTTCAACCAAAACAATAGACTCCGTATGCAAACGAACGGATTCATATATTTTATTTCAGTTTGATTCCGATTTCTTCTCCTAATTGGGTTGATTTTTGAGAATGTGCAATCATTTCTTCTTTGCACAGCAACATTTTTCCAGTTTTTCAAATTTTGAACACTTTGTTTCCATCAAATAGTCAAAGCCTAAAGACCCTTTTTCCAAAAATAAAACCACAGGATCCACGTCACAACTGGAGATTAAAATGTGAGAAAATGGTGTGCCTTGCCTGGAGTATTTCATTCTATCCTATATTTTCCCATGACCACGCCCCGGAAAACAGCTTGGAGCCCTACCCTCCACGTGCTCCAAAAAAAAATCAGAGAAAAGGGAAACTGCTGTCGCCCATTTGATCTACCGAACTTCAAAAAGGTAAGAACAAATAATTGACCTACTGCAATTATTTTTTCTTGAAACAATAGAAATTTCAGAATTTATGAGAAAATGAAAGGGGCATGACGTTAGTAGTCATTTTATGCAGCTTCCATATGTCGGAAAATCACTAGCTTCTCATAAACCTTGAGCAAGAAGAACTAAAATTTTATAACAAAAATAAAGATTGAAGAGGAAAATAAGATGAAAAATCGAGAAGAAAATGATGATAAATTTTTGAAAGCTTTTATAATCAATGTCTTGAATAGAAGAAAATTAGGGGTTGGTAGTTCTAGAAAATGTTATTTTCAATGAATAAATAACAGATTCTGGTTAGAATTCGTCAAGGTTTAGAGTTCTTGGACACATTTGCAAATAAGAAGTTCAAAAAACTTGATATTTCAATGGTTGTTACAAAAGTAGGAGCGAACTATTGCAAGCTCTAAACAGAAAAACAGGGTTGGGAGCAAAATTATTGAAACCCAGAAGAGAACTCTTTTCTTTACAAGTCTATATTAAATTTCTAGTGTCTGAGCCGTAAGTTTGAAACGATTTTGATCATTTCAAGAAAGTTTTTCTATAGGCTACACAGACATGAAACAATAAAATTTCTGAAAAAAAAACAAGACGATCCAACTTCCTGGTTTCGAAAGGGGGAGAAGAATGCAATTTTATCTGTGAAATCTGCTGAACAAATATCGACAACACATGATGTTTTATCATTCACATGTGCTCATTAACATTATTCAACGATTTTCAAATTCAACAGATGACTGTAGCCATCAGTCAGTTCATTGATTATACTGATAAATCCTACTAAAAATATCGAAAACGTTACACCGGTCTTGTTAAATCATTGCAAAAGAAAGAACCGGGTTCAAAAAGTACAAAAAGAATACTAAATATTCTGATGAAGACGTCTGCTCCCCTCAAAAGGTCCATCTCCTCAAAAGGACATGGGCCAAAAGTCATGGCCCGCGGGGGTGACGAAAAAGAAATCAAGTGAAGAAAATAGGATGAATACGAGAGAGTAGAATGAAAAAAGAGCAAAAGACAAACTCACACATTTTCTATTTGATTTCATAAAACCGCGATTTTCCCACACTTCGTCGACGACCTCCTCCTCCTCGTCAATCATTTTCTTAGTGGAAGAAAAATAGAAAGTAAGTAGCTTTGGCTCTAATAACAATAGAAGGAAGGAAGTTTTTAGACCGAATAAAGGGGGGGGGGAGGATGTTTGGCAGTCGAGACAAAAAAGGAACACAATATGGTTAGGGAACTCCCGAATTTGTTGAAGCTTTTGATGCTCCGTGTGTGTCTTTTGCTCGTTACACGCCAACACACGTCGTTTTAGAAATGCGGGAAATAGAAGTGGTGGCGACGCTCTGTGAGCATCAATGTGCCCTATGTCTCTCTTTTTTCTAATTAGACAGGGGAGAAAAGAGAGAAGTGAAATGAATGATAGGACACTCCAACGACGTCTTTGACAAGAAGATGTCAAATGGTTTTTTACTCTACTTTTTACTCTTTTTTTCTTTTTTCTTTCAACTGCTAAATTGGAAAAGTGAGAATTGACAGATGTTGTATTCTGAGTAAGTGAAAAGCAAAATTGTTAGATGCAGCGAGTTCCAAAGGGTTTCTTCGGTACGGGCATTCATTGTTTCATTGTGAGAAACTGCTCCGTTGAAAGCTGATTTTGATCTCTCAAGGTCTTATTCATTTTTACTACGTCAAAAACTTGCAATCAAGCGAAAAAAAACCTATTTCCCTCTAAGCTCAGCCACCAAAACTCAAAACTCGTGCAGCAGCGAGTCAAACTTTTAAAAATTCACAACTCCAACTCATTTGACGTCCCTCTGTCAAACAGCTTCAGGTTTCAGATTCTAAATAAAGAGACACCAGAGACCGGGTGGGTGTGTGCTCAGGTGTCATTCAGGTACGTCTTCTGGGAGAGCATTCAAAAAATACATGCTCTTTGAAAGTTTGAGAGTGATTCAGAACATCGGAGGTGGTAGTGGTCAAGAACTAGCCGCGTTTCTTGCAAAACCAATTCTGGTTATTGGTCAGTTGGGAAGTTTTGTGAGTGGTATTCAGTTCTATTGTATTAACGGTAAGAACAATCCGAAGAAATTGAGGCTTATTATATTTGGACCCGTACTTTGTTCCTCTACTTTCAGCAAGTTCAATTTGTATTAGAAAAATCACTTCCTTCTAGAATACATTACTTCCCTAGTACTTCATGTCTCATGAGTGGAAAAACTGTCCAATTCTATATTGGAATTTTGTGACATGGAACGTCAGAAAAACACTTGAAGAATGCGGAAAATAAATGAAAAAAAAACTGATAAAAACTCATTTTCGATGATTTATCAACGTCTCTTATCACAATCCAAAATTCAGTTCCAGTTCTTTCCAACCCTATTTTCTGTCGAGAGACCAAGAACTATTGATAACAACTTTCTTACCCAAAATTGAGCACAATAACCATATCAAAAAAGAGAAATGAAAAACCAAAATGAAAAAAAGTTGGTTCGACGAAGCGACAAGTCCTAAAGGACAAGAACCAGAGCAAGGCTCTTTTTCTTTTTTCTTTTCTTTTTCTAGATTAATATTCATTCAGAAATCTGATTAATCCTTGTCTTTCTCTCTTTTTTCTCTAATTCTTTTGCACTTTTTCTTTCTTTTCTTGTTCATTATTCACCATATTCATCAGGCGCTTGAGGGAAAAATAAAGGGAAATACAAAGAAACATGGGATAAGAAGACATCGAACATTGGAGCTATTGAAATTGGTGTTAGTTCTGTAGCCTAATATTGTGTATACATCTATAGCTTTCAGGAAAACATTTCGAAAAAAGAAAACGTTCTCCAAACCAAGATTTTTATACTTGTTTCTCGGATCTATCAAGAAAGTGTTTGAAGTATGAATCAATGAATTGTTAAGTTTTGAACTGGCTGATGAGTTTATGTTTAATGTTCTCAAATAGAAAATAAATTACAGGAATTTCCAATTTATCCCGTGAGTAAGTACAGTTTTTCTAAATAAAGTAGATTCCAACTATGTGAATACATTCACCGTTGAATTTCTACCACAATGGCTAGAATGCTTGCTACAATCTCTCATCCACCCGGGATTCCCTAGCCCTTGGTTCCACATATACCAACAAACCGAAAAACCTATTCTCAAAAATGAGAAAAACGGAATATCAAAAAAGGAACATGTGGCTGCTTTTTCCTGTCCCCTCA
The DNA here is from genome assembly GCA_000143925.2 of Caenorhabditis brenneri. Taxonomy (NCBI): domain Eukaryota; kingdom Metazoa; phylum Nematoda; class Chromadorea; order Rhabditida; family Rhabditidae; genus Caenorhabditis; species Caenorhabditis brenneri. Next base: position 770,117 of record GL379837.1, on the reverse strand, counting down.
ATTCATCTCAATGATTTGAGCAGCTCAGCTCACCTCACTAATCCTGAAGAGCTCAACACGCCACGAAGACATGCGACAACGAAAACGACGACAAAAAAATAAGGTATTGACAAGGAGTTGATGGTGAGAAAAGAGGAGGGGCAACAAGGAATTGGCAAAAAAGGAAATACGGGATAAATGGGAAGTAATCGAACGTCATTCAAGAAACGAAATAGGCAAAAAGAGGGATGGAAAACATGTTGATTTGGAGATTTTTCAAGGTGTGAGGGAGATATGTTACAGTGGATATTTGGAGCATCTTCAAAACTGTGAGGTGCCCCTGGGATGCTATGGAGTTGACTTGATGTGCTTTCAAAAGTTTTTCAAAGTACATTTCGAAATACAAACAGTTTTTTCTTCTTTATTCTCAAAAAGGAGAGCATAGGATTTTTCTCTGAATTTTTGAGCAAGGATCCGTTCACCTACCAAAAACTCCGAAAGCTTCAAGAATTTTACATTCAAGTTGTTTATGAATTGGAATAAATGTAAGGGTGAAGAAAAGGCGGGTGGTCTTGAATATACTTAATTGAATAAACGAAACACGATTTTGCCTCGTTTTTTCTGGGCTGTATCTACTTACACTGACTACACGGATTAACATGATTTCAGACAAAAATTGGAAAAATCAGGTTCTGCGATAAACCAATATCAAACTCGCTTTGTTGTCGGGTTGGAAAAGATGGGGAGGACCCACAAACTGCCAATAAAAGTACAGTATGGAACTTAATCACAGCTTGGAAGACATTTGGAAGACAAAAAAGAATAAATAGAGAAGCTTTATGGTGGCAATTATCTTGAAAACCTTTTACTCGAAATTTATTGCCCAATTTTCTCAAATCTTTTCTTTTCTCCACTCTTTGGCTTTTATTTCAAAATTACCCTATAATTTTCGTTTTCGAATTATTCAAAAAGAAAGAAAAAACAAATAAAACCGAAATGCACAATTTTCGGGAAATGGGGGAAAGAGGAGGGATAGACCCCATTTTCTCTATATATCCTTCTAATTTTTTGGCAACATCTTAGTGTTTCTTTTTCCCAGACATCATATTTATTTGTTTATGTGATGTTTAGAAATAATATTTCTTTTATTTCCTAGAAAACTCAATTTTATGAAGATGTTTGGTTTTTGAAAAATTCCATGATTTGCAATTACAGCTAAATTTCTGACACAACGGGAAATCGCAAAAGTTTAGAGTGTTTCCAGAGGAGATAACCAAACAAGATACATTCCACGCTTCAACATGATCTGGCTGTAAATCCAGAGGTCCATTCCAGACGGAACAAACATGCCTCCACATAGGTCAAATGTTTGTACTCAACATCCAACAAAGAACGATCAGAAAACCAAAAGGAGGCAACAAAATCTTCCACTTTGTGTACCGAGGGCTCTTGATTAATTTTGCAGGGAAAAAATAGGGAAAGCAACAAAAAAAAACCAAGAAAAGAGGAAAGGGAAAGAACGTGAAAAATAAGAAAGTGAGGATAATAATGTAGTTTGATTTGTTGCACAAATGGTAGGAGGAGCATAATGGGAAATGTTTTCACTGTCTTCTTTTGAGACAAAACTGTTAGAATATAGAACAGAATTCGATCTGGTTGAAATGGCACTTGAACGAATTGATTAGGCTGGAATGTCAGGTTTTCCATTTTGAAAACTTCAATTGAGAATGAAAAATGAAATTTGCAATACTAATATCATGTTAGAATGAACAGAACTTGTTGAAACTTTGAACATTCTGAATTAAACTTCTTAGAGTGCTGATGAACTCTTATATGCATTATTTCAAAAATTGTATATTTACTTCTTATGACATTCTGACTAATATGATACGATTGAAATTGGGAACATGCCATGGTTGAAATAAGAAAGAGAAACTTTTTTTCGACACATCCACATAGGTAGATAATGTCGTGGACGATTCGAACATCACATTAGATCGTCAAATTCATGTCCCATTTTTATATAAATAATAGTGATAATCTATTTTGACACTTCATAGGAAAAAATCCTATAAACCGTGTGGTCGGTGTTCCGAATGAGTGGATTTGAAGTGTTCTTTGCTTTTCCACAGTAAATTTAAAAAGGTATTGAAAAAAATTGAGAGTATCCTGGAGATTTTCCAAAAGACTATCATCCGGATTTTCTTAAAATCGTTCGGATCATATTTTCAATTTATATGGAACGCCATCTACGATAATGCATAATTTCAAGATTTTTTCAATGAAAATCGTCAGGTCAAAGCAAAAACTTTAGTACGATGTCCTGAGAGTTGCTCTCATGATAGTTCATCAAAGTATGAGGATAAGAATTTTCGAGCTAGTGAGGTGAGTCAAATAGAT
>GL379837.1:753843-767541 GCA_000143925.2 Caenorhabditis brenneri | reverse complement strand
GCCGCCTGAGGAGAAGAATGGAGCAAAGAATGTTGCAATATTGCAGAGCAGCTGTGACATCAGAAAAGAGTAGGGAACACTTCTTTTTCCAAAATTAAAATATCACACGTTTTTAATTATAGACAAACACTATTCAATACAGACAAAGTGATAGCACGAATAGTCTCTCGAGAATGTGATCATTGAACAAACATCACGTAAGAAAAGTTGAATAGATTAACACATCCTTCATAATTTTTGAAAATCTTTGAAAGTTATGATTCTTGTTCATATTTTCATTTTTCGATCTTTTCCAAATGGCTTCACATGAATAGATTTTTATATAATGAACAAGAACCACAAAGACCACTTCCATATAACTTTTATTGAAACTTGGAAAAGTCAAAAACGGAATAAAAAGATAAGAAACCAGTCTGGTGGGTGTGCGAGAAAAAAAACCGTCGGTAACCATGGATTCGAGATTTTTGGTTTGTGTGTGTATATATCTCAAGAAGAAAAGAAGGATAAGAAAAGAAACGGGAGAGGCTGTCAGAGAGAGAAGGTAAGGTGCGGCAAAAACATGGATGAATGAAAATTGGAGAAAAATCTTCTGGGATTGGAAATAGTAAGAAATGCAGAAGTGTCATTCTAAATGTATATTCATTCCGAAAACTGTTCAGTGTCAGAAACTTTGTCACGAGTTCTGAAACAATTTAGAAAAAAATTTTGTGTTGAATTCGTTTTCCAGAAACGAATAAAAAATAATATCCACATATTCCCCATTCAAAAACTTCAGCGTGTATTGTTTTTCTGATCTATGGATAAGTTTTAATCGACCACATTCCTCCCCCAAACTCTAAGTGAAATTATTTGGTGCACCGCACCTTTCCGCGCCATACATCACTATTTCTTCCAGTAAATAAGGAAAATGTTATAAAAAATGTCTTTATGAAGTTACGAGTTCAAACATGTCTGACATGTTTGAAGAGTCGAGTATAGCCAAGACAAATTTTCACACCTGCAGGTCAATTGGAGTGAGAAATTAGAAATCGGTCAAGTTATGGAAAAAACAGGTGGAAATCAGGCACAAAAACAAGCTTTCAAAACATACATATGAAAATTTTGAGTGAATGAAAAGGAACACAACTGTACTTTCAGTTTATAAAATAGATTGAAATTGGTTTCCGAAATTTAGAAATTCGAGTGAAACCATTTCCTTACGTTGCTCCTCCAAATTGCCAACAATCTTATTCATAGACCTCCCCTGTTGAAGGATTTCATCTCCACCCCCTTTTCACAAGACATCATGACGTAATTAGTATTGTTGTTGGATCGGAAGAAGGGCACCAAAGTGAGGAATTCGGAAGAGAGGAAAGACGAATATCATGTTTTGGAATGGAGCCAAAACGATGATTCGATAGAATGACTCAAAAATTTTGTCATAAATTTTATTCGATGATTTGAGGAAGGGATAAGATTAGGAAGTCTTGAATGCAGCTTAGATCAAGATCTAGACAAATGAAAAATGATTGAAATAGAAAGAAAAAAACGGCAGCAAGCTAGAATTCTCATAAATTTTTTCAAAGAGTCAAACCTCAGCAACACAAAATTTCTACAACATTTTCTTCAAAAGATTGGGTAAATTACCTATTCCACAAGTAGAGAAATCTGGAAAACACAAAGTTCCGGTTTTCTTTAACAAAAATCTTTCATTATTCCGACCATCCAATTTTTCAATATAACCAATTGAAATGTTTTGTAAAATTTCTGAATTTTTAATAGCAGCTCATCTGGATTTCAGCAAATCGGATTTTTTTGAAAATAAATTTTCCAGAAAAAAGAACATAATCCAGAAAGTTCTGATGTCTGCTCCTAGAACAGATAAGAAAGTAGCCTGTTCTTTGAACACTTCTTTCTAAAATAAGAAATACAACTTTTTCTTTGATTTCATTTCCCCGGGGAGTATAAAAATTGAATTCTGCGGATATGAAACTTTTTTTCAATCATGATGTTTGATTGAGTGTATTCAAGAAATAGTTTTTGGTCAAAATAGGAAAATGTTGCGGTTTTGATAAAGTTTGGCACGCAATCTGTCCTAGTTGTCAAATTCAGTGTGTTTGAACTTATTTCGGTTTTTTCTAATATTTTTTTTTGAAGGAGATATGTTTTGGGACTTTCACTAGTGAAAAAAACTATGTTGCAATATTGAGTTCCAGCTTTTTAATAGGGGTATATAAATAAGATCACGTAACTCTTTTTGGAAACAATTTTTGTCAGTGATAGCACATGAGTGAATAGCAGAAGTTCACTTTTTTGTTTTACCGTGTCAACACCTGTGTTTAACTGAATGAATTCGAAATTTGGAAAACCTTGAGTCACAAAACCCGAAATAAAAGCGTGATGCTTCACATTGATGGGTTTTGAAAAATGCTCACTGACCTCTCGTTTTCTATTCAACCCTTTTGCAGACGAACTCTTCTTTTCTCATTAAAAAAGTGGAGCAAGAAAGAGTGATGAGTTTGAAAAGCTGAATGTATTCATTTAAAATGGATGCATTCCCAAGAATCTTCAAAAAGGAAACCCAAAAAAAGAAGTCGGAGAACAAAAAGGAACATAACTTGACTGACAAGGGAAAACGGATGAACAAGAGGAAATAAAAAAGGATGGATGCACTTGACGATTCTATGGTCCCAGGTCCAAAAAACTGCAAAAAAGGAGAAAAGGGAATAGAAGATGGACCAAATGTGGCGAAGTATGATTTATGCGTTTTTCCTTTTCTTACAAAAAAAAGTTTGGGAATGCTGAACTTTTTTGAAGAAAAAGAGCAGAAGACTATTGAAAACGTCATTTAGAGCCTTTGATTTTGGGGGCAGTCTAAACAATGAATTTGGAAATTTTTCTGCAAAATCTTTAGGGGTGGACCATAAAAATAGTCATAAAAAGAGAGCACAGGAGACTAGATAATAGTCGTATGAATATAGTTTGCCTTCCTTCCTTATTATTTGGTTGGATGAAAACTCAGGAGAAATCGAAAAGAAAGAACATGTGGAATTTGGAAATACGAAAAATCAAGAAAAAACTGAACGAATTGAAACAAGTAAAACCTATTGTAAGGTCTGGAAACGTGCACATGAAAGTCTGCTATGAAAGCTAGTGCTTTCTGCTCCGAACTTTTCTAGCTGTTGCGTATTCAATAATGAGTACGGTATCCAAGATTGAAAAGGGTTCACGATTTTCATACTTGCGACAGGCCGGTTCGTGTCCGGAGGCTCGCCTGTCCCGGCCCGCTCGGCCTGTTCGGTCCGGAAGAACGAAACTTCACAAGTATGATAGTGTTGTTCAGAGTCTTCTGTTGTGACGCTATATGCTTCATAACCTACTATACAACACAGGTTACCTTGTATAGCATGTGCAGATCAAGAAATGAACAACGATTTTCCTGAAGGCAAAATAAAACCGAATATGAGGTTCGGAACACAAAAGTGAGAAAATAGTTGAATGGGTGAAAAAAAAGAAAGAGTAAAATAAAAAGAGAGCCGTCAAAAGAGCCGTATTCAATTTTTCTTCGCCTCTCTCGGTTTTGATGGGATTGAGTGTGTATTATGTGATAGAAATAAGGATGAAGACGGGATTTTTTGTAGTCGCAGTGATCCGTTTCGCATTCAGAGAAAAAACTGAAGAAATGAAGTTTTGGCAATCTCATTTTTTGGAGATGTGTTTAGAAGAGATAAACGGATAGTCAAGACAGATGTCTGTCAGAAGATTATTCTGAAGCGTTGTTCCTTGAAGACAAAATTCAAACAAAAAAAGGAATGACCAAACGTGACTAACTCGCCCACCAGTACTTGAGGATATTTCAAAGTGGTGGTCAGTACACTTGAAAACGTTAATTCTAGGTATCAGTTTTCACCTAGAATACAATGTTTTGAAAAAAAAAAACATTTTTGAAGCCAGTGAAAGTTCTAATTTTTATTCCGTGGCATTGCATCATAGTGAATTGGCATCTTCTGAACAAATAAAAACATTTGGCAATCAATTTTTGAAAATTATTATACAATCAAAATATTTGTGACCTAGTTCACATGTTTCAATATTTCTCAGAAATCCGTGGCAAGTGACTGAAACTGTTCGGGTTGTTGTTATCATCCATTTCTTTTCGACCGTATCGTCCTGACCGGTGTCTTCCCATTCGAGATGGCAGCATGTAGATTTCCACGTTTCTGAAACACATTATGTTTTGAATATATAACTTTTGTCTAATTTTGTTTGTACTAGTACTGCTTACCCAATGTTGGAATCCACTTCAGCTCTTCTCAATCTTGCTGATCTGACTCCATAGTGTCTCAAACTCATATCACAAAATGAGAGAAGGCGTTGAACTTTTGCGAGTAAATCTGTTTCCATGTGGAACTTTTTATCAGCAATGAAGAATAGAAACATTAGGAATGCATGAAACGGAAGTCCTGGAACAATATGTTTATAATTGTTTCGTTTGTTTGATCTCTTACCGTTTCCAGTGCTTTGCCGATCACCCGTGAAGTAATAGTTAATCTCCGCTACTTTTGCATCCACTTGCACCATTGGCATGATGTCGACAAGATTGCACTTCCTAAAGTATCAAACATTCAACAGAAACACAAGTAAAAAGTATCAAAGAACAAAATATTTCACATACTTGACAAATTGTTTCAATCCAGCACTGGTGATGTTTACATTGTTTCTCAGGTGCACAAATTGCATGTAAATGTACATGGCCTTGTCCAAAAATAAAAGATGACCACTGTGAGCACCATAACGGGTTGGGAAGATCTGAAAATGTCATGATCAGCATGTTATAGGAGAGTTATTAATTATAAGGGATTTTCTATTGCCCCAAATATTCCAGACTACTCACCTCACTCAAGTGCGGTTTCTTTTTCAGTTTTGCTGCCTGGAAGTCGTCCAGTGATTTTGTTTCTCCTCTTCTGAAATTAACTTTTCCAGTTGTTTTTCACTCTACAAAACTCACAAACTAGTGGTGGTTTGATACTCTTCATCTATTAATCCTAACACCAGTAATAATGTGTCTCTGACCAATGGCACTTTTATAACCTGAATAGTCAATTCAAAATCTCCCATATATTTTTAATGTCCACCTCGTCAACCACACTTCTGACACGTTGTCCACCGTCCGCCAATGGTCTCCCGGGATACGGAACAACATGATCCGCTGTTAAGGATGGGGCAGCGTTGACTTCGAGAAGTATTGGTGTTCCGTCATCTCTGATCATCACATCAAATCCAACAATCTTAATGGCAAAACTTTGTTTCTTGAAACTTTTGTGCTACACAAGATACCTGGAAGCATTGAGGTCCAGGTGAGTCGATGAAGTGGTGCTCATAATAAAGCATGATTTCCGGTAACATTGCAAGCGTGGTTTTCACCAAGATCAATTTGATGTCGTGCCACAGACGTTTTGTTTTGATTCCGCGGGATTCCAATTGATGGAACACGGTAGAGAGTAATCGTTTGCTACCTGAAAGACTATCAAAAATGAAACAAAGTTATATTAGATACCTCCTGAAGCCAATACACACTATGTTTATATAAGCTTTCTTTTTTGGAAAAGATTAATTTCCCTATTCTTGCTACTATACTTGCAAGAAGTTCAGAGGAACTTTATAAAGCCTAGAAAAGAAAAGAATGTCATGAAAGCAAAAAATAATGAAGTAATATCAATCAACTGCTGAATTTCTATTGGGGATTACGGCTTCAAATGACCTTTCCTTCTCTAAAAAGTGTAAAAGGATATGAGTAAACTCCGAGTCAAGCTATTTTTTTTCTCTTCTCCTTCACCGCACACCAATAAAAAGTGGCTCAGAGTGACCGGAAGTAAAGTGGCCAATATATTTCCGGACTCACTGAAGAACCTTCTTTTTTTTTGAGAGAAGGTAAGAGGGATTTGGCGTATGAGCTAGAGTGTTTAGTTAAGTTATGAAACTCCAGATGAATTTCGGAAATTATATATTCGCAGTTTCGAGAATGATTGTATCCAAACGGAAAGATACAAATAGTTGTATTCTTTTTTCATATTCACATCTAGATTGATATAATATTGATGCTTCAGTTACTACTGCTTGAAAACTTGCTCATGAAACAGCGCTTAATTCTTCCAATGTAGTAGTTTCCTCTGTATATCATATTGAGTACCTTACCAATTTTATTAAAGTCTAAACCTGCCCTTTGGTTTTCCATTACTTCTGTTTGTACGAACATTTCCAAAATTTTCATACTTCATCAACACAACATCCGTTAACTATTATGATGCTATTCTTTTTTTTCTCCCAACAAAAAAGGAATGATAATAATGCACTTAAATTGCTGAACTTGTCCTCAAAAAACTGAACTTTATTTCCCCCTTTTTGTCCTCTTGCAAAACACTTTCGGTGTGCACACATTTGGTTTCCGCTCCCTTTTTTCGTATGTTGCGATGACGACCATTTCCTTTTCTTCGTTTCTCCATTGCGTCTTTTTCTTGCTTCGTTTTATTTTTTAGAGTACACAGACATGCACATAGAATGAAAAAGAAACGAAAAAAGAAGGTGACAAGCAGGAGGATAAGAATAAGAAACCAGTCTGGTGGGTGTGCGAGAAAAAAAACCGTCGGTAACCATGGATTCGAGATTTTTGGTTTGTGTGTGTATATATCTCAAGAAGAAAAGAAGGATAAGAAAAGAAATGGGAGAGGCTGTCAGAGAGAGAAGGTAAGGTGCGGCAAAAACATGGATGAATGAAAATTGGAGAAAAATCTTCTGGGATTGGAAATAGTAAGAAATGCAGAAGTGTCATTCTAAATGTATATTCATTCCGGAAAACTGTTCAGTTTATAGTGTCAGAAACTTTGTCACGAGTTCTGAAACAATTTAGAAAAAAATTTTGTGTTGAATTCGTTTTCCAGAAACGAATAAAAAATAATATCCACATATTCCCCATTCAAAAACTTCAGCGTGTTTTGCTTTTCTGATCTATGGATAAGTTTTAATCGACCACATTCCTCCCCCAAACTCTAAGTGAAATTATTTGGTGCACCGCACCTTTCCGCGCCATACATCAATATTTTATCCAGTAAATAAGGAAAATGTTATAAAAAATGTCTTTATGAAGTTACGAGTTCAAACATGTCTGACATGTTTGAAGAGTCGAGTATAGCCAAGGCAAACGTCTTTCACACCTGCAGGTCAATTGGAGTGAGAAATTAGAAATCGGTCAAGATATGAAAAAACAGGTGGAAATCAGGCACGAAAACAAGCGTTCAAAACATACATATGGAAATTTTGGGTGAATGAAACAAAGGAACAAAACTGTACTTTCAGTTTGTGAAATAGATTGAAAATGGTTTCCGAAATTTAGAAATTCGAGTGAAACCATTTCCTTACGTTGCTCCTCCAAATTGCCAACAATCTTATTCATAGACCTCCCCTGTTGAAGGATTTCATTTCCACGCCCTTTTCACAAGACATCATGACGTAATTAGTATTGTTGTTGGATCGGAAGAAGGGCACCAAAGTGAGGAATTCGGAAGAGAGGAAAGACGAATATCATGTTTTGGAATAGAGCCAAAACGATGATTCGATAGAATGACTCAAAAATTTTGTCATAAATTTTATTCGATGATTTGAGGAAGGGATAAGATTAGGAAGTCTTGAATGCAGCTTAGATCAAGATCTAGACAAATGAAAAATGATTGAAATAGAAAGAAAAAAACGGCAGCAAGCTAGAATTCTCAGTAAATTTTTTCAAAGACTCAAACCTCAGCAAAACAAAATTTCTACAACATTTTCTTCAAAAGATTGAGTAAAATACCTATTCCACAATTAGAAAAATCTGGAAAACACAGAGTTCCGGTTTTCTTGACAAAAAACCTTTCATTATTCCGACTACCCAAATTTCCAATAACATCAAATGAAATGTTTTGTAAAATTTCTGAATTTTTAATAGCAGCTCATCTGGATTTCAGCAAATCGGATTTTTTCGAAAATAATTTTTCTGAAAAAAAGAACATAATCCAAAAAGTTCTGATGTCTGCTCCTAGAACAGATAAGAAAGTAGCCTGTTCTTTGAACGCTTCTTTCTAAAATAAGAAATACAACTTCTTCTTTGATTTCATTTCCCCAGGGAGTAGAAAAATTGAATTCAGCGCATATGAAACTTTTTTTTCAATCATGATGTTTGATTGAGAGTATTCAAGAAATAGTTGTTGGTCGACATAAGAAAAAGTTGCGATTTTGATAAAGTTTGGCACGCAATCTGACCTAGTTGTCATATCCAGTGAGTTTGAACTTTTTTTGGTTTTTTTTTCAAAGGGTAAAAATAGGAGATTGGGACTGTTACTAGTGAAAACCATATATGTTGGAGTATTGAAGTTTATTGAAAAAATATAAAAAATTACATATCTGTCTTTGGAAAAAATTGTTTTAATTGTTATATCATATGAAAGGATGACAAAAGTTCTTTCTATTTCCCGTTTTACCGTATCAAAAACTGTGATCAACTGAATACATTCAAAATCCTAGAAAACCCTGAGTCACAATACCCGAAATAAAAGCGTGATGCTTCACATTGATGGGTTTTGAAAAATGCTCACTGACCTCTCGTTTTCTATTCAACCCTTTTGCAGACGAACTCCTCTTTTCTCATTAAAAAAGAGGAGCAAGAAAGAGTGATGAGTTTGAAAAGCTGAATGTATTCATTTAAAATGAATGCATTCCCAAGAATCTTCAAAAAGGAAACCCAAAAAAGAAGTTGGAGAACAAAAAGGAACATAACTTGACTGACAAGGGAAAACGGATGAACAAGAGGAAATAAAAAAGGATGAATGCACTTGACGATTCTATGGTCCCTGTCCAAAAAATTGCAAAAAAAGGAGAACAGGGAATAGAAGATGGACCAAATGTGGCGAAGTATGATTTATGCGTTTTCCTTTTGCTTACAAAAAAAAGTTTGGGAATGTTGAACTTTTTTGAAGGAAAAGAGAAGAAGACTATTGAAAACGTCATATAGAGCCTTTGATTTTGGGGGCAGTCTAAACAATAAATTTGAAATATTTTCTGCAAAATCTTAGGGGGTGGACCATAAAAATAGTCATAAAAAGAGAGCACAGGAGACTAGATAATAGTCGTATGAATATAGTTTGCCTTGCCTTTCTTATTATTTGGATGAAAACACATCAAGAAAAAACGAAACAAATTGAAACAAGTAAAACCTATTGTAAGGTCTGTCAACGTGCATATGAAAATCTGCTATGAAAGCTAGTGCTTTCTGTTCCGAACTTTTCTTGCTGTTGCGTATTCAATAATAAGTACGGTATCCAAGATTGAAAAAGGTTCACAATTTTCACACTTGCGACAGGCCGGGTCGGGCCCGGAGGTTCGCCTGTCCCGACCTGCTCGGCCTGTTGGACCCGGAAGAACGAAATTTCACAAGTAAAATAATGTTGTTTAGAGTCTTCTATTTTGACGCTGTATGCTTCATAACCTACTATACAACACAGGTTACCTTGTATAACATGTGCAGATCAATAAATGAACAACAATTTTGCTGAAGGCAAAATAAAACCGAATATGAGGTTCGGAACACAAAAGTGAGAAAATAGTTGAATGGGTGAAAAAAAGAAAGAGTAAAATAAAAAGAGAGCCGTCAAAAGAGCCGTATTCAATTTTTCTTCGCCTCTCTCGGTTTTGATGGGATTGAGTGTGTATTATGTGATAGAAATAAGGATGAAGACGGGATTTTTTGTAGTCGCAGTGATCCGTTTCGCATTCAGAGAAAAAAACTGAAGAAATGAAGTTTTGGCAATCTCATTTTTTGGAGATGTGTTTAGGAGAGATAAACAGATGATCAAGACAGATGTCTGTCAAAAGAATCTTTTTTTTTGGAGACAGAAATTCAACAAGAATGACCAAAAGTGACTAACTCGCCCACCAGTACTTAAGAATATTTCGAATTGGTGGTCAGTACACTTGAAAACGTTAATACTAGGTATCAGTTTTCACCTAGAATACAATGTTTTGAAAAAAAAACATTTTTGGAGCCAGTGAAGTTCTAATTTTTATTTCGTGGCATCGCATCATAGTAATTGGCATCTTCTGAACAAATAAATACATTTGGCAATCAATTGTTAAAAAATTAGGCTCTATTCCAGTTTAGGGAATTCTTGATTTTAGAGGGGACTCAAGCCAGAGGACGCAAGGAATAGGGGACTCTAAAAAACCAGAGGGGACTCAAGGAAAGGCGAAAAAAAACGAGGGACTCAAGCCAGGGGACGCAAGGAATAGGGGACTCATCAAGCGTCCAAAAAAAATGGGGACTCAAAACAAATGAGCTGGAATATATATGTGCTGGAATAAAAAAATTATCCTTTTGAGTCAAAAATGTTGTAAGATGGTCAAATTAGAAGTTTGGCTTGAAAAACACAACTCTGTTCGAACTGCTTCATTTGATTTAAAACTCTGTGAAAACATCACTTTTTAGCTCTTTATTGATATACAATAAAATAGAAATTTCGGAAAACTTCATTTGCATCAGGGATTTGGATGGTGCATCATAGATGTGGAAATGGAAGTAGAGATTTAGTAAAAAAAGAAGTTTTTTTCAGATTTTCTATTTCTAATTTTATTTAAATGATGATCCGAAGAGTGATGTTTTCACAACTCTTTGGATCAAATGAAGCAGTTTGAACAGAGTTATGTTTTGAGTCCCCCGTTTTTTTTGGATGCTTGATGAGTCCCCTCGTTTTTTTGGGCATTCTATGAGTCCCCTATTTCTTGCGTTCCCTGGCTTGAGCCCCCTCTAAAATCAAGAATCCCCTAAACTGGAATAGAGCCAAAAATTATTATACAATCAAAATATTTGTGACCTAGTTCACATGTTTCAATATTTCTCAGAAATCCGTGGCAAGTGACTGAAACTGTTCGGGTTGTTATTATCATCCATTTCTTTTCGACCGTATCGTCCTGACCGGTGTCTTCCCATTCGAGATGGCAACATGTAGATTTCCACGTTTCTATAACACATTATGTTTGGAATAATTATTTTTGTTTCAATTTGGTTGTACTATTAGGGTGAACGGAAAGTTTCCGCAAATCGGGGATTTTTTGAAGTAGAACAGATATTTGAGTCTAGTTTTTTTCTTGGTAGGTACCTACCAGCTAGGCATCATCATCGCCGAAATATCATTAACATTGGTCACCTGTCTCAAAAGATACAGTTAGTTATGAGGGTCTTGGTCGGACCCTGTTTTTCTGAAAAGCACAGTTCCCAATAAGATTTTCTAAAATTTTTTAATTGAAAATACTTATGTCAACATGGGTACTACACATTTAAAAAATCATGACCACATATCCACTCTCTGTCATTTTAGAGATAATTTAAAAATGGCTTGAAAATTCGACCAAAAATTGAAAATCCGTTGATTTCGATTTTTTCATCAAACTTTCTTTTGAAACTTTTTGGTCCCCCCTCGTGTGCAAACAATCCGCACAGTTCTAATTTTTAGCATCTCGATTGAAGAATTCGGAACACCCTAAAGTTGAGAGGTCTGAAATATGAATATCCGCGGAGAGTGGATATCTGGTCATGATTTTTTAAAAATGTAGTACACATCATCATATGAGTATTTCGAATTAAAAAAATCGAGAAAATCTTGTTGGGAACTGTGCTTTTCAGAAAAACAGGGTCCGACCGAGACCCTTATAACTAACTGTATCTTTTGAGACAGGTGACCAATATTAATGATATTTTGGCGGTGATGTTGCCTAGCTGGTAGGTACCTATCAAGAAAAAAACTAGACTCAAATATCTGTTCTACTGCAAAAAATCCCCGATTTGCGGAAACTTTCAGTTCACCCTAATAATTGAATGATGCTTACCCAATGTTCGAATCCACTTCAGCTCTTCTGAGCCTTGCTGATCTGACTCCATAGTGTCTCAAACTCATATCACAAAATGAGAGAAGGCGTTGAACTTTTGCGAGTAAGTCTGTTTCCATGTGAAATTTCTTATCAGCAATAAAGAATAGAAACATTAGGAATGCATGAAACGGAAGTCCTAGAAAAATGTATTCATAATTGTTTCGTTTGTTTGATCTCTTACCGTTTCCAGTGGTTTGCCGATCACCCGTGAAGTAATAGTTAATCTCCGCTACTTTTGCATCCACTTGCACCATTGGCATGATGTCGACAAGATTGCACTTCCTAAAGTATCAAACATTCAAAAGAAACACAAGGAAAAAAGTATCAAAGAACAAAACATTTCACATACTTAACAAATTGCTTCAATCCAGCGCTGGTGATGTTAACATTGTTTCTAAGGTGCACAAATTGCATGTAGATGTACATGGCCTTGTCCAAAAATAGAAGATGACCACTGTGAGCACCATAACGGGTTGGGAAGATCTGAAAATGTCATAATCAGCATATGATGGGAGAGTTATTCATTATAGGTGGTTTTCTATTGCCCAGATGATCCAGTCCACTCACCTCACTCAAGTGCGGTTTCTTTTTCAATTTCGCTGCTTGGAAGTCGTCCAACGATTTTGTTTCTCCTCTTCTAAAATCGATTTTTCCACACACTTTTTCACTTTATAGAACTCACAAGCTAGTGGTGGTTTGATACTCTTCATCCATTAATCCTAACACCAGAAGTAATGTGTCTCGGACCAAAGGCACTTTTATAACCTGAATAGTCAATTCGAAATCTCCCATATATTTTTAATGTTCACCTCGTCAACCACACTTCTGACACGTTGTCCACCGTCTGCCAATGGTCTTCCTGGATACGGAACCACATGATCCGCTGTTAAAGATGGGGCAGCGTTGACTTCAAGAAGTATTGGTGTTCCATCATCTCTGATCATCACATCAAAGCCAACAATCTGAAAAGCAAGATTGTTTCTTGAAGCTCTTGCGCTGTACGAGATACCTGGAAGCATTGGGGTCCAGGTGAGTCGATGAAGTGATGCTCATAATGAAGCATGATTTCCGGTAACATTGCAAGTGTGGTTTTCACCAAGATTAGTTTGATGTCGTGCCATAGACGTTTTGTTTTGATCCCGCGGGATTCCAATTGATGGAAAACGGTTGAAAGCAATCGTTTGCTACCTGAAAAATTACCACAAGTGACAAAGCTATATTGAACGCCTCCTGAAGCCAATACACACTATGCTTATATAAGCTTTCCTTTTTGCAAACGATTAGTTTCCCTGTTCTTTCTACTATACTTATTTGAACTTCTCACCCTTTGTTTGATCTTGGAGTGTTTTGCTGTGAACATAAGCCTCATTTGATTTGTTCAACGAATAGTTTGTAAGATGAGCATAGAGATTTTTGAAGTTTGAAGAGTCTGGCTTCTCGTATTTTTCTGTGCAGAATCGTGCCATCCCTTCAAAAAAAGTATGAAAAACATTTTCTCAAAGTAGTTTGTACCTTCTCTGGCTACATAGATTGACAATGGGTTGATGCTCTTAATAACTCCATAAACGCGGAAATCAAACTTTAGTTTGTCACCCATCAGCATTGGATCAGCAATATATTCCTAAACAAGAAGAGCTTGTCATAGCACTTTTCATTTAGAACTTACTTGTACCAACTGTTGTTGATTTATATCCCTTATCTGGCTTGGATTACTAATCAAATAAATTCCGGTTCCCTGAGCTCCTTCGTCAGGCTTCACAATAAACCACA
>GL379837.1:734801-752917 GCA_000143925.2 Caenorhabditis brenneri | reverse complement strand
CCGGTTCCTGAGCTCCTTCGTCAGGCTTCACAATAAACCACATATCAGTTTTCCCCATCGCTTGAGCTTTTCGATAATAAGTCTGAAAACTTACACACGTCATGAACAAAAAGTGATGAAATTCACGTTGAAATCATTCAGATGAGCTGGAAGGAACCAAGACTTGGGGTAGAATGCATATTCTTCAGGAAACAGTTTTTGCATAGAAGAAATTGCATGTGTCAAGGAAATTTTCTTTGCCAACTCCGTCATTCCTGTGAAGAAGAACTTATCAAAATTTCCCATCCCTTTCTCGGAAACTAACCTGGAAACTTGTTGACTCTTGAATGAGGAGAGGTAACAATTCGATTCATATCCGAGAGTACCACATTGTGCCAGTAAACATCGCATGGTTGTTTATCCGGTCGACCTTCCGGATATTCAATTATACCTATTTTCTTCGAACATAATGAAACCACAAACTGGTTCGATTTGGCTCGTGACGTATCTATTGTGAACCGACGGGTTGCCGTGTTTTTTGCACGTTGTATCCGTGTGAAAGACGAGCTAAAAAAATTTGCAGTGCAAAAAAAGAAATTGAATAGGTTGTTTCAGCTGTCGAAGCTGATTTGGACTAAAACACTTTGAACCATTTGAAACACATTACTTACTTGGAAATCCCACTCGGGGGTCTATTCTCCATTATTGAACTCAATGATGAAGATCTGGTGAGAGGAAGTGGCAAAGTCTGAAACTTTTTTTCTCTGAAACTCCATATCCCTAGAAAAGCTTTTATAATTTTCTCTCCCACAAAAGAAATGCCCTTTGAACTGACCTTTTTGGATTCGGCTTGCAAAGAAACTCGTCGGTTCACAGGGACGTCTTTTTCTTTGGAATCTTTTTTGGTGAGAGAAACTTTTCGAAATATTTGCTCGCTGGGTAATGGTTCCGGATCGTAGAACTCGACTGGTTTGATGGGGAGAGAAGAAGTAACAAGCTGAAAATGACAGGAATAAATAAAGATGATTCAAAGCACAAAGCATAAGTTTTTGATAGACTGTTGGCTACGAAAAATTTTCAATTTCCGGGTTTTGTTATTGTCAGTTACTGTTTTGTAAGACCACAATTCGAGCAAATCAATATGCACTAGCTTCCAAAATATATGAAAAGCCAGCATGAAAAGTTTGAGAATATAATTTTGCCCTCAAAGCACAAAAATTTATGCTCTGTCAAATCCCTGAGGCTTTTCATCTCAAAGAAAAATACTAAAAAATTATGATAGACTGATAAGAACATGGAGAAGCAGCTAGAGAAGAATGTTCCTTTTTTCTCGCCCTCTCCTTTTCTATAAATCTTCCAGCGAGCAAAAAAAGAAACACGAAAAATTGGATATAAAAATGAAGCCAGTTGGAAAAAAAGGAGAAAAGTGGGAAATAACTTGTGTGATACAAGTGAGATAAAGGAAATGAAGAAGCGGAAATTAAGTTATTGGCACTAGGGAGAAACAAAAAACAAAAATTAACACATTCGATTGATTTTCTCTGGGGAGATTATTGAGAAGGTTTGTCGAATGAAAAAGAGTGATATCATTATGAACTTTTCGAGAAACAAATTTAGAAAAAAGAAAACTTCAGTGAAGTTGTAGTGGTCAGCATGCACTTCGAAAATATTTGAAACTTTCGAAACGGGAAGCAAACAAAATGAGATATTTAAAAACAATGAATTAGTTTTAGTTTCTGAAGTGCTGTGAGTTTGATTGAACGAAGTTCATGACTATTAGATTATTATTCTCACCTAAAACACCTGCAGATAAAAAGAACCTACCAGAACAAACGACGAAACAGAATGAGAGAGGAAATAGGAGGAGCGAAAAGAAAAACGAAAAAAAAGGAAGAGGAGGTTCAAAAGAATTACCACTCCTCGGTTGGGTTACTATGGTAAAAACCACCACGAATTTTAAAGTTTGACGGAAGAAAAAAAAAGGAATTTAGAAAGGAAGTATAACGGGAAAAGAAAAGGTTTTTCAAATGGCATCACTTTTGAAGAGGTGTTTGTCATTTGAAGAAAAAATTGGTTCCAAACTGTCGGTGCAATTCAGTATCAAAAAGAAATGTGTATGTGGATAGAACCAGAACCCTTAAGACAGTAAATTGCAAATTGAGCTTTGTTGAAAAGTTGCGGATACCTGTAGTTTTTTTGGAAAATGATTCGTGCATTTTCAATTCTTCGCTAACAAGGGGAATGTTTTTTTCACATGGGTTAAGAATTTTCTATTAATTGATGTTCTGAAAGTAGATTTCTCTGTGAGTGGATTCTAAAACTTCTAGGTCTCACTGGAGCCTCAGAGTCTGGAAATCTTCATCTGAATTAGTTTTGTCGAGGGTGAAATGAACAAACGGGGCCCGTTCAGATTTTCAGATGAAGATTTCCAGACTCTCAGGCCTTAGTGAGGACTAAAAACTGTAGAGTCCACTTACAGAAGCATCTACTTTCAGACCACCAATTCCTAGAAAAACATTTTCTTGTAAGGTCAACTGGAAGCTATGAATCAATAACGAATTCGGAAATAGAGAGTTGGTATGTTTGAGAAAAACTCTGCGATGATTGTAAAACATATGCGTCTTGAAACCATTTTCACTGAATCGTAGTTTAAACCCATCTTCTTCTAGTAAACAGCTTCTATCAAGGGTGTGTATTAAGGGTGCAAAGAAGAACTGTGAAACTCACATCAGACGGATGTACTTTGCTGGTGGAAGCGACTGGATTCTCCAAACAAAAATCTGTAGATACTTTGCAGCCCATTAATCATATTATCACCGGTATCATGAAAGAACCTGAAAACAAATTCTTGAAAACTATTCCGAAAATATGAAAAATTTGATTATGAAGATACTGGCAATAGCAAATAATCATAATGAATGAAAAAGTGAATTTGAAAGTAGAGTAAAGTTTATTTTTCTGCATTTCTCAAGAAAAACGGTGGAGCTCTAATAAGATGTAAACACTAATTGTGAATTTTCTTAGTATCAGTTTTCTCACGAGTTCCATAAACTACACGTTTCAACGTACATAGTAACACACATTCAAATATGTAATGTATAAACTGAGAAAGCATTCTGATAAAACTCTTGATTGCAGTCAAAAGACACAAAAAATATATCACCTCTGACGCTGGCAATTGTGGCGAGGCAGCTCAAACGTAATTGGAAAAATGTGGAAAAAGGAGACAAACGGAAAAAAGAATAAAGAGGAAAACGAACTTGGATTTGGTTTCCCAGCAACATGAATAAACGGAAAAATGCACAGAAAATGTGATGACATTTCAGGAAGGGACCAAAAAAGAGAAGAAGAAAAAGTAAAATGGGGCCTCGTGATGTATGAGAAAAGTGCAAGAAGTTCGGAGGAACTCTATAAAGCTTAGAAAAAAAAAGAATGTCATAAGAGCAAAATATAGCAAAAGATATCAATCAACTATCAAATATTCTCGCAGATTTTTAAAGAAGTTACGGCTTCAAGTGACCTTTTCTTCTCCAAAAAGTGTAAAGGATATGAGTAAACTCCGAGTCAAGCTATTTTTTTTTAATCTTCTCCTTCACCGCACACCAATAAAAAGTGGCTCAGAGTGACCGGAAGTAAAGTGGCCAATATATTTCCGGACTCACTGAAGAACCTTCTTTTTTTTTTGAGAGAAGGAGAGATTTGGCGTCTGAGCTAGAGTGTTTAGTTGAGTTATGAAACTCCAGATGAATTTCGGAAAATATGTATTCGCAGTTTCGAGAATGATTGTATCCAAACGGGAAGGTACAAAAAATCGTTTTCTTTTTTTTCATGTTCACATCTAGATTGATAAAATATTGATGCTTCAGTTACTACTGCTTGAAAACTTGCTCATGAAACAGCGCTCAATTTCTTCAGATAAGTAGTTTTACTGTACATCATATTGAGTAGCTTACCAATATTACTGAAATCTAAACCTGCTTTTCTGTTTTCCAGTATTCCAGTTTGTAAGAACATTTCCAAAATTTTTATACTCAATCAACACAACATTCGTGAAATATTATGATGCTATCCTTTTTTTTTCTCCCAACCAAAAAAGAATAATAATAATTCACCTAAATTGCTGAACTTGTCCTCAAAAAACTGAACTTTATTTCCCCTATTTTGTCCTCTTGCAAAACACTTTTGGTGTGCACACATTTGGCTTCCGCTCCCTTTTTTCGTATGTTGCGATGACGACCATTTCCTTTTCTTCGTTTCTCCATTGCGCCTTTTTCTTGCTTCGTTTTATTTTTTTAGAGCACACAGACATGCACATAGAATGAAAAAGAAACGAAAAAAGAAGGTGACAAGCAGGAGGAGGGGATAAAAAGAGAAAAAACGTAATAATATAGGAAAGATCAACTGGTTCAAGTCATAAATATTCTGCAAAAGAAACCTGATGGCATCATCATTAAAATAGTGTAGAGTGGTTCTGATAAATTATTGATGAACGGGTAGTTCTAATCGGGAAGCAAACTGACTGAACAAGAATGTTTTCCGCACAAGAAGTCAAAGTTCGGTATACTTTTTTCAAGGATCACACACTGTTTAACATAACTGATATTGTCAGTAAAAATAAGTGTAACTAACACTTCCAATTGTCGGAAACGTATATGACATATTCGAAATAATTCTAGCTGGCACGATAGTTTACACGACAAATCGAAAATCTCAGGGAAAAAATCTGAAAAGCTGCAAAGCTCGGTTTTCTCCACAAGTGACTGATTAGTCATTTGTATCAAACAAATAATTCTCAATAGCCAAAAACCTTTATTCTCGGGGTTTCTCGCAAAATATTTATAGTAATATGTTGTCGTTGAACGTTTCAAGAGAATCATCGTCCGCCTCTCACGTTAGTGAAAATATCACTCTCGGCTGTATTGGTGGTTTGGAATGATTAAAATCGCTGGGCGTCTGATTGTCGAACTTGGCACATGGTTCTAGATTCATCTGAAAACAAAGACTTCTGACGGAGAGTATCGATAGCTCTTTTTAAAACTAACCGCTTGAGGTTTGATATGGTTTTATATCAGGCTGAAAGCACATTTGAAGTTCTGCAGAACATAGTTCAGTAGTCAGTGTACAGAAAGACGTGCTGATTTTCTGATCAACTTTCATTGCAATCGTTCCATCGAACCTCTGTAAAATCAAAAATTAGAGCGTTTTATTGGTGAATATGACAATACCTGAATGGAGAGTTGCACAACTCGGCAAGTGAACTTGTCCGAAGACATTTCGATGGGTCCATTCTCATCCCTGATGCTCACATGTCGGTTTAGCTCTCCAGCAAAACGTGCTCGACAATATTTTAGACGATGAAGTTACCAACATCACTACGACAATGGCAGTAGGCACCGGATATTGTTCCGGGAGTTCATCGAACAGCAATCGTTGGAATATCGTTGTCTTGCTCTGTCGGGAAGTTTTGCTTTGGAAATTTGGCGCCAGTTTGATATGTTGAACATTTGTTGAGTGATATGTTGGAAACAACATATGGTAGAATGAAGCCATCACAAATCAGTACCGCTAGCGTCGACAGCCCATGGTGGAAGGATACGTTGTTGTTGTTTTGGTAGCTCTCAGGTTGGTCCGGATTGATCAAAATCGTTGGATATCTGATTGTCAAGCACCAGTTGGTAAAAAGCTTGACTCATTTGAAAATAAATGTTGCTGGCGGAGACATCTTCCAGTTTTTCATCAGTTATCCACACTTGGAAGCATTTCAAATTGTGCAACTTCAGTTCTGTACAACACATTTTGCAATATTGGCTCGATCCATACTTGTTCCTCATAGAATGCTTGTTGTTTACTCTGTAATAATTATGATAAAAACCTGTGAAACTTCCTCTCTCCGGCTAACTCCGACTAGTTGATAATTTGCTTTACTGTCTAATAACTGCTAATCAAAATACTAGCAAAAAACCAAAAATAGCGCTCGACACACTCTGCAATGTCGACTAAAACTGGCTGACAAATGTTGAGAAACATTGTTCAATCCCGGCTGGTCTGAGGACAAATTTGGCAAAATTGGCTTGGACTGCCGAGGTCGGCTGGTTTTCAGGTAGTATTTTTTACAACTTACCTCATTAACATTCTCAGTTTATCGTTGACTATAAGTTGTAGCCGCCACGATTTGTGCATTCCAAAACCCAACTCCAGTACCACTTTGAAAATGAGTTGAACCTTTGAATGCCCACAAATTTTCCATCCGTATCCCATTTGTTGCGTTACTCCAGTCATTAACAATGGAACTAGTGATTGCGATAGAGTAACGCTGAAAAGTAAGAATTTTCTTACGGAAGGAAATTTTTCTAAGTTTTTGAATTTCAAAAAAAATTGGGCAGCGGTTCCCCACTGTTTTTAGGGCCCGAAAAAAATTTTATGCCTTTTCTTGCTCACCTGAACTTTATGATCTTCAATATCATTGCTGAGTGCGATCCTTTTTAATTTGAGGTTTCCCGCCGATGTTGTGGTCGTGAAACTCCGATTAGTGGAAGATGCCAATCTGTCTCGTATATACAAAATAAGTGTACGCCGGAGCGTGTTTGCATTATTTTGCGCTGAATGAAAAGATTTTCTAGAAAAAAAAGCATACAGCAAAAAACGAAACTTCCGCGGTCTTTATTGGTTGCGGAAGTTTCCAATAAGAAAAGGGATAAAGGAAATTTGACACTAATACAACTGAAAACTGTGAGGGTCACTAAATAAAGTAAACTGAACATGATACAGTAGTAAGGCCTTGCGCGTTACGTCTTGAGAGTCATTCATAGATGCGATGATGGATAGCAATATCAGATCTTTTTGGAAAAGCCATTCAAAAATGAAGCGTGGTTCGACATCACTAACCCTGTTAGAAGTTGTTGTTAACGCCACAGGGGGGGGGGGGGGGTAAAGGCTCACTTGGCGTATATGATGCCTTTCTTATCATTGTTTCTGTATCATCTTGAGTGAATTCAGATTTTGATGAACTGAACACAAACTCAGTACACGATCATCACGAAAACGGTAATGTGATCATCGTGTACACCTAGCCATTTCTTATGAAACCTTTGAGCTACTAATTTGTGTGTTGGAACTGGACCCCCAGCCTCAGATAAGTTCAGCATACTAAGATTCCAAAAGTGGAACAAAGTTTTCCAGCTGTTCAGAGCTTGTCAATAAAAAGTTTGGACTGTTCTGCCTCTCTACACGAAATCACTATCCAAAATGATTGGCCTACGCGAGCTGAGTATATACATGATCAGAGTACAATGGGAACAAAGTTGTGAAATATTGCTCGAGAAAGATATGATAACGAGTATGTCGTTCTCCTTGATCTTATCCTTCTAACACAATGACTGTTTGATGTGTCCTCCATCCTCTTCTGACTACAAACGTTCTTGAACATTCAGGCTTGAACTCTCCGGTTCATGGCAGCTTTCCCGATATTCAACCATTGTAAAACCGCTTTCCCATTGTTTCACTTGCTATTGCCACAACGATAACTCTGAAAGCATCGCAATTTTTGGCGGTTCAATCTGGCAAGGTCAATGATGCTCAGTGATCCTCCTATCAAATAGACTCTCCACTAAAGACGCCACTGGAACCAATTTCACTGTCGTCCATGCCCACCGAAAAATCAGCACAAAGCTATGGTACTGGATATTTATACGCTGGTTCATAACAAACCGTTGTAATGACTCTGTCTTCATCTGAACTTCTAATCTCATGTTTTTCTCACTCATTGACATCGGTCACGGAGTTCACCACAGTAGAACAGTTTCAACAAATACATACCGAAAAATAGACGTCTTCCTCTAAAGTTTCGGGAATAAGACTGCATTGAGAAGGTCCTGATGACATCAGTGAGTGCTAGGCGACGAATATCTCTGTAATTAACAAATTTCGATCCAGATAGTATTTGAGTTGGCGACTCGGCATAGAAAACAGATTTGAGGGAAGTAAAAGTCAATGAAAGCTGTTACTTTCAAACTAATAGTATCAAAAACATTCACACAATCGGAAAGTAGGTAGTAACATCTCCGGTATTTTTTAGTGGTGTGTTTTCGTATTGGTCAAAATTTATTGAAGGTTTGCAGTTTCTTGGAGACTGCACTCATCTCTAAGTTTTATGAAAAATTAACGCTCAGCTGCCATCACTACACAATCTTACGCAGTGAAACGTTGAGCATTTTATTTACATCGATTTTTGACTCAACGTTTTCCTTTGATCCAAAGGTTCATTCCTTTCTTTCATTTTGAAAAGGAACGCATGTAAATGCAAGAATAAAAACATACCGAGAGCTGTTTGCAGCAAATTTCCATCCGACTGGTTGCTTGTCGTCTACGCCTCATGAATTTCAATTGCAATCACTCGAAATCGATCCGAGAATCTTTTGTACACACTAAAAAGAATAAACGGTGATAAAACCGAAAAACTCATATCAAAATAGATCAAATTAAGATTTTTGTAAACGTCGTGATTATTGCATCTATTATTTGACAATTTACCTGATTTCACGCCGAGAAAAAGCTTCAAAATTGCAAAAACAGCTGAAAAACTCTCGTTTTCCATTCCGTTGTTTGCGTCGCGGTTCGCGTCAGCGGTCGTCACATAGTGCGCAAAGGAAACAGTAGGGGAAGAAGAGAGAACTAGAGATAGCGCACTGACCCGTCATGTGTCGATTCGATTGAAGAAGAGGTGCAGTGAATAGAAATAGACGACGCGTTGGGTGAATGGAATTTGTTCGGAATCAGCAGCCGAAAGATGCTTCTGTTTTGATGATAAATACATTAACACGTGGACTTTCAGAACGAATTCAGGATTGAGAAGTGGACAGAACCGCAATTAGTGAAAAAAATTGAATAAAAGATGTATAAATATCATTTATTACCAGAACCAAGTCAAGATCAAACATGAGAGAGTGAGAACTTTGATGAGGAGTTGGGAGTCATTAAAAATCAAATCAACGATTTATCTTTGGAGTTGGTCATCAAGATGTGTGACTTCAGTGAGGACGAAGACTTTAGTTGGGAGAGTGCTTTGAGTGCAGAGAATGCTCATCGACTGGGCTTCCATATCCACCTGTAATACAAAGTTTCAAACATGGTTCGACCACAACCATGACGTTCATTCTTACCTCTGTAACCAGACAATAGCCATAGACGGTAGTGCTCTTGATAGTTTCATCAATTTTTGGACTTCTCGTCAGAGCTAACATATGGTGTTTGATGTCCATTGACGGTTCGATAGAGACAACCTTTAGCTCGTGGTTCTCAACTTCCATTCCAAACGGGAGGCATGAATCTGGGAGCTGTAAATAAAACAAAGTTAGATATGGTTCTCACCAAACTTGTAATTTTACCTGCTCGGTTCCAATTTTGCACAACTGAATATCCTTGAATGCGATGTCATAGTTGAATGGGAACAGAGTGTTGGATCGTGTTCCATAAAAGTACTGAAAAGTTTAATTTGATACCCAATGTACATAGATTGATGAAACTGACCCGATGAATATTACGCTTCCTGGCTAGTGATCTCATCTGTCCAGTTCGTTGTTCTACTCCACCAGATTTTGGGACGTGAGTAAGCTGAACACTTTCAAGTTAGAAAAAAAACAGCCATGTTCGACTTACTCTGACGAATTCCGGAAGTTCTTTGCTCAAATCACTGTAGAGTCTCTCATGATCCATAACGATTACCACGTCAACTTCGAATGCTGAAGCAGCATTGACAATACACTTGAATCCATCTCCGTCGACCCATCCACAAGTGTTGATGATCATTCCTCCGATTCTTGCTTCGTCGTTGAATTGAAGCTGTAATACACGTAGTTTGTTGTTATATACCAAAAACTAATTGACTCACTTGATTGTTCACAGTGTTAGCCAGCTCTTTGAGAAGGAGGTTGTAGAGAGATAAGTTTTTGGCCGGCGTTGTATGTCCAAACTAAAAAAGTATAATTTTTATACTATTTTATCATCAATAACACTCACATTGTAGACGAGTGGGAAATTGCTCTCAAAACCATCGAGGACGTCGGCTGTCTTCTCAATCATCATTGCTCCAATTGTACCAGGAACCGAGATGTTATTTTGTCCAACATCAAGTTCAACATATATTGGAGTACGCCCATGACGGACAGAATAATTGCATAGAATACGGGAAACTGTACTCTTTCCAACGTCCGTCGGTCCAACTGAAAAAAAAACAATGAGAACTACTTCAAACTTTGAAAAAAACTCACCAAGTAACAGCCTTGGTCCTTTTGGCTTGCTACCGTCAAGTGACTGCAGTTCCTTCTTCTTCCGAGTTTCTTCCATTGCAGCGTGGATATTCAAGTAAATGACCATTGGTGTGGTCTCTGCTACATAGGCACTCTCAAACTTGCCAACCAGCTCAACTTTTGCAGTTTTCCATGTGAAAACAGCGACACGGGACTCTGAAATCACAATGTTATGATATTTTATGAAAATTTTCTCCTTTTTTGAGCCGCTTAAAACATGATCCGAAAACTCACTTGCTGGGAAAATATACTTTTTGTTGAGCAACAACTCGGTTCCAAACAGTTCCGCGTATCCTGAAATTAGCTCCACACAGACATCGGACTCTTCTCCGGCTACAAATCTGAGTTCATTATCTTCTTTTAAGAAGAACTCTTGAACAGTGTCATCAGACATTGCTGGATCTGAAAAAAAATCAGTGAAAAAAAGAATGAGCAAAATGTAACGGCTAAAAATTGAAGAAAAGAAAACAAAAGCATTCAAAAAATGAGGAACACATTGTTCGAAAATCTCTTTAAAAAAGCTAAAGATTATTTCTTGTAGAAACGGATTGATCCAGAAAAAAGGACAAGAACAACGGTGTATGCGAGTAAACCAAAAAAGGAGTGCTACACAGCCAACGCAGCATTGAGAGACACAACTGAGAATGAGTAGGATTAGAAATAGGGAGAGTAAAGATGGAGGGTTAGAGAGGGCAAGCGCACACATACACACAGAGAATCGCGTTGACCTCCACTTTCGAGAAGAAACAGCAGATGGGTGAAGGGTGGTAATGATCACAACGTTGAGGAGATTTCTTGGATAAAGACAGGTGACGAGGCTGGGAATTGAGGCAGCCTGGTAGAAAGGATTAATTTGACATTTTTATGGAAAACAAACTGCTCAAGAAACTGGAGCGGAGTTGATTCACAGAAAAATGAAGAGAGTGAATGTATTGAATAAAAAAATTGTTCTTGACATTTTGTCGTGAAAAAAAAATTTAACATGAAATGAATGAGCCATCAGATTTTCAGCATGAAATTGACAAAATTTGCGTTGGAGAGAAAACAATATGGATGAGAATCAATTGTTAGTTTAGGCACGTACACAAAAACTGTTGATGGAACTCGTCGCTGATAAGGCTGTTCTTACCCTTTTGATGTTTGGTTTTACTTATCAATTGCCATCAGAAAACGTTGTGTACCTTTTGACTGAGGCAAGTACAAATGTGTTTGAATAGAAACAAAACTGAATAATTCAAATTTGAAACAAAAAAACAAAAATGACTAGAAAAATGAAAACATTGTTAAAGAAGACCAAAAAAAACCAAGGCTCATATAAATAGATGAGTTTTAAGTGATCATAAAGTGATAGTTCTGACCGTGAAAATTGACTGGTTCTCGGGCTACGACATTTTAAAGACAACCGCAATAATATATGACAAACAAGCTGACGGCGTGCCCAATGGTGTAGGTGGTTATGGCTTTGACCCTCATTTTCTGAAGCGAGTGGCCAAAAGAAGCATGATTTTGGCTGTAATGTGACTGTACCGTGACTGTAGGTTTGTTTTTTCTCACTTTCCCGTTGAAACTTCACTATAAAGCGTTAATTTTTTAGTTCATGATTAGAATGAAACACTTGTCCGTACCTCCAACCCCAACCCTGCAAAAGTAACCTTTCAGTACATTGGTGTCCGGCTACGAACAATGGAAAGAAGACGTGTTGCTTAACCAATTAACATTCCCTGAAGTTTTTAGAGGCAACGCGGTTTTATGTTTTATCCAAGCTTTCAGTGAGTCAGCAAAAAAAATCGGAAATAGTTGCTTGGATAAACAACACAGTTCAACCGAATTCATTTCAGTGGAAAAAATCATGGTTCGCGTGAATGAACGATTCCTCTTTTGGAAAAAGGACAATTGAATATATTGGAGGACAAGGGAAACAATTAGTGACCACAAAAATAGTTCCACGATAGACCTGGTCAATCCATCACAACTCTTCACTTTCATAACAACTTCCAACTCCGAGAATATCTTTCTATCTGGTTTGATTGTTTACAATCCAGCAACTCGTCGGTTGCGATTAATGTCAAGCAGCTCTTGGAACGAGGACCTTTTGAGGTTAAAAAGTTTAATCTGTTGAGTGCTGAAGACAACAATTCTTCTTTGATGAAGAAGAAAAGCAGATACAAATCGAGGGAAAGTAGAGAGCCTGCAAGAATTGCTCAGGAAGAACCTATTCGTAAGATTTTAATCGAATTATCAACGCAGATGGTTTCAGTTATTCAATGCTGGTTTCTTCAAAATTAAAAAGAAAACCGTCTTTCCAAATTCTTATATTTTATTCAGATACAAAAATTAGTTTCAATTTAGCCATTTTTTTGAGTTGGCGGTGTTGTGTTTGATTTCTTCGGGCAGTCCTGGAGCTTGTTGCAGTCGTTATTTTGGTCTCCCACGAATTTCTCAGAGCAGTCACACCACATTTTTTCGCATTTCCTCATACATCCTAATTCTAGACCACAGAATCTTTGACATCTCATGTCACATTCCGTTTTTCCCACAGTTTCACAATACGCTGAAAATAAAAGATGGTATATTTTACATTTCTTTTTGAATCAAATGTGTCTCGGACTTACCACTTCCAGCTTCACCAAGCTGCAGCATGACTGCCAGAAGAATGAAAAAGGCGATTGCCTTCATTGGAAACACTGAAGCTATCTGGATAATGAAGAATGGAACGAATACGAATGTTGAAATAGTAGCAAAAGTGACTGTTCCGTATCCTGAGCGTTCTTTTTATAGCGCCTTGGGTCGTAAAACGGGAATTTCCCAAGTAGGGTACTGGGAACCAGGAGAGTGGCGGAACATATCAAAGGGTCGTAAAATATGAAATGATGAGAATGAAACACCCACGGATGGGAACGGTGAGCAATGTTTCGTAAGGAATCAAACATTATACTTTCATCATAATATTCATTTTCTATAGCTTTCACTTGGGAAATTCACGTTTTACGACTTAAGCTCTATCAAAATACCGCTCAAGATACGGAACGACTTTTTTGACACACATGATAAAGGACAGTATCGGAAAAAACTGAATCAGCAACAACAAAAATTTAATCACAATTAATCACACAATCATAGTTTTGAAATAGACAACAACGTTATTATACCTAGCTAAAATTCGATTTCCGAAACAATCCATAATTTTTTTGATTGAAAAAAATACTTTTATTGGTTAACCGGAAGCATCTTTTTTTTTGAAAATTGAAGCGTGTTTCATCTCGAAAAAAAGGTATTGGAAGGCTGCAATACAGCACCGCTGTTCCTCAGCAGTAGTTTTGTCCGCAAAAAATATGTATATTTATCGGTTTTTGGTGTGAAATTTTGGATTTTTTTGCGAACAAATGAATCAATACCAAGTCTCCAATGGGTAATACCGAGTCCCCAAGTTATAGTAGCACAATTTTTTCTCCGATGAATTGTATCACTTTGAGAACAATGAAAGTGTGTTCTGCACTTAGTTTTTCATTGAAATTCATCTGAATATCGTGTGCCGTCAATTAAAATGCATAATCCGCCGTACACACCATAACATCGAGTTGTAGAAAATTCCACAAAAGTTCTACTCCTTTTCACCCTCCTCTAACCAATTTATCATAAACAAATTTCAACAAATGAACAATTTCAAAAGTAATAATCTGAAGCAAATGAACGGGAGTTTTTGTCACCTTGACGGCGGCGATTTCTGTCACCAACATGACGCCATCTAGGTGGATTGAAATGCTTGGTTTTTCCAGTGTCCTGAAATTTAACATTTCATTTATTGTGTCTATAACTGACACTCACCGCTTTTTTCATCAATGTTTCTTTGGGTACAGATTTCAGATTGCTTTCTGATTTGACTTTTCGCAAATTAGACACTGGGATTTGCGTTTTTCTTGATTGCTCCAGTTTTTGAGCCCGATATCGTTGATCCTGAAAATTAAGGAAGACTATAAATGTGCAGCAATCTTGCAAAAAAAGAACATTGAAAAAAGTTTGTTGAACTCACCCTTTGTTGCCTTATAAGTTGTTCATTTTTCTTCGGGGTCTTTGATCTTGCAGGTACTCTTTTCTTAACGGCGACTGGAGGGATGTATACCTAAAATTACAATATATTATTCAGCTTTTTCGATACTTACAGGTTGATAAACTTGTTCCGGCACAGATTTCCGTATTGGTTTTGGTTTCGAGGCTGGAATTTTCTTCTTCTTTTTCTTCTTCTTCTCCGTTAATGGGTATTCTGAAAAAAACAGTTTTAGTTGTTGTGTAACAGCCGTTCAATTGTGAAATATTTCTTAACGCTCACTCTCTTCTGGATCCCTGAATTCTTCTGAAAAACTGTTTGATTTTCTCGGTGGTGGCGGATAAAATATTTTTGCAGGCTCTGGTTCCGGTTCACTTCTTGGTGATATTTCTCGTATTCTGTCAGCTTCCCGACTCCAACTGAAATGAACTGAATTTTTATTTGGAAGATAACGCACTGAAAACATAAAAACTTCTTTTTTGAGGGGAAATGTTATTATAACCAAAAAAATCGTGAACTTTCAAACCTTATTCTTCGTGTACTAGATGGTCTGGTAGTTGGTCTGGATGTTCTTTGGCGATAATGTGGATTGTATGCTAAAACTTCAATATTCACAGTATAAGACTTTTGAAAACATACGTATGATGTCCTGACGTGGAACGCCTGATTTCGGAAACTCTGGAGACGGAGAACGTTGTTCAATTGGCTTCTTGACATCTCCTTCTATTTTTATACGATAAAAATAGCATCTCTTCAAATCTGAAATGTAAAGTAGGTTCAAAAATTGGGTTTTGAATATACTTTTTTATCATTTGACTGTACCAACTAGCATTATGAGTTATATTTTAACACATTTTTTGTTACTTGTTAAGTTCCAATCTTCTTCCATTCAACCAAAATTCATTCATTCAAAAATTGACTCAAAGACAAAAGCAAGAAAAGATTTGTGAGATGTTCTTCTGTTTCGGATGAGTGGAGTGAACAACCACATTAACCTCTTCAATAGAATAATTTCATTTACCTCGATCAACGCGAACCATTGTTTGCACTTGCTAACCTGGTTATTGGTTTTTTGTTAGTTAACCAGAAGAAAAATGAAGAATGAACCACAAGACGGCTTCT
The DNA here is from genome assembly GCA_000143925.2 of Caenorhabditis brenneri. Lineage (NCBI taxonomy): Eukaryota > Metazoa > Nematoda > Chromadorea > Rhabditida > Rhabditidae > Caenorhabditis > Caenorhabditis brenneri. The sequence goes on along the minus strand of GL379837.1, from coordinate 737,467 downwards.
TTTTGTTGTTCTTCTTCATGCTGCTTAGAAACCTACGAGCTCACTACCATAAGACGTTTTAATAATTGATAGGCATGCCTAGAAACGAAAAGAGGCGCGGAGGTGGTCAAAAATGTCTGACCAGGATCAAACAAAAAATATTTATAAAATCATCTTAAAAACTAAACTACGAAATGACCCCAGATGATGTTTGAAAAAGAATGAGGACGCTCTGAAAAAATGATTATATAATATTCATAAACCTCGTACACTTTCTTCAAAAGTAATGCGACGAACAATTTTACATGAATACCATTTCTCGTTTTGATTTGTACTGAGAGATAACTATGATGCACATATGATAATCAAGTTGAGAATTTCATTTCGACGAGGAAGTTCTGAGTTATTTTGATGACTGCTTTTATGAATTGTTCATTAACTTCTCGAACATATGTTTGGTAGACATGTCTGATTTTGATAATCTGTACATGCACGCAATGTTTGTTTTTTTTTTTTTGAAAAACTCATTCAAACGGTTCTATTGCTCGAAACACGCTCCACACTTAATGCAACTTATCAAGATGAATTCCAGTTTATTTTTCCAATAAAGCTTACAAAAAGTTGTTCTTTATTCATTGTTCTTCTTTGGTTGTTATTTTTTCATGAAATTGAACTTGTGTAGTTATCCTAGAATGTCTAATCAGGTTGAATGTTCAGATTCTTGATGTCTCTCTATCCCGATCTTTGCATCTTTCAACCTAGAACGTCTTCGTTCCCTCAGAAGATTTCATTTCCAGATATCACTTTTTCCAAAATACACTTTCGAAAATTCTGACGTTTTTTCTGATCTATCTTCTCCCTCTGCAGAAAAAAAGATGTCCGTTTTAATGTTTGGTGTAGTTAAAAATGAATAGAAACAAAAAAGGAGGAAACTAGACTTCCTCAAGTAGCTGGTCTAAAAGGGCAACTAATGATGTGAAGAACAAGCTCAGCCAATATTTTTTATGTTTTTTTTTGTTGGGTCCGTTTACCTAGATAAGTGTAGATGAAAATCAGGAACACTTACAACTAGACATGCAAGTTGTTGCAATCGTTTTTTGTTTTATTTTCGGTCAAGTGAACTGCAAAAAACACTAAATATATAAAAAACACATTTCAAGAAATTAGTTAAAGACCAGTACTCCATTCAAACCTGGTTCAGACCTGGTTCTGAAAAGCAATAGTGCGATCTTTTTGTACTTCTGAAATGAAGAGCATCAAGAAAAATTTAAAAAAACTTCCACTTATTCATGGTCTCACGCAGATTTCAATCTCATTATAAAGTGACTCCGAAGAATATGGGAAATTGAAAATGTGAGTCTAGTGCTCCGAAGATTCAAAATTTGAAATTGAATATCATATTTTTCTTCAAGAAAAGAAGAACAAAAACTGGTGATTATTATTTTATTTTTTCAAATGCATGTTCGTTTTTGAACTTTCCCTTTAAGTATCTTTTTGTGAAAGAGCGAAACACATGTTCTGGAAACGTCAATTTTTTTTCCAGAAAATTCCAAAAAACTAGAAAAACTACAAGTGGTTTTCTCGAACAAGTGCAATTTGTCAGTTCGATATCACCTTCTTTTCATCTCTTATCTCCCGCCTACTTCTTTCCCATTACTCCCTGTTCTACTCCTTTCCCCTTTGCACAACAGCCGCCCTTTTCAAAAAAATGCATTAATCATTTTGGCTCTTCCACTCAATTAATGGGTCTCGAAAACTCGTGCAAACTTCAGTTTCCCCCAAAATTTCATTTCTTTGTTTTAGTTTCTTTTTGAAGATCCTTTGAAAATCCTAAATGGAGTTTGGAGTAGAAATATGACACCGGGAAAGAGTATGATCTCCTTTTTTGATTGTTCACATGAGATGGGGGATTCCCAGGAAGTTTCGTTTTTTTACCAGATCTTTGAAATGTTTGTTCAGGATATTGAGAATAGAGTTTGGTTACGAGGATATTGAATGTTGTGAACCTGGTGGTTACGAGAAACGTTCTAAGGCGCTTCTCAGGAAAATGTAATGAAGAACAGATAGTAATAGGTCGAGGTATCCCTGTTTTCGATACCATAGCAGAATTTAGACTCTCGTTTTTCCTTTCTCCTTTGTAGGAATTTTTCAAAGAAGTTGCCACATTTTCCGGTTCCAATTTGTTAATGTCAACACAAATACTTTCATTGGTAACCTTTTTTGATTCTACATTATTCCATTTTCATTGTTTTTGTCCGTTTTCTGAGTTTTCAAAGGGCACGTGAACAATTCGGCATAATTTGTTTTCACCAATTTCCAAAGAAATGAAAAAAATGTTCAAAGGCGCTTGTCGAAAAAAAAAAGAAAGAGCAGATAATATGTGAAGGTATCCCTGCTTTGATACCAAATCAGAATTTAGGCTTTCTTCTCTCTCATATTTTTTGTAGATCTTTCAAAACAGTTGCCACAATTTCTGTTTTCAACTTATCATTTTACATTATTCGATTCTCACATTTTTTGTCCTTTCTCTGAGTTTTCAAAGGGAACGTGAACAATTCGACCTAATTTGTATTCACCAATTTTCAACGAAATGAAGAAATTGGACTTGGAGAATAATTATGCGGAAAAAGAACGATGGACCTTTCATTCTGTTTTCGAAAAAGTGAAAGAGGAAGTACAGGAGGGTC
>GL379837.1:692142-723397 GCA_000143925.2 Caenorhabditis brenneri | reverse complement strand
ACTTTTTCACTCGTTTTTTGACGCCCACTCCCCGAAAAATTTTGAAAAATATTGAAAAACACACAAAATCGAGACGAAACTTGTTGAACATTTCTAAACACCATCTTAACATCCTAACACATTTTCGGAGTGGACAAGGATATCAAATTACAAAAGAGTAGATGAGCGACGAAATCCGAGCTTGAGTACATCCTCATCAGTGTTCATAGAGAAAAAGGACGAGTAATGTTTTTGAGACACTTTTAGTTTTTTATTTTTGCTTGTTTTAGCAAAAACGGATAAGAAAATGGTTCAATGAGTCTAAACACCTATTTTTAGAAACACTTTTTCGAGATTCGAATTAGACGATGTTTCGAGAAACTGAACTCGGAAATGGACACAAAATTGTTAGGATCCGGAAAAAACCAAGCATTTCCACACAACATGTACTGTAGTATCTAAACTACTCAAGTTAGCATCAACTAAAATCTACTTTACCCTAGAAGTTTATTATCGAGTTTGATCTACCACATCTGGTATTTTCCAACTTTTGCAAGCAGATCCCCGTTTCTTGATTCTTCTAAACTTTTTTCCATTTTCTAAACATTCTTTTTTCTTATCCAAAACTTACTCATCCGCCTCTTCAGCGGTTCGCATCCATCCTTCCTGATTTTGTAAACACTTGATTCATCAAAATCATCAAATCACACATCTGTTTTCGAAGCAGCACTTTGGATCTCTCATTTCCACGGTTTCGATGAGATATGGTCGTTTATAAACGATTGACCACATGTCAGTGAAAAATCCTAGACCACACAAAGTTTTTATTATATTCTGTGATTAAGCCTATGGTACGTCTACTTATGAAACTGATCAATGGTTTAAGGGGGCAAAAGGTTTTTATAAATGGGATTAATAATGGATAGTATTATTGAATCACAGTTTCCTGCGTTTGGTATGGTACTGGTTAATAATAGAAGCGGTAGAAGTTAGATGAGTACTGTCGAGTTTCTGTTAAAATTTGATTCAAACATACAAACATGCTCATTTCTTATTTTTGATTCCTGCCCGAAATCGAACATCCGTGGAACCATCCCTTGAAGTTTGAAGGAAAGGCAAACATGTTTTGTTGTTTCGACTGAAACGGAAGTTGACTCCCACAAAGTACACTTTGATTGCCACATGGAAGTTGTATTCACAATTAACTAAACTATTTCCTGAACATTTCCAGAAAACTAAATTAGACCAGTGCACTTTCCAAATCCTGGAACTCACTCCTAAGCTCCGCCCACATCATCATCTTCTCCGTCTTTTTCCCAACAGCTCATTTCCTCATCCTTATCCCACCAGACGCACCCATTCCTGCCCCACTCTTCCAGACAATGATCTCTTCTAGGTCATGTTTTCTTTTTATCTCCTTAAAATCTTGATGTTTACGTAACTCCCTTTTTGAGGGGTTTGTCATTTTCAGAGAATTTGGGAATTTAGTGACTAATGAGCAAAAGAACTGGAAAAACTGAAATGAAAGAGACAAGAACCATGTGGTACCATTATATGACTACGAAAACCAGTGAAGCAGTATGAGGTAGACCTTTTGCAGACTGACTTTCAGTTTTTTAGTCATCTCAACCTAGTATGAATTATGACTGGATGATTTTGAATTTCCAATTTTGAAGGCGTTCCTCCATCACTCTGATCCGAATCCAAACTCATTATTTAGCTTCCTAATCTTTAGACTGGGGGCTTTCTAATCTCTCTTTGTTCTGAAAAGTGTGGGTAATGACGTCTTTCCAAGAAAAAAGTCAATTTTGGTGAAGTGCTTCCCTTGTTCAATCTCAAACTTCTATCCCATCTGTGTCCCTTTCAATACGTGACACATGCAGCAAATCTTCCAAATTGAACTCATAAAATCCATCTTTTTGTTTCTGTTGAAAAGGACGGCATGTGCATTTAGATGATTTGAAAACGTGGATGAGAATAGGGTTTTTCGTGTGAACAACTCAAAACCCATCAATTTTCCATTTTTGAGAGCAAGTCTTCATATACAGTTCTGATTTGAAGCTTTATTTTGCGTGCATGATTTCTTTTCAGAACGTTCAGCTAGTATTCAAATCCTTGTCAGCAATTAGATAATTTTTTTCGAATTTTGCTGCATTTGTTCTTCAATTTCATATCTTGAAACCCTGGAAAGTATGATTTCACGTTTTTTGCTTCACAATGAACCATTGATGTCTTTCTGCACCTGATCTTCAGTTTTTTGATTTGGATTTTCTATGTTTTTCATTTTTGTTAACACTCTGAGAAAGTTCGGTGAGTACGAAATCAGTGCTATTACCTTTTTTTATCTTGTTCTCTGTTTCAATTTTCAATACAACTCGTCGGTCACTGATAAAATGCAACAATATATCCAAAACTTTCTGGGAACCACCTAGTAATTTTCAGATGCGTTTCGAAAAACTGGGATCCTTGAAACTTTTCTGAACAAATCTTCCTCTTTTTCTCTCCAAAAATAAAAAAAGAACCCCCAGGTCATGTTCAAGTAAACTCATATCCACCTCATGTGAGCTTGAAGCACATGAACACACAAAACCAATATCGTTTGTCACACAAAAAACCAGAAAAAAACCGAAAAGAGAAGAGAAAGAACTTCGTTCTCATTGAATGTTCGATGAAAGTGCTCCCTGCGGGAATATAACCAAAACTTTCCGCTATAAAGTTTTTTGATAGGGATATTTGATGCGAGAAGAAATATTAGAGATATACTGAACGTCAAGTATTTTCATTGGGTGTACTTTTTGATGCGTAAGAAAATAGTTCCAAAATCAGCAAGAAATCTGATGAAAGGTCAACGTTATTGGCAGTTTTTGCGACTGAAAGAATCAACGGCTTCGGTCCTTTTTGTGAAATGAAAGGCAATTCTGTAGGCATAAAGCTTGAAACTTGACGTAATTTACATTAAGTTTCTCTTCAAGTTTCAATACTGGATAGAAAAAAGTAATCCGTTTTCATATCCATTATTCTCAACGTGGACGCCTTTGCCTAACAAAGTTCTGTTTTTTGGATCCTTCGTAATTTTGTCCAAAACTATAGTGACCACAATTCAAATCAGGACCGAAGGAAGAAAAAACTTGAAAACCCAAAAACCCACACCCCACATCCAGCATCTTCTTCCTTCCGGGGACACAAAGTGCTACGAGAAAACGGGTGGAGGAAGCGCCCCGCCATAGTTCTTTCTCCTTTTTCGACATTTTGTCACATTTGTCACGGATCTTTTTTGTCTGTTTTTTCATTTTTTCGGGTTGGGTTCCGATAGGTTTCAAAGATCTGAATTGTGATTTATACTTTCTGATTTTCTATGTTTTTTGAGAGTAGAAGTACGTCACGCTGCCGTCGAGTGCAACTAACTCAGTTAGTGAAGTTGGCAAATGGGGGATAGTTCAAGCTTTAGTTTTTTCTCGGTTTTCAAAACTAGAAAACTTTCAATTTTGATATATTTCTCAGTTCTAGATGTCATTAAACCTTTCTTTGGCTTTAAATTTTTTTCTTTTTTTTCATCCATTGTTTGTTCAATACCGTAGCAGTTGTGATTCAGCTGGCTGAGCCTAATATTCACAACTGTGTTTCCATCTTATCCGGTCAAAGACAAAGTCTGGAACTTTCAATCTCTTCACCAGAACAAAAAAATTGCAAGCGTCTGAAAATTAAAAAGTGATGCAAAGTTTCCGTTGCATTCATTCCCCTCCTCCTCTTTTCCCCCTAACTAGAACTTGTGAATTAAAGTAAGTGTGACGGAGAAGAAAAAGAAGGAACTCGACACACACGAAATTCGGCCGTTGAAAATTTCAAATCGGTTGTTGTGCTGTGCTCTTTTTATTTTATTTTGTTTGTCTCCTTTTCGCGGTTCCTTTGACCAAAAACAACACATTTCTGGAGGGAAAAATGAGGAGAAAGGGAGGAGGAATGTGTAAACTGATCCTAAAGTTTTGCCAATTCAGAGAAAAAAAAACGATAGTACAGAATGAGGGAAATTTGTTTGTTCTTTGAAGGAGGTAGACTTTGAAAACTCGAATATTTTATAGAGAAGTCTCATGACTTTTGAAGGAATAGGACCACCTTTGCAACTCGAATAATTGAAACTAGAGAATTCTAAATTTTTCTTCCTCTAGGTAACAAATTGTGTTTGTCACAATAATTTTTTGACTTGGTAGGCATTTCATATATTCTAGTGGTTAGACTCAACCAAGATTCCCATAGAATTCTGTGATACCTTTTTTAGGAGATTCTCAAAAGATAATGTAAAATTCGAAACTAGATGTATTCCATGTACTGTATTTTTGAAATTTCTCGGAAACGAGATGTGAACGGGCTTATAATCAATGACTGAGAACAAAAATTTAGGGTTGAATTTTCGCATGTTAGAATAATTTCGATAGTGGAGGTTTTTTTTTCAAAAAACTGAAATTTGATGGGTATTCAAATCAAAAACCGGAAAAACCGAAACTTTCCACTTTTTTCATTGTACCCATTTCAAACGCTTGTAAAAATTGGGATCCCAAAACACAGACAAGTTGTACCAGATTTCCGTTGGAAATTCAATTATCAAGTTAGCCCTCTCCTCCCACGCCGGCGGGACCAATAAAACGTGTGAATGAACATTTGAAACAGAAGGATGCTAAATAAAAGCAAATAAAATCTAATTTTGAGGCACCGAAACACATTTTGAGATGACGTAAATTTTATCCGTGTGAAAAAAGAAAAAAGAAAGGAAAGGCATGAGAAGGGGAGGAGAGGAAGAAGATCAAATTGTGATATCCTTTTTGAACTCTTTCGCTGTTTTTTATTCTCGAGAGCTGGATACTTTTGTTACTTTTTTGCAAAAGAACATTAACTTGATAATTTATCACTGCCAGTCTTCCACTTTTCAAAATCTTCCTATAAAATAATTCTATAAAACAAACGGGATCTTGAGAATTTTCTTGAGATCAAAAAGAGCCGTTCCATTGTTTTTGCACATAGTTCAAAGTTGTAGCCAACATCTGTTTTCACATGACCCCCTCTTTGTCTTTTTCTCCCACCAGTCTAAACAGAGAAAATGTTTAGAGGAAACAAATGCATTCAAGAAGAAGGAAATAAAGTGAAAATTCAAAAAAAATCACTGGGCTGGAGCACTTTTTGTTTTTTTTTTCTGCTTTTCGAGTAGCAGTATTTTATTGAAACGCTTTCATAAAAAGTTTGGGTTTGAAAATTCCGAATTTTTGAATTCAAGAGGCAAATCTTCAGAAACTCCTTGAGAAGTTTCAGTTTTCAAGTTTTATTCACATTTTTCATAAATTATAAAATTTTCATAATTATAAAAAAGTGAGCGAAAAATCCTAAAAGTCTCCGATTTATAGTTCAATTTGTTCAAATGTCAATCAGATCATTGTTTTTCACCTTTTTTTACATACAGATTTTCTCCATTTCTGTCTTCTTTTCTTCTATTCATGTCCTGCTTCCCTAGTCAAGAATCCAGTAGTCTAGAATTGGAAATCATTCACTCGAACAGAAGAAAACTAAAAATTAAAAAAAAGAGACATGAGAAAAGAATGAGTAATTGAGAATACTAGAATTAGACAGCAGATACGTATGAGAATGTCAGTGAACTCATTTTTACTGTGTTCTTGAATTTGGAAGTTACAGAACTTTCTGGATTTTTCATGTTTTTTTCTGGCAATCATTTTATTCCTTGTTCCATGAGAGTCAATTTGAAAGCGTTTTGAAAAGTTTTCCATTTTCAATACACGTATTCAACAATTTCCTTGTTCCCTTTTTAAACCAACTGCAAGAAAGCTTTTTGTCGTCAAACCTGTTATTAACTACCCGACGTCGCCGACAGCCAATTTTTCATTTCGAACACCCAAAACTTCATGTTTCCCTGTTCCCAAACAGCCTGAAGATTTCTGCTCCTTTCCCCACAAACCTTCTGTCCACAACATCCCAACAAAAAAAGAAACAGTGAAAAAGTTGCGAGTGAACTCATTGAAATTCAAATCTACTCATCTTTTCTTCTCCTCTTGTCTGTCAGAAAACTTTGACGTCTTCTATTCTTTATTATCGTTCATCGTCATCTTTTTTTCGCAACTTCTGCATTCTGGACAACGTTTTTATTCTATTTTAGGAGCAACCTCAAATGGTAAGAACTTGATTTTCAATAGATTTTTATATAATATTGAAAAATGGACGAACCGGTCGATATTTATGAGCAGGCTGCGTTGAATATGTCTATTCCGGATGGCTGTGATGTCAACAGAGCAGTTTATGCATCTATAAAGCAACTTATCAGTCACGATATCATTGATCCGAGTCTAGTTGGATTTCAAAATTGTGAACCATTGGTAAGTCAATTTCAGGAATGATAACGAGTACTATCATGTGTACTTTCAAAATTAGAAATTAAGAAATTTTCTAGTTTTGACCTCGCTCAATCTCAGTTTTTCACAGTTTTTCAATAGAAGTTAGGCAACAGAATATCGAAAAACTATTTTCAACGAATATTACAGAGTGCTTCATAGTTATAGGTGCACTAATTTGAAATATGTGAAGCTGTAGATAGTCATATGGTCCTATATCGCCCCAAAATGTTCTATATTGTTAATTTTATTAGCCCCTGAAGTTTTGACGCTAAGAATTTGTTTTCAACTAAAATTCTGAATTTACTGATGAAGAGAACTCAAATTGTGCGAAATCAGCGAGTTATCGGCTCCACAACCCAACATGTACCAAAAGAGCGGAATTCAGCAGTAAAATCGTGTTAGAGCTCACTATGACCGAAAAATATGATCTTGAGATCCGGTACGCAGAATGATAAAAAACAGTTATTAATGTTACAGTTATAAACTAGTAGGATCTCTCAGCCGAATAGTCATTCAAAAGTCCTGGTGTTTCGAAGTGAAAATTGGTGGACTAATTTCAACTAAGATATAATGAAACTCGCCAAATCTTATGAATATTGAACTAGTTTGGGTCGGGTTACGCCACAAATTCGATTATCTTATAATTATGGCGCACCCTATACTAATCTCCTATTTCAGTGCGGAATATGCTACCATGGATCCAAAGAGTGGGATTACATACGTTTCAACATCATTGTTATCGGTATCATTCTTCCCATAGTTGGAGTTTTTGGAATCATCGGGAATGCTATCTCCGCATTTGTTTATAGCCGTCCAGGTTTGCCTAATTATGTTTGATGAGTTAAAAATGATTGTTTCTTTTTAGAAATGCAATGTTCCACCAACTTCTATTTATTTTCACTTGCCTGTTCTGATACCGGTGTTGCACTGACGGGGATATTTCTGTTTTCTCTGGAAACTTTCCGTCCGTTTTCCTTGACGGTTGCTAGAATGTCTGGTCAATTATCAGCAATTGTGTATCCAATGGGTATGATTGCTCAAACATGCTCTGTTTATTTCACAGTTTGTGCTGGAGTCGATTGTTTTGTACAGGTAAGTGGTAGTTTTTATAAATCCCAAGAAGATGATGTCCTGAACAGGGCTGTCAGATGGACCCTTTTCTGTTTCCCAGCGGTGGGATCTTTTCGAGTAAGAGGCGTCATTGTAGAGCAAAAAGAGATTTGCATTTTGGTGAAAAACGGCCCAGTCTTTGTTATATGTGGCCGATCTATAGCAAGAAGCCGAGTCCGGCCGTTTGACAGCCCTATTCTTGAGTCTCTCAACTCCAACTAAAAGTACTCTCAGTTTACGTTCTCACTTTATCATTACTACTGACTAAAGCTCAATTATTTTCAGGTCTGCTTACCAGAAAAAGTGAGGCGAATGTTCTCCAGAAAAGAAACAGTACACTTTCTCGCTATATGTGTTGTCATATTTTCCGTTTTATACAACGTACCTCACTTTTTCGAAGGATTTGTGATTGATTGTTATCATAAAGAACTTGGTGGAATGAGCAGAGAAGTATGTCCTGCAACACTCCGTTATAATGAATTGTGAGTTTTCACGACCCTATTCGCTTCTTACAGAGTTCGTTTTCAGGTACCAATCCATATACTACAAGTACATGTATGCAATATTTTTAGCAGTTGGACCATTGGTAACATTGATTGTTTTGAATACGTTTATTATTGGTGAGGATAACGAAACATTTCTGAAAAACGGTCATTTTCAAATTCGGTTCCAGGATTCTCTGTGTTTGGATCAAGCGCATCAAATACTGATGATACCATGTCATTGATTCTCGTTGTATTGCTGTTTATATCTTGCAATACAATTGCTTTGATCATCAATATTTTCGAGAGTTATCTTTCTGAGACTCTCGGCAGTAAGATCAATTATATTGTGGATCTCTCTAATTTCCTGGTGGTGTTCAATTCTAGGTAAGTGTGAAATGAAATAAAAAACTGGTTAAGTGAATTCGCATGAAAAAAAACTTCATTTTGAAGGCGCAGCTTTTTGGGTCTCATTCGGATAAAGTTATGAGCAAGCGTTCCTAACGAGACCAAATGGTTGCATCTTTAAAATGAAGCTTTTCTTCTCTCGAGGTTACTTTATTGCTTCGAAAAACGCAGTTGTTGAATTAGATTGAATCAAAATCTTCCTTGAACAGTTTACCAGGTTCATTATCTAGGAAATTATTTGTTTTCTGCCTGTGTTAAATGAAGTGAGAACCTCATCATATCTTGACAGTTAGATTTTTGGATTTTCCTATTTTTTCGCACAAATTCATTCATCATCGAATTATAAAACACAAACAATCAACCTAACTTTCCTAATCATACCTTGTTATTTCCAGTTTCAACATAATCATATACATCAAATACTCGCGACCTTTTGCCGACACTCTTTTCTCCTATTTTTGCCGTCGAAAGCCAAAAACCGAAAGCCCAGGACCAGGACCACCAATCATGATCACCGAGAAACCATCGCGATCGAAAAAATGTAAAGAGACATTGTCACGGTTGTTAGTCGCTTCGCAACCTGAGGTACTTATTTGAGAAGATGCTCAAAGTGATGAGGTGCGTGGTTGTTGCTATTATGATTTGCTTTTTATTACTCAAATCAAATCTACTTCTTATGACGTTAATTATTTAAAACTGGTTTTTGACTATCATCTATTGCAACAGGCTGTGAATAATCATCTTACCAGGACATCAAACATTAAAGGTTTTTTTTATTTGCTGGCCATTATTTTCAACTAGAAGTAAATTGTGTTGCAGTGAAAAAACTTGGTTTACTTTACTCTTATTTCCTAATTTACTTTTTTTCTGTGTCAGATTTGTGGTTGCCATAATTTTCAAGCCTATTACTATAATACCGCTTCAGTGAATTTAGTTTGTTTTCTTTTTACTTTCAAATCTAATTCACATCAGTAAAACCCTATCTGACAAACTGGTAACTTTTGTTTTCAGACACCTCCACCTGTGATTCCAGTCGGATCGGATGTTGTATGAGCTGAATTGAAATCCTAATATCTTATTTTCCATACTCTTGCTTCAAACTGTTTTTGCACACTCTTTATTGTGATAATTCTAAAAACTACAAAGCTTTTTCGAGTTTTCTATTCATTCCCAATCTTTTCTGCTAAATTTCTTCGTCGCTTTTCACGTGTTTTCTGTAATTGCTGCTTCAAACGTTTTTCGATTTTCCGAAAAATGAAAATATTGAATTTGATTCAGTTTTCATGTTTTTCCATCATTAACTAAATTTTTGACTTGAACATGCAGAAATATTTCAAAGAAAAACAAAATTCATTTCTGTGGGATGACACACGGATAAAAACAAGGTCTCGGAGACATATGTTTACAGCAAATAAGTTCCTATTGTCTAATCACATCATAACGGTAAGTGCACCATAATTTGGATTTAAAAAATGTGCAATGAGAAAAAAAACTTGTGCTTTTTTAAATGTCTGTAAAAGTACCAATAGGTTCAGCATAGTCAATTTCAGAAAAACAGTAAAGTATGTTAATACTCCAACGTTCGGGTGTTTAGAACTCTTCAATTGACAGTTTGCCCGTAAGGGTAAAACAAATAGTTGCATAAAACAATTTGATTTGAAAAAAATCAAATCTCAGAGCTTTTCAGTTTTTGATGGAATTCTACGTTCTTTTTGCAATTAGATTATGGAATCTACTATCGGGTGAACTACGCTGTAATGATTCTGGCCGCTTTCCGAACTATCTCTTGCCATTCAAAGTACAAGCAGATGTTGCCAGAATTTTTATCAAATGGTCGATATTAATTGATCCAGCTTCGAACAACCATAAATGAGCGTAACGAAGCGATTCTCAAAAAAAAGCAACACGCGGATAATTCTTTTGGACGGAGCCTTCCTCAAAAATCACTGGCAATTATAACACAACGAAGAATTGCTGAAGTAAAATGGACACTGATTCAAAAATAATTTTATACAAGACATATTTGCCCGAAACAAAGCAGTTGCATGACCCGGCTATTTGGAGGAGAGACTTGAAACAAGCGGCGGTGGTTTTGTTGAGTGAATTGAAGAAAGAGGTACAATGAACTCAAATAGTTCAGGCTTATGTATCTGCTGACAGTCAATACAACTACGCACAAAAAATTCATCTTGACTTTGTCGTATATGTAGAGTGCACAGCCTATGAAAGTGTTCTCAATTTGTTTCAGCACACCGCATATGTTCAAAAAAATTATAAGTTCTCAGCCTCCGAATGATCAGAGTGGTATTTGAAGAACAACTCACATTGTTCGTTGACGAGATTGAGGTTATGAAAAAACTTCAAAGCTGGAACAGGGATCGAGTTGGAAATCGAATGCAGCAAGAACAATCAAAAACTTCTGGCTCTTTCCGGTTTTAGTGGTTCAATGGGCGAATTGCTGGTCCCAAAGAAGCACAATGGTCCCATAAAAAAAAGGCTGGTCCCGTGAAGGCTGGTCCCAACACGACTGGTCCCATATATAGAATGAGGGTCCCATCTTCACTTACTTTTTTGAGGGCAGTATTTCACAAAAGACGGAAAAAGTCTGTTTGGAGAATTTTCCCACGTGTCTTGAATGAATCATCAAAAGTATGTGTTCTGAAGCAACAGAGTTCAATAAGGGGAGACATTAACAAAACCAATTTTTTTCAGAGTGAACTATGGATAGTGGTAATGTGGCGTTGTCTTCAGTATCCATGATGGTAGGTAGTAACTAGGGTTCCGCAAAAAGTTCATTTTCAAAATAAACTTGCGTGAAGCTTCAGTGAAATAGGCTTGAATGAGCTTCATATGAGTCTACTTTTAAATAAATGAAGCAAATGAAGCTTTTCCGATGCTCCAAGAGCTCATTTCAAAAACGTAAAAATGGTTTTGCGGAATCCCTAATAGTAACCAAAGTGAACTTACTTGCCGGAAACAAACAGTTGGAATTTTAAAAAAACGAGTATAAATATTTTCATCGAACTCTTCTTATTTGTAAAATGTCAAATATTTGAAAAAGAGGGTCCCAAAAACGGGGTCCCAAAAATGCTTTCCTTTTTTCCGCTACAGATTATGGGACCGCTGAACCCAACATTGGACTACCGGTCCCATTGTGGGACCGTGATTTCATTGTTGGGACCTCTCGTGACCAGCTGGTCCCATATGGGACCTTGCTTCCCTCCCTTGGGACCATGATTTCCGACTTGGGACCAGTGTTTCCACCATTGGACCACCAGAACCGGAAAGAACCAAACTTCTCAATAGCATTGACACTCTTGAACATCGTTCATTTTCAATTTTCATTATAAACTTCTACTCACGCTTCTTAAAAATCTTGAATTTTTCACGGCGTGTCACAATATTTCTAATTCCTGCTCATTTTCGTTTTTTTACTGGTTATGAAAGGGCGTTTAGTTGTGAAATGTATAGGTGTTTGCTAAAAACTTTCAAGTTGCTCGTGACGATCCTCTACACGAAAACAGTCGCTGACAGGCGGAAATTTCATTTTTGGGTGAGCTGACTTTCTAAAATGAATCTCATAGTTTCTTTTTTTTTCACCATTACATTCGATTCCATTTTTTAAATCTATTTACCAATTAAAAATTTGAAACTTATACCAAAAGAAAAGTGTATTTTCATATTTCCATTTATTTCAATTTCCGCTATTAGGTTATACCCATAACTGAATTTCCTTTTAAATTTTTATAATCATTTTCTAATGTATCACCCATCATTATTCAAAGAAAGCCACCCAAAAGCCTAATCTTCATGTTATTTGCTCATTTTCTCCTCCTTCTCATTATTCTTATATATAAAACGCCCGTGGAGTGTGTCTGTTTGTCCGAAGATCTGTCCCAATGTCCGCAGAACGGGAAGAAAGAGGAAGTTCACGAGCAAAATTTGAACATTGAACCTTTTGAATGATGAACACGTGTTTTCCCTACTGCGCCAAACTGGCACAAAATTTATAGAGCAAAAAGATATAGATAAAAGAAAGCTCACGTGAATTTTTGTGAAAAGGCTATTTACAGTGAGCGGCGTAGCCGCGAACAGTCCAGACTGCAGATGCGCCGGAGGCGCATGGGCAGGCTGGTTTCATATAAATAACATTTTTCCCCCACCTTATTTTCTTTTCGTCTGCTATCCATTATTTTTCTTTTCTGTTCCTATGGATACTTGGAGAGAAAGAGGAGAATAATTCAAAACATATGACTTTCTAGCAGGCAGTTATTCAATACTCTCTATTGGTTAAAACACTACTATTAGAGTTTAGCAACAGTTCCAGTTTGTTGTAAAGGAAGAGATTCCACAGTTTTTCTTAAAGATTTGAGGACATACAAAAATATGTGAAAGTCTGCTGTTTTTTGTTGCTGTTTTTTTCTATTTCTTTTCTACTTGCTGTTCTATCGCTACTCTTTGTTTAATGTTTCATTGTTTATTTATCCCCTCCCCTTTTTCTCTGCAAAGACCACTTTACAACGAGAGAAATAATCTTGCGGCATTCTTGCTTCCGCAAAGTCATTAACGCCGCTTCCGAGTCAGTTCTTTGACGCATTCCCAGTATCGAAAGGAAAATGACATCCTAACTATGGATTTGAAGAAACATGCAAGTATTTTTTTTGTATTGTTCAGTATTCGGTACTGCGTGTTTTTCTTCAATTTTCACGCTAGATTGGTATGACGGGTACGGTAGGACACAATCTATAAAAAATACACATAAAGTCAGTTTTTTTACAAACAAAAAGTCAATAATTCACTGCAAAGTTGTATTTTGACACGAGTTTTGTTGTAAATCTTCAAAATGGTGAATCGTAACGCTCAATTGTAGTTTTCAGGGAAAAAGTTCTCCGAAATTCAAGGTTTGAAACTAATCAATTCTAGAAATCAGAGTTTTTATAATAACAGCTTTCGTATTCTTCTGTTTTGAAATTCTAAATGAGATTGTTGAGAAGCAGTTTTCATCCAACTTTCTGAAAGGTTCAGTAGCCCCCAGGGATTGATTATGAAAAAAATGAACCTGTAGTTTGAATAGACACGGATAAAACTCTTTTCTCGAAAAAAAATTGCAGGTCGTCGTTTTTATAGGGCTTCTCCTCGTTTTTATAAGGCTTCTCCTCATTCTGGTAAAACCCTGCAACCAGATTGTATGTGCTATGAATCTCTTCTGAAAAAAAGATCTCTTCCGAATACTTCTAAATACCGTAAATACTGTTATAAATACCGTAAATACCCCGTGGGCTTCAATTTTTAGAGAAGTGGAAATAACTAACTGAGCCTGCGTCACTAGAACTGTAGTTTTCTTGTTGCGAGCACGTGTCAAAAATATCTGAAATGGTCCAATTTTAGCTAATAAAGACATTTTACAAACAATTAAAACACTTCTGTTGATGGACAAATTGAATCACTCCGCTGATATCAAATCGGAATCTGTGAAAAACAAAACGCATAGACTGTTTTCAATGAACTACTAATTTATTCAAAAACTAATAAAAAACTAAGAAAGTGACTAACTTCTTGAATTGACACGATATTTTAGGGTTTTGAGTAACAGAAATTAACAAAATTAAATAAAAACAAAAATCAAAAAAGTAAACAAGAACAAGAAATTATTGTGGCAATTGATTCATAGCTGGGATGGCTGGTCTGGATACTGTGGGCTTGAGAGAGTTCGCAATGATTTCCTCAATTTTTTCATGGTAGTCCTTAGGAGCTAATTTCAGAATCATGGCTTTCGTGAGCTGTCTTTCTGACTGTGCGTGCACATCCGAAAACTCCTTAATCTCATCCCATCTCAAATCCCCCTTCATGAATTTCTGAAAGAAACTGTATCATCGACCAGAACTTATTTTATGAAGGTAACCGTAATCACTTACCTCATTTGAGAAAATTCCTCTTTTCTCATCCAACAAATGTTCGAGAAAATGTGCAACAAATGGTCCACAATCATAGGAATTTTGTTGCACCGGTTGTCCCTCCGGTTCAACCAGAACAAGATGCATTGGATGGAACACAAAATGTTGATAACGGTCATTAGGTTTTTTGGTATAAGTTTCTTTTTTTTTTAGTTGTAGAGTTTTACACATTGCAAATTGAGATGACAGAAACGCTCTAATGACCGTTAGAAGATTTTGATTCCGTGCCAAACGCACCGGAGCAGATGTTTCCAACGAATCAAAAACGTAAACAAATCCTTGTCTGTTCGGTGTATGATTTTGCCAAGAAGGTGTAATAGTTCTAAGTGGGTTTACCACCACTGCCAAAATCCAATGAGAGTAATAATTAATTGGGAAAACAATTAATTTTTTTCTCAAAAATCTCCATTTTTGAGATGTTGGCGCAGTTGTTATGCAACTGCATTAACTCATCCTTGGAAAAGGCAGCGGGTTTGAGCAGATCAATTCGCTGGATGAACCGTTCAAAAAGAACAGAATCCACAACAGAAACTTTTTCGATACTGGAAATTGTTTGTAAGAATTTAGTTTTACGTGGAAAGGTGACTCACATAGATGGGTTTCTTTTCAACGCCTCATTCAATCGGAAAAATACAATAGTATCCGACCAATAATTTTCCAAGCCACGGAGTGGGGATGCCATAACTTTCTGCAGATCACGCTCACAAATTTTATGAGTGAACGTGATCTCGTTCCCTCTGGAGTCTCGGATTCCAGTGGATTCGCAGTAATATTCGATAACTACAAAGAAAAAACATGAATTCGACTGCTGTTTGAAATTTGGCTGGGTAAAGTTTTCAGAAAATTATTAATAACTTGATTTGATTCCGATTTGGGTCCATTTTTCTGATTTTTTTCCCGTTGTTTTATCTATTTACATTTTCTTTTTTCTGATAATTATTGTTTTTCTCTCGTTTTTATATTTTTTCTTTCGTTTTCTATTTTTTAACTCTATCATTCGATCTTTCTTCTATTTTACATCTACCCGATCATCTCCTTTCAGTTTTCCTACATCATCGAACACATCATAACGAATTATCTTGACGATATCACCCTAACAACAAATTACCGATCACTTTATGGTGCAAAGAAGGATCAATTCTGAGCCGAGCAAAATCTCAGAATCAAGAAAGAAAACATCGAGTACAGCGAGTATAGAAACTCAATTGTCGACAAAAGAAAACCAGAAGAGCATCAAGAAACTACAAACGGAATCACGATACCAATTTGGAACAACTCTCAATGCAAAACTGATAGACCAGCGACGAAGATAAAGTGTAGTTTCAAGACCAAGAAAAATGACATTCAACCGAGATAAAACCAAGCAATGTCAAGCAAACTGTGGATTACAATCGACTGCTCAAGAACACAAACCTGATTAAAGAGAATACCTGCGTGGGCAAGCTGATACGGATGGCATGAAAAAGTGCTAGCTTCAATAGAAGACCGCTCGTAATACCAAACTGATTGCACTCTATCAGACGCATTCCATGGATCAAAACTCCAACTCAACGCCATGCCTGGCCCGGAGGCTGCTCTTGCTATAAAGCAAGCTCATTGGGAAAAGAAACTAGAATGTTGCGAAACCAAGTTGAAACCGAACCGAGGGAATGGAAGTTGAACGATTTGAGCAATTTAACGCTAAATCGATCAAAACTCACTGTAACCGAAACGACAAATTCTGGCAGTGTGGCAAACAGTGGCTACTGTCACGTCGCCCGACGCCGCGTCACGTCACCTGACTCTGCGAGACTCTGGCGAGACGGGAGTGAACACCGATTGTGATTTTTCTCTGATAATTATCGGTTCGCTGTTATTCTACTTCAGACTTCAATTCAGTAAACGTTTAAAATTGAAAATTGACAAACGGTTGACGCGCCGCAACACTCAACAATTGCCTACATCTCCGAACTCATTATAACAAATCATAATAACGATAACCACCTTATTGTCGTGGTCATAGATCCCCAGCTATTGCCACGACTCTCAACATTGTCTTCAAAAGGTTCGCATGAGTCCCTGACATTTAGTATAGTACTCGACGTACTCACTGATATTTGTATCACTCGAAGGATTCTACATTCATCCACTCCCAAGCTCATTCCACTTATTTCAAGCCTGCCGGTTTTCATTCGTGAAGCGTTGCAAGCCCGCTCCAATGGAAAAATTAACGCTTTCCCACTATTCATGTTGTGTCATAGAACTATTTCTAGAACATTCGCACTTAGCCCGCACCTTGTTATTGTTCCCCTATTGATCATTTCTCCCTAATTATAATAGTCAACTATTAGTTCTCTAGAAGCCACACCACTAACCGTTCCCTTTCTCTAAACGAGTTCGATTGAACTTCGTTCATGTTCACAAAATTATCGCCCGAAGCTTCAACCTTTAATGAACCACAACCACCATCTTGGCCCTTGGCTTTCTTGACTCAACACCAATCCCCTCGATGGAGCCACAAAGAATACAACATCTACCCAAAGATGCTCACACACGCACTCGATCATCTAATATCAAGACGGCGCCGTAACTAAGCCGCACCTGCTTCCATACCGCGCCGCCATCCCTACCGATAAACTACCGATCACTTTAAGTTTACATTCGCGATTCTCTATCATCTAGCAAACAAAGCTTTTCTAACTTCGGAAAGCGCTTTTTTCTCAAAGTTGGTGAGTTTTTCAAATGACTACCACCCACCTTTTTCATCCACTTTCTTTGGCGCTGCTGAACTGACAGGGAGGGCATCTTTTGGCAAATTATTGGTGGCGACTTCTGAAACTGAGTGCATGAGTTATTCAACTTGCAAACAAAGATATAAATTGATTTTTTGCGGCAAACCGAACCCAGGAACTGTTCCCTATAGTTACAAGCTACACTAAGAAATTCATTTGATCCTATTTTGTCTAAAAGTCTCACCTTTTTCCTCCACTTTCTTTGGGACTGATGAGATGGCGGGGAGTGTGTTGTTCGGCATGACTGCGGCATGCACTGACACGGCACGGTTTGGCATTGTGGTGGCTTCTGAAACCGATTTTATGAGCTATTTGACTTGCGAACAGAGATAGAAGTTGGTTGTTTTCTGCGAATCAAACAAATAAACCTTTGCCTATAGTTACAAGACACATTAGGGAATTCACTTGATCCTATTTTATCTAAAAGTCTTACCTTTTTCCTCCACTTTCTTTTGGACTGCTGAGCTGGCAGGGAGCGTGTTTTTTGGCATGACTTCGGCATGCATCGGCAGGGCATGGCATGGCTTGGTGGTGACACCTGAAACTGATTCTATGAGTTATTTGACTTTCAAACAGAGATAGAAATTAGTTGTTTTCTGCGAATCAAACAAAGGAACCTTCGCTTATAATTACAAGCTTAAGAAATTCACTTGATCATATTTTGTCTAAAAGTCTGGAATATAGCTAACCTTGAACTCGCTTCTGAACTCCTCCCACATTCAACTTGACATCCTCAACTTTGCTCTTTTTTCCCGAAGGAGAATAGTCTTCCGAGCGTGCAATCGTCCTCTTCAAACTAGCACTGTTTGGAGTCATAGCAGAATTGCTCTTCTTTGGTACACCTATAAATTCGAAGTCATTATTGTTTCAAAACTTTTCAAAGTTCTAAACGGTATTTACCTTTTCCATTTCCAATTTTTTGGGTCACATCCGATCCAGCAACTTGTTCAACACGTCCACTGTTTTCCTTGTTAGCCTGCATTCTTCAACTTGTTCTGAGCACTGAGCAACACTGAGTAAGTTCTGAAAACTGGTTCTGATGAAAATTAGACAGTTAATAACGTAGCGTCGAACTCATAAAGATTGGTGTGTCTTATAACAACTGTCAATCATGCAAAAGACCAGAAGAGGTGATACATCTAATCCCACAAAACACTATTAGGACAGATGTATGAATTGGGAGGGTGTGTGGGCAACCGACGTTGGGGTCAACTCACAGAAGGAAGGAGAGGGAACACAGAAAACAAGTAGGTCCCCAGAGATGACACCTTTTAAATGAATATAGGGAATGGATTTCATTCATATTTTTCATGTAGAATATCTTCAATTACCCATCATACAAGGTAAAAGGTGTAGGAGGCTGAAGATATATAACTTCCGCAGAATAATATGACAAAACTAACAATTAAAAAAAACAGAACTTAATCAGACGTAAGAATTGATTATGGTTTTACCCTTCTCTAGAAATCTACTTCGAAAAAAATTAGAACTACATTTTGAATGTGTAGCAATCCCTAGTTTTCTCAACTTATATTATACTTTGTCGAACAGAAATGGATAATCTTACAAACAGCGTTAATGTGTAAATTTGAAGTTAATCTGGTTCTGATAGAAGTCTATGGAAGTTCACCAAAAATTAATAAAAACAGGATCAAAACGAGAGATTAAAAATGGAAGACAGTGTGCAATTGGATTGATCGGTAGACTGAGGTGGTTGTGTGAGAGGGGTAGGTTGGGGCTGTGTGACGTAAGAGGAGTAACGAAGAGGACCAGGTCATGAGAAAGAAGAGGGTCTTGTGCAGATGGCCAAAAACATAGACAGACTAGTGACAATTAGTAACCGAACTCCTGACTACCTGATTTTTATTATAGATAAGATAGCGATTGTTTTACAAAAACCGAAGCTGAAGAGCCGGATGAATGAATTCATTTTTATCCAACAAGTCATGTCACAGATCCATCAAACACTGAATTCGCACAAAAACACGAATTATTCATTTTTAATATTCAAAATCTGAAGAAATGGAAACTATAAACGAATCTGTTCAATTGAATATTCACCGGACAGATATCCTGCGTGCCTTGTGTGGGTTTTCTGTGAAGTTTTCTTCATATGAAAGCTGTTGAGTTAGTTGCGCAACTAATTTGACATCGTTCCCAATTGAACACCAATTCTTCCTGATTTTCGTGACCACCGTAAGCTCTGTAATTGAGCAGCCCCTACATCTTTGGCCCACTGTAATAGAGCAGCCCTCTGGAGGGGTATCACAGTTAGAGCAGCCCCCTTTAATTTAACGGCTTTTCAACAAACCTTTGATTTAAAAAAACCAGTCTTTTCACACAAAACGGGACAGGTAGAATTTCTCGTTTGAGTAAGTGTAACGGAAATTCTACACTGCCCAATCAGGTGATCAAGAGTAGACAGATAATAACTGCAACAAATCGCTCCATCCGACCGCCACTTCAAACAACTTCGTTGTTTCAGTATATGCATCGTGTCAATGTTATGTTTCTGTTATTTTCTTTATGTCACTCATTAGCATTCATGATTTCATAAACGATTAGGTTTTTTCTTCAAATTTGAATCGAGTGTTCCAGTAGAGAGATTTCTCTTAGGGGTCATCAAAAATACATCGGGTAGAAAGAAACATAAGCAGCAATAACAACTCACCCGCAACTCATTGATTTTGATCTCACTTGGGATACTTGCATTCATATTCCTCTTTCAGCCGAGTCGTGAACGTTTTTTTCATAATGAGAAATAAAACGTATATACCAGCGAAGCGGACTCAAACTTTGTTTTTTATACTGATCAGGTCAGCGGTTAGCCACTGATGCTGTAAACGAGAAAAGTGTCTTCAATTTATAGGATTACCCATCTGGACATCTAGGTTCTGATGACATCGTTCACTGGCCTGTTTGTGAAAATCAGTTTTGCCAACGATATCCACATCTTTGTATTCGGCAGTTGATGAGAATCTCGGGAGATTTTTGAAAAAAAAAAGCGTCTGACTGACCGCACTTGCATTCTCCAGTAAGCGAATAAGTGCTTCCAATAAAGCAGAATTTCAAACATTGAAACTTGAATCACGTATGCTGACTATGTCTCATCTATCTAGTTCTTTCTAGCAGAACACGGCTCGCAAGATCTCTGTTATTCCAACTCTTCTTTTGTGTGTGTCAATAATTTCACTATTTTTAGAGAACAAAACTCACATTCCACTCGTGTTAGCTGAACAGTTCTGCGGGGTTCAGACCTACCTTCTTTTTGTGGATTTGTCATCACTTCAGTCCGAATCGTATTCCGAATCGTTGTTCTGATTACTTTTTCTATGTCGGTACTCGATTCTTGACAAAAATCCACAACGAAATGCTTTCCCACTTTCATTTTGAGTTTTGCAACACCTTAATTCTTTCGATGTCCTCGAGAAGATAGTTCGACGTCGATATCTGAAAAACTATTATTTCGTATATGCTATTAGATGCATTGGATGCTATACCCACCACGAATAACTTTGAAACTTTTCCAAAATTCATCGAGAGTTGCCACTTTGCTTAAATGGTCGTTGAATGCCTGGTTACGTGAAGAAAAACACAATTTCTTTGCTTAATCATGGGATTGTCCAACTTAATGGATGTACTGACATCATAGTGATAGAAAAAACCATCATCATTTTGACTATGGGTTAGGCGAGACTGTCGGCGCAGCATTCCCGACAGACGATGTTGTCCAGTCCAACGGCATTTTCCAATTCAGTTCCAGTCGTCAAATCAACCTGAAAAATGGATGTTACTTGTATTTCGTTCTGTTTTTCGATTTCATTCATAGTATTTACAGGATTTTGAAAAATAACTCACTTTTTCATGTTCAAACTGACTGAAGGAACAGAATTTCGACCAGGCGTCCAATTCCAAAAATTTGTCAGTATCCTGTTAAAAACTTCATGTCAGGATGTTCCTCAGGTCATTTTCTCGCTTTTGATAGTCGACATCAGGTTGAAATCAGCATTTGAAAGGTTTTCAGCATTCCTTTTGCGTTATGCGTCAAATTATTTTTTCCACTGCCTTCCCTGAAGTTTTTTGGTGT
This sequence comes from Caenorhabditis brenneri, assembly GCA_000143925.2. NCBI lineage: Eukaryota > Metazoa > Nematoda > Chromadorea > Rhabditida > Rhabditidae > Caenorhabditis > Caenorhabditis brenneri. The sequence continues at coordinate 702,214 of GL379837.1, read as the reverse complement.
CGGAATCTGAAAAACCCATATTTATTAGATGCAGAATTACAAGATCTACGCGAAGAAAACAGAATTTCGAAAAAAGCACAAACAAATTGAGCTGAAATTTCTGAAAACAGATTGTTCGCGTGAAGAAAAAAGCGAAACTGTGCATTCTGCCGTGGTGGTGTTCGCAGACATAATGCTAGAGGAGTGGACAAACCCCAACGCGAAAACGTCTACGCGTATTCGGTGAACAGAAGGAGAAGAGTGGGAGAAGAAGAGGTCAAATGGAGGAACTGAAGAATTGGTGGTAGATGTGTCTATTGTCGACTAGTGTGTAGAAAGCAACACACACATGTACTGCTGTCATCTCAATAAGAATAGAGAAAAAGAGAAAAGAAGGAAGGTTGAAGAGAAAAAACGTTGAGACGTCCGATCATAATTAATATTACTGATAAAACAACATATGCATACTCGTTTTCTTGTTCCCAATCTATTGTTGAAATGATAATGAGAATCATTAATGTATATAAAACCAGGAGCTGTCATTTTCTTCATGAATATTTACTTGAGGGGTCAAGAAAACGCTGTTTGTTTTTAATTGAAAGTGGATTCCTTCCAAAAATGCTTCTAAATTCTAATTGGAACTACGAGAAATCAGGCCAGTTTGCTTCAATTTCGATCATATATGCGTTATCTTCGAATAATGGCAGAAGTTGCATCCAAGTTGTGAAATAAGAGGTCGCAGTCAATATCTTGGTTGACCACGGGAAATCAGTACATAATTTTTGTCTTCAGACCAACAAATCAACCAGAGAAAACAATCCTTCTGCATATGCATAGTGGATGGTCTTATCCACTCAATCAATTGGTGTTTGTGAGACAAGAATTCTTCATTTGAAACGATATATGGAAAACAGAGAAGTAGTAATGAATTAACAATTTTATTTTTTGATTATGGTTTATTAGATTCTTGAGGTGCGTCCTTTGTGATGTTGACATCACCTTTTCCTACTGGTTGAGCTGTTGAAGAAGGGTCAGTTGGGTGAGGATCCTGTTGACACTGAAATTGAGTAGATTAAAAATTGCCTATCCTCTAGAATTGCTCGGAACTATGCTTGTGAAATTTCGGCTCGGGCCCGCGGCCCGGATTCAAGAAACTTTGAATTTTTTTTTGAGACATTTTGAAATGTTAGAAAAAAAAAGAGTATAAACTTAATTGTTACCGTAAGAAGTTTTGAAAATGTTTGTTTATTTATTGATTTCGATCAATTTTCAACATAATAAAATCATTCAAAATTTTAAAAATACTGTTTTTATGCTCAATTTAACCCTGGAGCACAAAATGAGGGCATTTCTTTTTGATTTTTCAAAAAATTCGCGGTAATTTTCCGCGCTGACCGGGCCGGGCCGGGCCGATGAAATTCGTTATTTGGCCCGGCCCGTCACAAGTATGGAATTTCCGATTCCGAACACTCACTTTTCCGCATTTTCCGCAAATTCTATTTCCGCATTTTCCGCAAATTTCGACTGATGAGGTTAGGGATGGTGGGAAATTCTACAACGAAAACAATCATAATCAATACTTCACTTGGTGGGCTTACCGGCGAAGGCGTTGGCGGTGGAGGAGACTGCTGGTGTTGCAGGAACCACCTCAGGAAATTGTGTAGGAAATCCTCGTCGAGCCTGTCGAGCAGGTGCGTGACGAGAACGTGCTGCTTCATGTCATTTTCCGTCGGAAACAGAAGTGAGCAACCTCTCATGCCGCATTCGATCTGGAAAATTGACTTTCCCCATAGATTATTGCCTATGTTCCATGCAAACGTTTGAATGAAAACAAAGCTACAAATCGTTAATTTTTATTAAAATTCTCACCATTGTCTTCGAACTGAGTCGTCTGAACTAGACAAATCGTGTGGGAATTCGAGATAACACTGAAAAAATAATTTAATTAATCTCACAAAAAACAAACGAATGACGGCTATAAAAATCATCAAAACTATCAAAACTGAAATATTGGCCCGCTAGAGCGCTCTCAACCTCGTCCCATTAAAACTCTAACTGGAAAGCCGCAGAGACACACGCGGCGAATTGAATTTGAACTTGCCGCGCGCGTCTCTGCGTCTCTCCAGTTAGAGTTTGTGGGCCGAGGTTCAGACCGTTCTAGCAGGCTAATATTTCTTGTCGAAAAAAAAACGTCGACAGTGCATTCTGCCGTGGTGGTGTTTGCAGACATAATGCAAGAAAGGCAGACTTGACGCTACGCGCAGTTGGTGAACAGGAGTGGTCAAATTACAAAAAGAAAGGAGGCAAGTAGAGAAACGGAGAAATAGCAATGAATAATCAACTTTCTTTCTTGATTGTGTGGTTAGTTCATCAGTTTCTTAACTATTCTGTGAAAGTTGAGTGAAGATACTTGAATGGAAGGTGTTTTTGGGATTGAAATGTTAGGATTATAGCAAAACTTCTGGAAAAATCGAGATTCGGTGAGGAAGATAGAAAAAAAATTATATAATTTGAGAAAAAACAAAAATTGTGAGCAACACGAGTACTTGGATAACAAAAAATCCAGAAGAAATCTGCAGATAACGCTCTCCGAAGTGACGTTTTGTAGTATGATGAAAATTTTTTTTAGGGATTCTATTCAGATTTTGTGTGTTTTTTTGTCTATTTTAGATTTTTTTTTCTCAGAATGAAAAGAAAAGTAGGTATGTTATCAAAGTTAGTTAAACATGGTGATTCCACAGATGGAAAGCAGCTGGATTGCGGATAACAATACTTATTAATTCAAATCTGGGATATCAAACTTCTTTCAAGGGGTGCCACAATAAAGAAATTTTTTCTACCCGGAAATGACAACGCTTTTGAGTTTCCACAGAGCTCGAAATTAATGAAATCTATTGATTTGTGGATTTTTCTTTGTGACATCGGACTAATATTTCCGTTTTTTGAACTTTCAAACTTCATCCTCTCTTAAAATTATGTTTTTTCTCTTTCTATATACATTTTTTTCAATTGGAAAAAAATTTCCATTTCAATAGGCCTGATTTTTATGTTGTATTTCTTATTTTCCACGACCATAAACTGTTTTTCTCCGCTCTTTTCCTCACTATTTCCTATTCTTATTGTGTGGCAAAACTCGTGGCAACACATTCCTTTTATAAAGCCTCAAGTTGAATCTGGAAACACATTTCATCTTACTATTTCACAACATGAGTGTGATGAACTTCGTTGTCTCCAACCTCATCCGTGTTCTCTTTCTGGCTGCTACCATCTACTACGCGACCGTCGACTATAAGACAATTCAAGGATTTCTCTCATCCAGTTCACCAGCTGAGGAGAAGAATCAGCTCAATGAAACCGGAATGCGTCCCAGCTCAAAACCTAAGTTCAGTGGTGAGAATTACTGGATGGCAGAGGACCAGGAAATGTGTGATGATCCAGAAAAAGACAGAACTTGGATGAAAAAAAGTGAGTATGACACCAAATAACTTCAAGCCGTTCATTATTTTTGCAAGATTTTTTGAAAGCTTTTCTAAATTTTTTTTCGAATAACTAACAGAGGGAAAATTTTCTGAAAATGAAATAATTTTCTCAATAACTCTAATTTTCAGATGCTCTGTGCTTTCTAGTAAATCAAACTAATGTGCTATCAAAAGTCGAAGTTATCTCTTGGAGCCCTATCATTCTTGTTTACAAGGAGATGTTTTCTGGAGATCAAGTAGCCAACTGGATTCATGTTTTTAATAAGCAACAACTTGAGCCACAGGTATGAGTTGTTCATTCTTCAGACATATGTTTTTTGTTTTCTTATAGGAAACGGTCAATAGTGATGGAAACATTGAGCAATCGAAATTCCGTGTGGCCGATGGAGTGATGACCGCAGAAGAAGATTTTCCCGAAGCCCGTTCTTTGGCAGAAACAGCTGCAAAACATCTCCCATATCTCAACTTCGGAAACTCGGAACCGATTGTGGTAGTAACTTAAACATCAGTTTCAATAAACCTTCGAAAGTTTTCAGGGAGTTTCTTATCAGCCAGGAGGTCATTATTCTCGCCACTATGATTTTTTCGACTTGGACGATGGAATTGAATTTGAAAGTATGGAAAAGGGCAACCGAATGACCACGGTCATTATGGTGTTCCAAAAAGCCGAAGTTGGAGGAGGAACAATGTTCCCATTGCTCAAGACCACTGTCCGCGCGGAACCAGGCGATGCCATCGTCTGGTTCAACATGAGAAAGAATGGAGAAATGGTGAGTTTTTTTTTAAAGTAAACAACATATCGACTACTAACTGATTGAAATCTTTTCTATCATCCAGTATGCGGGATAAATTCAAATTTCCAGGAACCACTCGTGGAGCATGCCGGATGCCCTGTTCGTTCCGGCCGCAAGATTATCGCCACAGTTTGGCTGCGTTCGAAGGAGCAGCCTATTCTCAAAGAAGGTGATAACAATCCAAACTCTTTCGATGCAACTGATTTGTTGCAATAGAATTCAGAACTTCGTGTCCTTGTTTTCACTTGTATATCTTCCCATAGTTTAGATAAAAAAATGATCTTTCGGGAACGCACATTGTTTTTTTTATCAAGAATAGTTCAAAAATGTCTTTATCAAATGCCGAATAAATACATTTTTGCAACAGAAAGAAACTCGACAACAACAACACATCTCCCTTTTAGCTCATGTTATTCAGAGAAAAACAAACAAAAAAATGAAACAACTTTTGACGTATTGGACATAAATTTGGGTCTGAAATAACATTCAAGAAGGGCCGTAAATTAGCAGTTTCCAGAAAACGGAAAGAGACGTATTAGGTTTATTGTGTTTTTGCCGTTTAGTGACAACAGGAAAAGAGGTTCAGTCGTAACAGTAAAGGTTTATTGAGAAATCACAAAAACGCAGAGAAAAATAAAGATGAAAAAAATGAGATCGACAATGCTAACATCCATACATAACCGCATACATTGAAAAAAGCATAGTCAAATAAAATGATAACAACTGAAATACTAGGTTTTATAAGCAGCTTCAATGCCATCCTTGACCAATTTCTTCACGTGAACTTTGGACTGATTCATTTGTAGAAGTACATAAAAACTGATGACGTCTTCATAATGTTTCCCAATTACATGGCAAAGACTCAGAAGTTCAGTAAAGCGAGATGGACCATATTGTTGATAAGTGACCATGCAGTACTGAAGAAGAGCAGCACTATACATATTTTGGTATGTTGTAAGGAGATATTTGCCATTTTCAGATATGTCTGATATTGCTGAAAATAAAAGTGATGAATGATAGCAACACAATAATTAACGCATTCTCATATATACCTGGATTACAAAAAATTAGAACACTGAGCAGAAGAAATTCTTCATGAGAAACATTCAACTCTCTCAATCTTCCAACAAGTCGACATCGAATGCGATTTTCCAGAACAGGAGATATTTTTGGAATTATCCATTCCGTTTTTGGCAGTAAATCTGTTCCGTCTGGAAATGACAGCGCTTCTTTTTTTGATGTGTATGCTCTGGTAGAGCTTATGAATGCTCCCAGTTTGATGTAGCAGTCTTTCAATAGGATTTTCTGGTCCAGAGGAACCAAGAGATTCACAAATGCAAATTTTTTCATGTGATCCACTGTGATTACAGAGCTCAAGAACGCCCAACTATTGAAGTTCATGGGATGGTCTTCCGGTTTTTTAATGTACTTAATTTTGTCCATACTCATGATTTCATCAATATTTGCATCGGTTTGTGTTTCGGTAAGATAGTTGAACAAATAATCTTTTCGTTTTATATCCAACTCTTTCAAACTTTGAATCACTGAGTCAAGGCATTTGTCTTTGTTCTGCTCGGAGAAAAGGAGATATGACGGAAGTGTCATTCCTTCAATAAGACATTTTTGGAATCGACATGATTGACACTTGAGTACGCTCAAAGATTCTGTAAAAAAAAGTTTGAAAATCAATGAGGTGGGAACGACTAACGGATGAAACATTGATCTTTCTTATGGCATTTCTTGAGTGGTTTGGTTCGAGTAATGATTCGGCGGAAGAAAACTTTGCAAGCATTGCAAGAAGTCACCTGAAACTCAAAACTCAATCAGGTCTTTTTGAAAAGAACTTTCGTAATTATCTGTGACAGAGCGGCCGTTCGCTCTGTTTTCAACCCATTTCCCAGGGAGCCGCATTATTTTCAGAGTTATCGTTACAGAAAAAAAACTCAAAATTGGCCATTTATGTGATTTTGCCAATGATTCTAAGCGCGAATCCCCTTCTTGGTGCTTGCGATTGAAGTTTTTGAATCAATTTTAAAGGTTGTGTATGTTTCTGACAATTTGCCAAATCCGTTATAAGTTAGGAGCCGTTCAATTACAGGAGGCATCTTGCTCACAAAACTTACGGTGGGTTCGAACTCAGGGCCAGACTGGCGCATCACCAAACGCGCTACCGGCTGCGCTAGGCGGCCGGAAAGGCGAGACGACCAGGATAGCCTATAAGTGCCGGGGGAGAAAAAAAGTCCCCGAAAAGTCCCCGTAGACTTTCATGTTCCACCACCTTTAAAGAGCATTCGATGTTTTCTAAATGTTCACTTCCCTCAATTGGACAGCTACTCCTGATAAACTTTAGTGTACTGTATGTTCTTAGTTTTCTCAAAGTTTTTTTCATTTTCAAAAAATTCAAAGCCCTGTAATAAATCATAATAAACTACCAGATATCTATCGCAATTTTGGAGCTCCTATGTTGTGATTTCAGCAAAACCTGACTACGATAAACTCACACTGTAGTTGAATTCAGTAGTGAATCTGCCACAAATAGCGCAGTTCTGATTTGGAAGCGACATTCTGCTCTGAATATAAAACAGCTTCTTGTTATATATTTATATACTAATGGCTACACACTATAAAGTAGTTAGTCAGTCACAAAGATCAGCAGATTAAGAAAGCAAGTATCTTTTGTTTCCGAGTGCTTGCCCATACTCTGGCATCATGAAAACGAAGATCACAAAGCATCTGCTTCTCCTTTTCCCACACTCTTTTTCTTGTCTCCCTTTAATCTTTTGGTTTTATTTCTATCTCAAAAGAGATATGACGGATATTTTCATGCTTTGGAGGAGATTTGTGCTCATTCGAGAACAAGGTGCCAGAAGGAAAAAACATGAGGCAGGAGATTAATAAGGGAGTGATGTTAGAAAATGAACGTGATGAAAAAGAAAAATGAAGGAAGTGTGATTATTAACGGATGTTTGGAAACTTTTTGAAGCTGAGAAGAGAAAATATAAGAAATGAAAACTGAAATAAATTTACACAATGGGATAAATCTGAAAAATAACACTTAAAACAATACAATCTATGAACTGACTCAATAAAAACTGTCACAAAGGTTTTTTTTTCAGATTTGAGAAAAGGAAGAAATTGATGAAGCACTAAGTTTCCTGAAACTGTCTGGTGTTTTGTATAACAAGTATTCTCACAAAACACAAAGCATCTGCTCTTCTGCTAACTAATATTATAGGAATCTAGACCACTCAATTAATTTCAGCTGTTTGTGGAATAGCTGTACATAGGTTTCCTATCGTTTTGTTTTTTTTGCTCCAATCATAGTTATTCTTTTCTTTGTCAAAAAAAGTTGAAAAAGCATGTGAAAAAAACAGTGGTACTTATTTTACCCATAATAGTGTGAAGAATTGGGAAACTAGAACTTTCGTGAAAAAAGCTTACTTGAGAATCTGTAATTGGTCTCTCACGTTTTTGAGTCTGGGAGCACAGAGCACAAACTTTCCTGTTTTGTGACTAAAAGAGATCGAACGTTTTTTCCCACGGAAAAGCAAAACACATGATGATGAGATAAATTCCACCAGGAAGTTTGACTAGTTGTTTTTCGGTATCTGTTTTGGTCCAAGGTCTCAAGGTTGCTCCTGTAATGAATTCGAACGTTTTCTTTAATAAAAAGTATAACATTATTCTTAATCCGGAGTTCCTCTAATTTTCAGATCTCTTTTCTGCAGTCATAAAAAAATTTTTCTTATTCCATATTATTGTCTTAATCAGAAACACTGACTGTGATGTAATCAAAACATACTCTTTTTTTGAGCCGAATAGTTGTTGAAGAGTGAAGAAAATAGTAAACAGCAGGTGTTCAATTTCACCAGCAGTTTTTTAATCAAATTGTGTTGATTACGTTACTAGTGTTGCCTCAAAAAACCAACATTATCAGAAATCAGTTCCAGTTTCATTCATGGGTTAGGAAATTTTCACAATATTTCCCAATTCAAGCTTCTTTGTGAGGTTGTGAATGTGCAATTTTATGACAATATCTGTGCTTTTGAGAACTTTTTCAGACAGATGTACATAACGTTTGGTTTTGTGTATGATCCGAATATAAACCGTCTCAAAGATAACTTATTTCACCGAGTTCACAGTCCAGCTCAAAACACAGTCTGAATGAATCAAATGTATGAAGTTGTTTTAGATTCTTGAAAATGTTATTTTCCTGAAATTGGTTTGTAGAGATTTTCATAAAACAGGGTGGTACCAAAGATAAGAACCGGCAGTATAAGGACTGCTACAGATGATAACTATCTCAGATCAGAACTGCTACATATAAAAGCTGTAATAAACGATAAAGGAACACCACCAGAAGGAAAGCACTTGAAGCATTGTACATAACCACGCAAAGCCCTAGTCTTAACGGAAAAGAAGAGTTAACTGATCTAGTTGCGAAATTCGGAGAAATGTGATAGGGCCAAAAAGACTCTCAAAACATAAAAATCAAAACTCCAAAACACTACCTTCCCTTTCATATACATAACGTGTTCTACTTTGTGACCCCTTCTCTAAGTTTTTCTCTTATTTTCGATTTAGCATTCTCTGTGTAAGTCATATCTCTTTCCTTCTGCATATGTAATTTCTAGTTTTAGATAGTTTGTCCCTGATGATGGCGTCAAGCCGATACGTTGGATCTTGAATAAAGAGATAAAAGTGCAAAACAAGAACAAAATAAGGGTCCAGGAAAGAAGGCCACCTTCAATCCAAAATGAATATAAACCCAATAATGCACAAAAACAAGCTAGTGATCCACCGTCATATAAACGATAACTGTAAGAATGAGAACTGTGAGAATAAGAACAGGAAGAATAAGGACTGCCACATATAAGAACACCAAAAACGTGAGTTTTCTCATTGAGAAGTTCAAATTTTCTACTGACCGCCACGTTTTTATATGTGACAGTTTTCATTCTTCCAGTTCTTATTTTTCCAATTCTCATTTTTAGCAGTGCATCTATTGTAGCAGTTCTCATATGTAGCAGTTCTTATACGACCGGTTCTTATCCTTGGTACCACCACAAAACAGTATTTCAGGTTCAGATTCATCAGATTTGATTCAGGATAGAATACAAAGAATGGAATGAAAAATTGTTTCAATTTTTTTCCAAGTTTGTTTGCTGGAGAAGATTATGGAGTCCACTCATAAGGCCATAAAAATGCTCTAAAAGAGTCGTGAAGTCGTTCCGCACTTCTGTTGGATGAATGTGAGAAACAACTGTCCGCAGGAACTCCGATTCATCTTCTCAAGTGCAACTCGAGAGTAAACTTTTTCAGTCCTAAAATGATTGGAAAAGTTGGTTCGCTATCTGTTCAAACTTTATTCGCAGCATGAAGAAACCTTAAAGATACATAAAAAGGAATATGAAACATCATCACAAAATGAAGGTGCAAAATGATGATGATATTAATTATGTCACATAACTTTAATTTCAAAATAGATCAGAGTAAACAAATCAAAAATTATCTATCATTGCCGGTTATTGATCATGGTCTACGAGATCTTTGAATAAAAAAACCGCTGTTTATGCAGAAAACGAATATAAAAGGGTTCTATTTTTGGCAGAACCTGTCAAAAACAAAGACTTGTTTTGAACGCGTCTAGGAAAAAGAGAACTCCGTAATACTGAGAAATAATCAGAACTCCTGCATTTTTCTTGTTATTCTCCATCTATTTTAGAAAGTAAGAAAATCCCGCCTCTTTTCTACTGTTGTGTTTTTAACCGGCTTCTTGAGCACACTTTCAATTTTTTTTTTTTTGAAGGTGAGTTTTTG
>GL379837.1:665106-684670 GCA_000143925.2 Caenorhabditis brenneri | reverse complement strand
TTGTGGTTAGAACTGTAATCATTTACCTACTTGACGAAGTTATCTTTTTCTGTCTATCAAGGAAATCTATATATTCTTATCAGTGTGAGAGATACTATCTGTTTATAATTTGTCCGTATAGCGTCAATGCTTACCAATTATCATCTGTAGGCACTTTTTAAATCAATGCTAAGAGATCGGAACACTGATTCCTTGAGATGTTTGAAACGTTTTCAACTGCCAGAACGTTTATTTTGGCATTAAAAGTACTGTCGGCCATAAACGAATTCAGTTATCATGTACTTCAAAAACTTCATGAACTTCGTTCCTAAATTTTCCAAATGACGTCAGCAAATGTATCACTAAACTTCTGATGCGCTGAAACCTCTGAAACGGGTATAAAATTTTCCTCTTTTCCCTGTGAAAGTGTCTTTGTTTGAAGCAGATTGTTTGGTTACGAAAAAAATGTTTTCTTCCAAGAACTTGAAAGTGATGCTATCTTCCTGGTCTTTTATAATTAAAGTTTCAGCGCAAGTCAACGAAATCCGTTTAGCTGTTTATTTGTGGACGCCAAAGTAAAAAATTAATTGAAAAGCCAGCGAATTTCTATTTTTAGTCATCAATTGATTTCAGAAAATGTTTTGAAGCTGAGGTCAAGTAGAAAAACAAAAAAAAATTGTGAAAGCATAGTTTATATGACGAGGAGAATAGATATCGCTTACCTCTGCACCCTTTGGGTGTGATCCGAACCTCTTTCATTGCCAACAACAAGAATTTGAGTAGAGGGAAAGTCAGAAAAAAAATATTATGCAGACAAAACGCAGTTACTGAGGTTTTTGACAAAAAAAGAGATTGATTAGAAAAAGTAGACCGCAGTGAAGAATGAAGTGTCATATGGTATGATGAACGATCAATGGGTCAACGCACAGAAAACAACCAGAAAAAACAATGGTGATGATTTTTTTAAGGGAATAATTGTTGCGAAAGATACACAACGAGAATGGTGTAAAAAACTCCTATAATGATTTGTAAAATGACTGAATTCTATGAGAGATTTCAAAAAATGAAAACAAAAACAAAGTAATCACTCAGAAGTCGGATGATTGGTCAGCAAAATTTAAAAAAAAACAGTAAATTGAGGTCTTGAATCCGAAACTTGATGGATTTGTCTTAGAGTTGTTGATATCCTTTCGCAAAACTTGCGAGGGTAGATAAATCCAAAGACATGAATTATTTGTGATCCTGAAAAACGTGCGATCACATTGTGTTATACTGTTGAAACACATGTTTTTGGAAAAATTTTTGCGATCTTGCAGTTCCGTCATTTTAAGATACCGTCAAACATCTCGGGGCGTGTAGAAGCCCACTCAACTTTTTTTAGCCTGATTAGTTTTTGTATCAATGTCCATAATCCTATCTTATCAGTGTTTGTAAAACCTTTTCTATACACCGCAGAAAAATTTCTACAAATTTTTGCATCCACCTGACAATCTTGTGACTTATCGTAAATCTATCATATCTGAGTTTAGAAGTCGAAAAATGCAAAATCAGTGGAAACTTTTTCATTGTAAAAAATCATGATTCATTATCCTGTTTGCTACATATTCAGCTCAAAATATCAAAACTTGATCTGGAGGGACTCAACGATAATAAATCTCCCTAGTTTGGTAACTCGTCATTCGACCCGCATCTATACGTTTTTTGTTTCAACGTTTTCGAACAAACAAATTTATGTTAAGTTTGACATTCGTTGTCTAGCTTTGCCCTGTTTTTGGTTTCTTTGCATCTTTTATGTAGAAATTTATTACTTGGAAGCCCCGCCTTCCTTCCGGTTCAATAAAACTCTCAAGAATATAACTGTTAGTTCTATTTAGATCTATTCCAAATTCAGTACAGAATGGAAAACTACTCTGGAACGCCTTGCGATCTAGCACGAGATCTAAACAACAATATATTGTACCAGATCGGTCTTTTCATTGAAGCCACTTTTGGTTTTGTGTCTTTCATCGGATTGCTCTGGCTCATCCTCACAAAAATCATAAATCTTCATTTTCACTTCAATTTGAAACTGCTGCTCATCATCTACTATTTGTGGCTCTTAGATCTCGCTTTGGAATTTTTCATTGGATTCGTAAGTTCTTAGTGACATTACAGTCTTTATTTTGATTTATTCAGGGATACCGTTATTTGCTTCCCTTCTTTGTCCACAACGATTGCGATTTATTGATCGATCCATCATTCTTCAAATATTTTCATCTTGGAATTTTGTTCGCAATGACTTGCGCAATGTTATTTCCAATTGGTTTTGCAATTGAACGATTCATCGCTCTGAAAAATATGAAGATCTACGAAAACCGATATAAATGGCTCGGGCCACTCATTGTCGTATCTCTGGTTAGTCCGTACTTTCATTTCGTAAAAAAACATGACCGTACACTTGTAACCTAATTTATTTGCAGATCGTGATTTCTAGTTTAATTATATGGCTTATCTACAAAGATGAATCTTTTGCTGGACCTCACTATTCAATTGTTCTTGTTCCAACAACATCATCCTTCCGATTTAATGTGTTTCTTTATGTTTGTATTGTTATCCATGTGGCAGTATTGTTCATCATTCGTTTCATTTTCATAGAGAACAAACGTTTGAAAGCCAAGTTAGTTTAATACAAGGTATCGTCTCCCACTATTTTCAATTTGTTTCCAGGTTGCTTGATGACCAAAGTAGTACCCTATCAATGCGATTTCTAGCACGGGAAGTTGAGGAGTCTTCCATATTTGTTTTTGTAATCTGCATTGTTCATGATATCTTCGTGATATTCTATGTTATCAATGGATTGATTATCAGAATTTTTGGCCCAAACATTTTCAGCAATCCTGTTCATTTTACTGTCGCCAGATCCCTCTACTGTACATTTCCAACTTTCAACTTGCTCATTATATTCGTTGGAAAAAAAGTTCTGAATCGTTTGAAAATTACTAGAAAGAACACTGTTGATGTTGGTCTTCATATGAAATCCACTGGAGAAGAAGGAATCAAGAACTATCATGCAGAGACATGCAGAGATTGGTGAATCACTATTTGAATGGAAATATTTCCCGAAATTGTTTTTTATGAAATAAACTTGTACTTGCTCATCTTCCAAATAAAAATTTCGATAAAAAAAATAAAATGTTGTGTTCTTGAAAGTTAATGTGAGTTTCTTCACAGGTTGCCACAGTCTCTGAAACTCAATAATGATTTGTAACAACTACACAAATATCTTCAATGGAAGATAAACACGAAATGATTCCTCTTCTCATACCTCTCGCCTTCCCTTCTCTTTTCTTCTCGCATCTGCCACCCCCGTAGACCGCTTGCCTCCCTCTGCCGCCTCTTTTTTACTTGTCATTGTGGCCTCTTACTAACATGTCCTCGGTAGTATAGTGGTGAGTATCCGCGTCTGTCACATGCGAGACCCGGGTTCAATTCCCGGCCGGGGAGAATCTTTTTGTCTTTTTTCTTGGGAAGAAAGAAAGAGGAGGAACAATTTTTGTTCCACGATTTTCGTATTTAGGGTTCGACTCAATATCTTTCAGAACAGTTCTCTTGTTCTGATGTCGTTGCTTTTGTGTATGAGGAAAACACAAGAATGCTAATTCAAATTTGAAGTGAAGCGGGTATTTTGTGTTTTTGTGAACAAATAGGATTTACAAGTCTTTTCGCGATGCATTTTGACTAGGTATGTTCATACTGTTCCTTATTTCTTATTCAAGAATTGCATTAGAAATGCCATAATCATATTTTCTTGTCACGAGGCGGTCATTCCTGCCGCCGTCGGGAACAACTTGCACACTGTAAAAAGACTAGATGTTCCTAGTTTGCTGAAAGTCGGGCATCGGCTCAACAACACTGGAAAACTAAAAGGCTCTGGATTTCGGAAACTTTTTAAGTTATTGAAATTTGCATAGACATACATCCCAACATGCAGATTCCAATTACATTACATTAAAAAATCAGACCTCTATGGTCTTGTTTTTTATTGTTTTTGTTCTCGATTTCACAAAAAGTCTTTATTTCGATTTAAATTTTTCCAGATAAACGTTTCAGTGTGCTCAACATGATCCCGTTTATGAATAGCCATTAACCTCATACCGGAGACAGGAAGTGATATTCATGATTATTTTCAGAATAAAAATGCAGTGTTAATTTCATTCTCACGTGAAAAATTGACACTGCTTTTTCACTCAATAAACGTTCTTGACAAACCAGCCTGCTAGTTCATATTCATACACGCTAATTGTCAGAAGTAATTTCCAATTAATTTTTTTTAAAGTTTTGATCATAGTTTGGACCCTTATTTCAGTCTTCAAACTGCAGAAATCAGCCTAGAAAAATAATAGACACAGTAAGAATGTAAGCTTTATAACTACACCATTTGTCATGCATTCTTCATTCCCCCGTAGAAATGGCCGCTCCGTGATGTGCATACTTTTCTATTCACTATTAGCAACTATTGCGTCAGATGACACTCTTCTTTCTCGCTGACCTTAACTTTTCTTTTCCATTGTCATGTAAAAAAAAGATAAAAGAAGGATTAGTGTTTTCCAGGTAATCTTTATCATCCATTGTCACCTTAATGATAACAAGATAATCTGTCATTAGCCTTCAAATAAATTGGCCTTTAACTATTAATGCTCGGTCTAGACTCGGATGTTTCATCCTCTGCGGACACTTTCATTCCCAGGGAAAGGTTATTTTGTATTCATAACTGGTAGTGAAGTCGTACAATCCTGAGATCTCCATTATTCTGAAATTTGAAATTTAAATTGAAAAAGTGTATGGACATCAAGTTTCGATGAAATACATTGTTTTTTCTTTGAAAGGAAAGAGAAAGAAGCTAGTGTGACGAAAAACTAAGCAAAACAAGGAGAATCGCAACTTTATTCTTCGAAATGGAGTGTTAAAATTATTTATAATGGATCAAAGCTGAGATTGGATTGTCAGGTTGAGAAGCTAATAAACAACAAAAACAGGGAGTAAGTTCCAAACCACCTTGCTTGTCACCAGCAACTTTTCGTAGAAGGTTAGTCGGATTCTGGCAAAGACTCAAGCAAACGCTGAAAATCGTCCGTCAAGAAGTTGTGAAACCTCTGATTAGAATCTAACAGCCATCTTTCTTCCGACTAAACGTTGCTCAAGTTCCGGCCCTAATCTTCAAGCAGCTCCATCTTCTGACCGAAATCCGACTAAACTCACACCTGAAACTGCGGGAACCTAAAAACTTTTTCCGATCAAACTTTTTCTAACTGTCGGTCAAAGTCTGACAGTCTTCTAACTTGCAACCAGAATTATACGACGACAACCGAGACAAAAATGAGAAAATTTGTATTTGTCAATGATGTTACGTCCGTCTACACAGTCCATCTGAAAATTGTCCGATTCGAAATTTTTTGAGCCTAACATGATTCATTTTTTTGCTCGTAAAGGTGAGCATCTATTCTTAGGTGTTTTAGTGCAAAGAATCTTGATCATTAGGTAATAAGTTTGAGTCAACTATCATACGACTGGAGTCACCAGAACCATGATTATCAGAGAACATTCAGTGGACTGGAATAGGTATCTTCTACGTGTATCCCCTCCCACGTCATTATTTTGCCGATGGGCTTTTTGTTTTTACTCCAGTGTGTGTCACTTTTGAATCAGAAGTCATCCTTTCTCCTTTTTTTAATTTCCGGTTTTCTTCTACTTTGCCAGATAAACAAACAAAGGTTAATCCGGAAATTGGCGCCCACAATGGATTGGATGTGAGGGATTTAATTACGTCAGAGTGACGATAATGATAGCTACCGACGGATTGGCAACATAAACTTTCAGATACTTTCTAATTCCGAACACATGGCTAACATTATCATCTTTATTCAGTTCCTTGTAGTAATTACATTATCAATACATACTCCAGGATAGCAACAAGAAAGGAATATAATGATTTATTGGAGAAAAAAGAAAGAAAGTTTCAGATGCATTGTGGGGGGGGGGGGGGGGGGGAATCGGTCGGGAAAGAAGAAAGAACAGCATTTAGAAGGTGACTGGCATTGGCAATTTGTTGAAGTCGAAAAAGGTGGTGAGTCCTTTTGGGATATTGCATCCCTCACGCTTGCAGAGGCAGCGAAGGCTGGTTTGAGATGGATGGTTAGCGGCATGGAACTGGAAGGCCTGGAAAAAAATTTTTAGTTAAGATTTTTTGATTCATCTGAAAACAACAAACTCACTTCTTGGAGACAGACGGTCAACATAGAGAAGCCAGGGATTGGATCTGAATACATGGCAAGGACGTTGGTGTAGTCATCGGAGTCCATCTCGACTCCGTTGACGAAAAATTTGTTCCAATCTTTTGGGTCTGGCATGTAGCTGCAGAGCTCGTAGATTGGCTCAGAGAGTGTGTACCCGGAGGCTGGCTTGGCAGAGTCGACCGGCTCCCAACAACGGATGAGCTTGTTGAGTTGCTCGTGGGCATCTTGGACCGTGTTCTTTGGTGGTGTACGGACCGAGAAACCGGTGGCGACAATGGCCAGGGCAGAGACGAGAGTGATGGTTTTTGGAGAGAACATGTTGTTCGGGGGCTAGAAGAGTTGAAGCTTGACAACACTTAGTAGTGAAGAGCACTGCTCAGAGGGGGCTTTTATGGCGAAGCTTTATGGGCGGAGCCCAGGATTTCAGAGGTGAGAGGCGGGAGCTAGAAGAGAGTGTAGAAGATGTGGATGCGAGGGACAAAAGAGAAAACTCTTTATGAGAAGCGCATGATGACTGATAACAAACATGATCTTTCGACTAAGATCTGATCAGGATCACTTTCAAATTGGACATAAATAGAAAACAAAAATGAAAATCGGATTTGACCATGTTGTATCTGGACACAAGCTCAAGTCCGTCCATAGACGGGGCAAGTGGTTTGAACAAATTATAGTACAAAGATCCTAGAGTCTGAAAACATGAAAACAGAGGAATACGGTAATTACAGGCTTATCATCCTGAAGTTTGTTGCTAGTAACCTGTTGTGTCCGGGATGGCACGAGAAGATGTGGAATGGAAGAGATTAAGGGAAAACCATGTTTCATGAAATTCTCAAGGCTTATATTGCAAGTTTTTATCGCAACGTAGAAGCTCGAGAGTCGTGCGGTCATAGGCCATTTCACAACATAATCAAAATTTGAATCCCACAATTTCCAGTTTTTCCTAAATCTGAACAACTTGTTTCGATTCTGCACTCCGCGTCACTTTGCAGTTCACAACTTCAAAACTGTGACGTTCAGCAACTCAGACATTCTGAACCCCATTATTTCGACCGAATGAAGAGGGCCACAGGCAAAATTCTAGACGGTACAAACAGGAGAAAACAGCTAGAATTCGGTATCAAAAATTTGAAAACTTTGGCTCGTGCCTAACCCGGTTTCAACTAGATTTCAGAATGCCACAGTTGCAAAACGTCACAGTTTTGAAGACGTGAATTGCGAAGTGACGAGGACCCCAATTTTGATAGCATCATCTGGAAATAAACGCTTCTTATCAAAACGCTCTAAACGTTTTCATGACGCTATCTCGCTCTTTCTCTGTAGTTTGCTTCTGTACATCACCCGAAATCATAAACCCGTTGCCTGAATTCGTAAGATCTAAAATTCTATTTTGAACCAATTTTTTGTTCTCTCCAGAAAGATCTTCACCCTTCTCACGTGCCTTCTGATTCTTCTGATTCAAAGATTCAGTCATTCGTTATAATCAGAAGACGTCAACGAATAGTGTTTCCAACAAGAATCACGTTTTTCTCAAAAATGATGTGATAGATCAAGAGCAAAGGGTTGTAAGGAAGACTTTCGATCAAAACCACTTTCCAACCTGCAGGTTGCACAAAAAGTAATCCACCACGGAAATTGAAAAATGCAGGTTCTTCGTGCTTTTTTTCTGACGGTTCGTAGGCGTTTGTTTATGCTCCAACAACACAAGAATGACGTCTTTCACTTTGAAACATTTGCGAAAGGGATAAGACAGGATAAGACTCCTTAAGAAATCGTCTGGCACTTTCAGAAAAAGTTTTTGATTTCACTTCATCTGGAAACATGAAAACAGAGGAATACGGGTATGGTAAACTCATTTTCCCAAAGTTCGAAGCTATTAGGTTGGAGACAAAGCTTCTGTGCTTTTTTTGTTCCTGACTCATTCTGATCTAGTGTTGGAATGGAATTGAATAGTGTTCACCAAACACTATATGAAGTAAACGGATAAGAGAGGAGAGGATTTCTCAAGAAATCGTCTTATATTCTTAGAAAAGTTGTTTGATCCCACTTCACAGATCTTCTTATTCCCATTTTTTGAAACTAATTTTCCAAAAAAAGTTCCACGATTTGATTTTTTGCCTTCTCGTTACCAGCAACCTGAGTATGGGCTCTTTTCTGAATGCGGAAGTGCCTAATTTGCGTATGAAGGGTCTCTGCACCTGATCTCTGGATGTGATTGGCGTATGATGGTCTTTTGAACAAATGCATTCTGTGCAAAAGGTTGAGTAATCTCCAAAACTTTGTATCCTTGTGGCCCAGCATTGACGTCGTTGGAAAGGTTTTTGCAGAAGGTCGTGCAAATTTGTATATTTTGAACTCGATGGTTGAACTCTCTTCAGTTTCGGTGATTCATAGGGGAACGTGATATCATGGAGAAGTTTCAGATCTCAGTGTGGGTTTTCAGAACTCGGGGTAGACAATTTCCTATCAAGAACATCTCGTGAATAATTAATTAAAAGCAATCTACAAGTTTCCGTTGAGGTCATGAAGTGCTCAGAATTACCGCAGATTTTCTTGTTTGTGTCAATAACAAAAAGAAAGCCCTATGGCTTATTTCAAGATCATGGTGGTGGCAAATGTTGTAAACAAAAGGGTGAAATAAACTTGTGGATGTTGTTGTTTTTTTTGGTCAGCTTCTGAAATCCTCAGGAAAATGGAGTTTTAGCCTAAGCTAATTTATGAATACCTGGCCAAAATGTGATGCAACAGAAATGAGAAGAGATCTAAAAACAACTTCACGAGTTAGTAGGTTTACTATCATTTTCTGATCTGAACATGATAGAACAAATCAATCAAAATAATTTTCTTAGAATTCCGAATTTGTTCTGTTGAGGAGATATGCAAATTTGATTTATCGGCAGCCAAACATTCGTTTCACCTGAGTTACAATTTTCATTGTAATTGAATTCCAATTTGATGCAAAAAACCTTTGAAACTCGCAGTTCAAACTGAAGTGAAAACATTGAATCAAGAAGGTGTTCCGGTTCAAAAACTGCATTACTTTTCCAAATGGCACATATCCGTTCTTTGCCACAACCGGAAATGTCAAAAGTCCAGAGAAAAGTTTCAAAGAGCACTTTCAAAAAACATTTCAATATTTTGAAAAAGAGTTTCGAAAAAAAAAACAGTTTTTTAGAGAAGATTGGGATAATAGAAAAAACAAAGAAAACGTTACATTTTCTTTCTCTCATGGACTTCAAGAATATATTAAGAAGCTCTCACTTGCATACATCACTGTTTCTGATGTTTGTTTTGTTCTAATACTGCTTCGCTGCGTTGTGACTTCCTGATATCCTATCCAGTCAATTCCAAAATTAATCCGATTCAGCTCGGTCACACATATTCTGCGATTGTAGCCTCAAGGTAATCGCCTTCCACAATGAATCAAAACGTTTTTGGTGTGCAGGAATAAATAAAAGTTAAGTGGGATGTTGAAGATGAGTGGATGTGTATTGTGACGATTGTTATGTGGAAACAATCCAAAAAAACCATCTTTTTCCCCAATAGGAGTGTCAATCATTTGAAAAAGTGACTCTTGTGGCGCGTGTTGCAATCTCGTCAAGTCAATGGATCAGACTAGAAACGCTGGGTTGTTGGCAAAGTCCCCGATTGATAACAATGGATTGATGTGGCAGACCATGGTCAGACCTATTGTCTGCGCCTGTTTTTAAAAGTTTTTTCTAGTGTTTTAAGTATGATATCGCGATATCATTAATATTCATCGCCACAAAGCTTTGCACTCCGAGCACTGGATTCACAAAAATTTAGTGCTGTTTGCCAGTTCCTAATATTGTGCAAAACAAGTGCCAAAAAAAAATGAATATTTATGACATCATGAAAAAATGCCCAAAACAAACTTTAAATACTGAAAACTTGTTTATAAAAGTCAATCGACTGTTCATTTCGGATCTTTGCTAGACAATGAAGACTGCTGACCGAAGGTAACCAAGAGCCATCGTATCGCAACCGCCACGTCTGTCAAGATCATTATCTACTCTAGGGCGGGGTTTTATTTAAGCGCACATCACCTCAATCCGACTGTCACTCCTTTAGTTGTAGTGATCATTATATAAGACAATACCTGATGTCTCTTTTTGGTTTCTCATGGCTAACGATGTATTTTGTAAATCGATTCTTTGTTGCAAATCGTATTTTTCAATTTTTTTATTTACAGGTTCATCATGATGCGCTACGCTATTCGCTACAAGAAAGCCGATAAGCAGAAGAACATAAGTAAGTATAATAAGTCCAAACAGTAGGTTTTTTCAGTTTTTTGCTCCTCTTCTTCTTGATGCTTGAGATGATTGCCGTCGGTTAGGAATACATCATGATGGTTACCGTCAACATATACAACAGTGAAATAAATTGGTTCTTCATCGTCTGGATTGTCTGTTTGTTTGCTGCCCCATTGCTTATCATGGCCCTCAAGGAAGTCACCTTTGCCATTTGCTACTCCGTTCACAAAGTAGTTTTTCGCTTGAATTTTTTCCTGAGATATAGTTGAGTAACAGTCATGGTGATCATAAATAGGCCTGTTTTTCAATGAAACCCACCGCCCATACAAATCATTCAACTTTAGGGGCGTTTCTGTTATAGTTTTTTTCCTTTTCTTTCTTCCGTTCTTTTTGGGTAGTGTTTCCAATCGGATAAGATTAGATTTTGAAAAGTTTCGCCAATGATAAAGTCAAGTTTCGACGTTTTTTTCTCAAAGAATGCAGACTTTTCTCGCAAGTTTCTATGTAATTTCCCAAAATCGGTTCACCCTTGCTCAGCCTAATTTTCTTGTCACAACATGACAATTAAATTGTGATCCCTGCTCTTTCTTCACATCCATTGTCTGTAGAGGGTCCTACTTGAAGGATTCACAACCTATCAAGCGCGTGGCCTACAGAAAAAGGTTTGGTCACAGTCAGGTGGTCTTATTCAGTTAGTTTTCTTTTTCTTGATTTTCCGTTCAGACTCCTTCTTTCCTCTCTGTTAGGTTGAGTTATACTGCTTCAAGATAACTCTATTCCCAGTTGTGTCACAAACCAGTATGCTACTTCGTTCATAGAATGAGCTTTTTATCAGCAACTGTATTTTTCACGTAGTTCACAGATAATCATGGTGAATCACCTTTGGTCAATGTGTTCTGTCTGTTTTTTGCTTGTGAGGTACTTCCACTTCGTTGTTGTTCAGTTTTCCAGTTTCGCATCGATGTGCTTTCAGCCAAAACATTTTTTTAGAGAATGGGAAAATAATGCAAAAACTGAAAATAGCCAAAGTCAACAATTGGTGGCATGTTTCTACACAATTTTCGCACCAACACTTGAATTAACTTTTAATTAAAACCTTTTTCTCATGTTTTCAAGAATCCAACGCGAGAATAAAAAATTGGAGAGAAAAACAAGATTTTGAAACTTAACAGAGGGTGGAACGCAAAAAAAATTCTCTGAAAATTTGACAGTAGATACCTCTGGTGGGTTTGAACCTGAGGTTCATCTGACAGAACACCAAAAGCGTTACCGTCTGCCATAAACGACCCGAAATAGGCGCGCGCCGACTCTGATTGCCTATAAGCGCCGGCCCTTTTTTAGTCTCAATACGAGTTTCGAAACAACGAGAGTTCCCACCTCCGTTAAGGTTAATGAACATTTAGAATTTACCCAAAACCTTATAAAGAACTCACCAGCCAACAAAATTGTGCAAGATAGTTTTTACACCCTACTTCATTGTTGACCTTTATTGTTGACCAGACATTGTTCTGTAACTCCACATTAGATAAGAAACCGATTTTATCATCCCCTAGAGCGTACCCTCAAAAAACACCATAATAAACTAGAAAGAAGCTGACACACATTGTTATTCACCAGTACTACACTTAGGTTGCTTGGTAGGACAACATTGTCATAAGAAAAGAATCCATTCAGTTTAAAACGGAAATGCTTAGAATAGATAGAAGTCGTCTAAAACGGATGAAACAGAATGGGGGATTAAAATGGATGAAAATGGATAAAAGATAAAAGATTAAAATGGATTTGAAATGGATAAAAGGGAAACATTTCAAATTTTGATAATAAAAAAGGATAATAATAAAAACACCGGATTAAGACAAAAACTTCTTAGAGGCGCAGTAGACCTTTTTTCAAATAACTTCTGTAATTGTAGTAGGCATGTGTTTATATCAGAATTAGAGAATTCCGTAAAACGAAAAAAAAAAGGTGTCAATATTTTTTCTTGGGCTGTTGCTGCAGTAGCTGCCCAAGCTTAAAAACTTGTCTTTTTACGTTTTTTTCAATATCTTTTTACAATTTTCAGAATTTCTCAATCTGAAATTCTGATATATACACATGTCTGCTACAATTATAGAAATTTTTGAAAAAGGTTTACTACGCCTTCAAAGGTTGTGAAACAGGATAGGTGTTTGAAGGTGTTTTCAATACACGGATCAATGTGGATCTAAGGCAGTATTCATGAACGTTTTCTCAGAGAAAATGCAGTGTTATTTTTTCACAAAAAATGAAGCTAGCGCTGTATTTTCCCTTGAAAAATGTTCTTGAATACAGCCTCGGACCCATGTGTTTGTTATTTTTCTAGCCTACAATAATGAATAATTGTTCCATAAGAATGCTACAAGAATGCTACCGGGACCTTCTCGGAAACATTTTATACATTTTTGCGTGAGCGTGTTGCATCAGAGTAATACATGCTTTGCAAAAACAGCGGGAAAATAACAATTCATGAAAAGTCTTCGAAATAGTTCCCGTAGCTTTTCTAATGTAGCAATTATTATGTTTCAATGCGAAGCTACAGTAATCTTCATAGGGTAGGGAAATGTTTAATACACGGCGTACATCCACACTCGCACTTCACCGTTCCTGTAGCGTTTATCACTCCAACGTCGAAGTAAGCCACTGTTACCTCTTCGCCAATCTCGATATCTTCCGTTGCATACAATGCAATTCGAGGAATCAGTGGCTCGCTCACTGACTTCCGGCTCTCCACCTCAATAAACATCGAGTTTGGCTTGCATTTATGGTTGGCAAATCTGCTCACGTTTCTGAAACAAAGAACAATTGAATTCTGTCTCTGAAAACTCTTTTGATTACGAAAAAAAAACTGTTTTCGAGATATTATAAACAAATTACCCGATGTGTATGGAGTCAATTACAACCTTCTTCTCATTCATCACTTCGAAAGTGGCTTCATAGGAAGTATCCTTTTTCTCATTGAACTTCTGGGTTTTGTGTTCCGGGCAATAGATGTAGCCGGCATACTCGCAGATCAATTCTCCGGACTTGATCCGTTCTACTGCTCTCAAACCAAAACCCTTGTCTTTATTTTCGTGAACTACAGCAAGAGCTTTGGTTTGCCCTTTTTGTAGCTGACGTCGTGGGCAGTTCTGCGAGCATCCACATTCGTCCGTGCACTCTACCACAATTTTATAATCATCTCTTTTCACGCCGCTCATATCCAAAGTTCCATCCTGGCGAGGTTGGAGATTTTTGGTGTTCCTTGAGGCGTAGAGCTTTTCAAACTGAAAATAACCTCATTTACGTCTATCAGAAGCAAGAAAATCTCAAAACTTACACGAGCATTGCACTTGCAGTACAAAGAGTTCTCGCAAACTCCGTTGTTCGTTTTTGGAACCCATTGTCTTCTATCATTCAACTCGGCATACGACTTGTTAGCTTCCTGTTGGTAGCAATATTCCAAGGCTTCTGCTTCGACGACGTTCAATGCGGAGTACTGGAAAATTACACGTTTAAAGCAATTATTGTTGTAGTTGAAGGGTCTGAACAGATTTTTTTTATCATATCGAAAATTATTTTCAGTTTATAGAAGTAATTACCAGAGTGTGCTTTCAATCATTTTAGTTTGTAAGTCTGTAAAAATTGGAACAAATGCAACAAAATTTGCTCCGTTTTTTAATGCATCACTTCGCGGTGTTTCTCAAAAAAGAAATTCTACAATTGCTGCGCGATTCAAATATAAAAAAGGGGCTTACATGAAAGATTGGCGGTGCGACCATTCTTGGGGAGAAACAAAAATAAAAGACTTTGGCCATTTCCTGTTCCGATTGGATGGCTGAGTGGTAGAAAGCAAGGTCCTCGTATTGCCAGAAAGTGTGTTTTGCGTCTTTTCTGTATTTTGAGCAAAGATAACGAGCGTTTCTAATCCAGGTTTTCTTATTTGGAAGAAGTACATTTTCCAATGATTCCAAAAAGGTAGCTCTCATTGCACAAGTTTCAGCTTCTTCTGTGTTCATTTTCCGAGTCGTGATTATGGATGAACAGTCCCATCCTTCAAACAGTACATTCCATTCATTTCTCCTTTTTTCCTCCTGAAAAATTGAAATTAGTTCATTTGTGAATCAGTTTAGGAGTTGTTCCTTCTGTTGTTAACGCTTCAGAGTTTCTTATGGGAACACTTTATGAGACATTTTTCATGCACGTCCCTCTAAGCTCTAGGTGGTGATGCAACGCGCTATCTAAGCCTTGAGAAGTCTTAAAAGCTTGGTTTTATCTATGTGAATGAACCATCGTTATTGTGCATCTTCTCTTGCTACTAAAGAAGTAACATTGGCGCTCAGTATGCAGCAAGTGTGAATTTGACAAACTCGTCTGGTGTGCCTGAAGAAGAGGGAAGCCCGGTGCACGTGCTACTTGTTATTGTCAAAAAAGTTGTCTTGGAGGGATGCGGAGCTGCGCTTATTTCTCAGCAACTGTGATTTGATCTTTATAAAACCGAAAAATCCTTCTTCTATTGAAAAGAAACCTTCTTCTATTGAAGAAGGAGAGGTGTTGTGGCGTGGAATGGTCTATGACCGCATGACCTCTTAAGTTCTTGGTGGCAATAAACGCTATAGTAGCCTTGAGAACTCTATAGAACTCGGTTTTCCTTATATAAATAAATCTTCGTTACTGTACATCTTTTCGTGACACTAGGGATGTAACACTAACTAATTAAAAGAATAGCCTAAAGAAAAATAGAGACAAACCTCATAAAAAGCCTGGACAGGCCACGATTTTCCTGCAATCCTCTTGTATTGATTCACTTGAAATTTGTGATTTGGAATACCAGGGAATTTATTGACGAAATGTTGGCCGCCTTCCCTTTGGGCCCTTCTAGCTTCAAACAACCCATGAACGAGTTCACAATAATATTGTGTCATGTAGAGGACAGTAGTGAGAATTTGGAGGGCCGGAATTGTTGGCTGTCCAACCACTACAAAGGACCGCTTTCCAACACTGAAAAAAAGAACATATATTGTTACAAATAACATGTTATTCCAGAAACATACCTTCTGGTTGGCTGGAGCATATCTGGGTATGGGAAAGGCACCTGAGCTGCTTGTCGTGCTCTTGGTGCTGCTTGGTTGGCAGCTGGAGCATTTTGGTTTCTCGCAGCTCTCGCAGGTTGCTGCCGATGGTAGGGATGACTGAAAAATTGTCGATTTGAAAGAGTGCGGGAATAACTCGGATCTTGCTTATTGAGCTAAGTTGAACTACCGCAAGTCAGTTCTACCTCATGCAGTAAATGCAAATATTAAAATTTATTTTCCAGGTTCGGATCAGACTGGATATCACTAAATGAATGGGTTATAATACAGAACAGTTGGACGCGGCCAATTCTAATGCGTTCAATTTCAATTTTTCCAGTGGCAAGTACCGGTCGTGGATTAAGAGATAAATAATTGCGGCTGTCAACTGTTTCATATTCAACCAAGGTATTTTTTTAATTAAAACATCTAAACTATCTACAGCACCGTCCATAATTATACGAACACCACGTGAAAATTCAAGCCATTTTGTACAGAAAAATTTGGAAAACCAACTCTGAGAGATCATAACTTCAGAAACAGATGAGATAGAAAAAAAGTTGTCAATTAAAAAATTTTAAAACCTTGAGTAAAAACGGTTAGAGTTTAAAAAAAAGTGATCAACTAAAAATCAATAGAGCATACAATTGTCTTCATTTTTGTAGTACATGACATTTTTCCAGCTATCGTGCCTGCTGAGTTACAGCCGACAGAAGTGACGAATTTGGAAAAAAAAGCTTGATTTCTTATTATTCTTTCCAAATACTTATAAGTTTTCATTAACCTTACAGTTTTTCATATTATTATGAAATTAGAAAACTTGGAAAGCAATACTTTGCCAGAAAATGTAATTATTTTCAAAACTTGCCACTTCTGTCGGCTGTAACTCAGCAAGCATGATAGCAGGAACTACAAAAATGTTGGAAATTGTATTCCTCGTTCGGCTTTAAAGTTATGATCGCTCAAAGTTGGTCTTCCAATTTTTTCAGTACAAAATGGCTTGATTTTTCACGTGGTGTTCCTATAATTATGGACGGTACTGTATATCATTCAGATCATAAGTTTCTTCAGCTGAGCTCCCATAACTACACAGTCTGCAAAGCCGCATGAAATCCTCTTGTTAAAATATCATTTCCTACAAGAAGTCGTCAAACATCTGAAAAATTATGCAGAGAAGATCTCCGAATAATTGAAATGTAGTATCCCAAAGAAGAATTCATCAAGAAGTCGCCAGAAGGATTCGACATAGATTATCCAGAAGATGATTCAAGCAGAAGTTCTGCAACATGCGGCAATTTTCTTAAGAGAACATACATCGGGGAAGATGGATCAACATCAGTCAACAACATATACCAAAGGACATTGAGTCAATCTGAGTTTTAGACAACTTCAAGACCCGCATGTTTTGGAAATATTGTTTCACATAATCTCCCCAACTCGTAATCCTCTAACTAACGGATTCTTGCGGTTTTGCAGCCTGTGTAGTTATAAGAGCTCAGTTGAAGAAACTACTGATCTGAATTATCAAGATAGTTGATGACAGTGAGCTCTATTATTTAAAAAAAAGTTACAACGGTGAAATTGTCGCCAATACATGAGAAGTTGAACACGTCAACAATTCGAATATTTTGGTTCATCGACTTTTGCCTCATCATTCTGACTATCTCAACGTGGTAAGGTCGACGAATCTCTTCACAATCACTAATTCAATCAGTTCTGAGTTCTATCATTCTCCCGACAAGGAGTCAACGCAGGAAGTTCTACCGAGAAGGCGCAGCAATGATTTGGTACTGACAAAACGTTCAAGGCCAACGGCTACGAAATCCAGAAACATCGAACCATTAACTTATTGTGTGTTACGACAATGAAAGGTTGTACGCCTTTTTATAGGCACACTGTCATCATAAGTTTATGACATTTGTACTCATTGGGATAGTACATGGGCTCATTACCCCCAACTGTCTCAACATCGCATAACTGCTACGAATGAGAACTACGATAAATGATCTGTCATTTGTAAGAACTGTTGTGTATGAGAACAGGGAAGAATGAGAACTGCCACAATTGAAAAACGTGGATTTTCCTCAAAAATAAACTGAAAAGGTTATGAAATGCACGTTTTTTGAGTTCTCATTTGTAAAGTTCTCATTCTCGCTCGTTCTCATTTATAAGAGTTGTCATACAGTTCTCATAGTATTAGGCCTTTTCTCTGAATATTTTTCTCCTGAAATAACTAACCTTTGGCGAGTCGCCGTATTCTTCTTTGCTGCAATTGCGTCGGTTCGTTTGGTCATATTGATAGAATCCAATGAACGAGAGGAAGATGTTCGATGAATAATAGGAAGACGATACGAATGAATAGTATGGGCAGCAACAAGGATAGATGGGGTCAGGAGGCGGAGCAGCGACCTGACTGCGGGGCTAGGAGTGGGGGGTGGCTAGGAGGTACATCTGTTTCTGGGAAACTTGAGGAAATCACTGGGAAATTTTAATTGAATAAAGTTTTTTACAGGCACAATCTCACTAATGTTTGGTTCAGCTATATTCAAATATGAGAATGAAATTATCATCGAGGTCACCGGAGAATAAAATTTGGACACCAGACAGAAAACTGTGGAACAGTAAAAAAAGATTTTATAGTTGACAACTCGATTGAGCTGAATTTATATTGAGGAAATAGATTCCTATTGAATGTGCTCGATAAGGAATGCAATTCGGTTTCATACAGAGAATAACAACCTATTTATCGTGGCATAATTCTACAATTTTTTCTCATTAAATCTGTCTAAAAACACGAAGAGAATTGGAACTTTATTAGACAAGAGAAAAAGTACTATTTTCACATTTACAAAGATAAAAAATGATAAGAAAATTTTCACAGTTTTGTAGTTTATGTAGTTTTACTTGCTGTCCTTGTGCCTGTTCTTATAACCAAGGCTGGCTATTTTGAAGTGAAACTATCCAACCCCACAGTTTCTGAGTTTGTATTAAATAACTGGATAATCATTCAGATTTTTGTTCTCTCTGTTTGAGAAATTAAAAACTGTTATCACTTTCCACGAGTTTTATATAATTTTCAGAGAAATCCAGTATAATTCTATTTTCCAACCCTTATGTTCGATTTTTTTTCGTGACAAGATGTAGAAGACCTTTTTTGTCCAGTCTCTTATTTTAATTACTATCTATCCATCCAATCTTGACGGCTATGAAGAAGAGACATAAAAGTGAATTCCCATTGTGAACGATCAAGGTGTTAGTTGTCGAAAATTCACACTGGAATAAATTGGAACTGGGAGCCATCAAAGTGACAGGAGGAGAAGAGCTATTGCCTAACACTGCGCTGTCATTGTCGCATACTGAACTGCCATTTATGGCCATCAATGGGAGAGTCGATATGCGATATGACAGCGCAGTGTTAGGAATAGCTCTTCTCCTCCTGTCACTTTGATGGCTCCCAGTTCCAATTCATTCCAGTGTGAATTTTCGACAACTAACACCTTTATCGTTAAGTGAGGAGTGTGTCCCAATATTATCATCTTATACTTTTTCATCTGCTGTTTCATCAGATAGATTACCTTCTTCGATGCTTTGTATTTGACCGATCTTTCATCCCAAATCAAAGCCTGCAGCGCCAATAAAAAGGGCGTCCTTCACTAAGAAATACTGACTCAAGATTTCAAGTTTTCACATTCGTGGACGAGCCAAGTGCGGGAAAGCGGTGACACATGAACGATCATTCTTTACCAATCCCTTACACGCGAATGACAAAATGTCAAACGATCGTCCTGTCTCCATTTTTAGAGAAAAAAAATTCAAAAACTTTATATGATTTGACCCAAATTAGACATGAGACGGATTCAATCCAGGACTTCTTAGTTTAAAGATCTATCCAAACCGTCACAATATTGGACAGAGTTTTTTTTTCCCTCAATTTTTCTTGGATTAATGACAACATGTTCGCGTCAACAAAGAA
>GL379837.1:597565-656409 GCA_000143925.2 Caenorhabditis brenneri | reverse complement strand
GAAATATCATCATCGGGGTCAGAAAAAAGCGTAGTGAATTCAACAGTAGGTTCAGCAACTTCATTGAATTTCCCGATTTTATCACATTTTATGTCCGTTATTTGAAGTTTCATTATGTATGTATGTTTGTATGTAAAACAAGTGGTTACAGTATAAATTATGTGGCTCTGTCTACTGTTGAAGGTATCATGACAACATGGAAGTGCGCGGTCAAAATGGAGGAGCCATGGAAAAAAATCCAACATGCAAACAATCTTCCAGAAGTAACCTCGCCCTCCAGCTAGAACTTCATCTAGCCAATTTTTTTCCGATTTTATCAAATTTTATGTCAGTTATTTGGAGTTTCATTATATCGAAAGGAAATGCTGTGCCGCTGTCGTCGCGCCGACTTCCATGGAAACGTCGAAGATGTACAAGGGATACTAACTGCTTCCGAGTTGGAGGACGGGAGAGGTACTTCTGGAAGATTGGATAGATTCAGTTCTAACTGGGGGCGCCGAGAAATACTTCTGGATGATTGGATCTGATTGGTTAGATGAAGTTCTAGCTGAAGGGCGAGAAGAATTACTTCTGGAGGATTGTTTGGATGTTAGATTTTTTTTCCATGGCTCCTCTATTTTGACCGCGTACCTCCATGTTGTCATGATACCTTCAAAAGTAGACAGAGCCACATAATTTATACTGTAACAACTTGTTTTACATACATACATACATATAGGGTTCCGCATGGAAATTTAAAGAATGAAGCATTATGAGCTTTTGAAGCATTCAAATGCTTCATTGTGCTTCATTTTCAAAAAGTGAATCTTTTGGTTGTGCTTCAAAAAGCTCACGTTGTTAATTTTCAATTTTGATTTTGTGAAAAATATTTCATTATTTGCCCTATTTTTGCCGGGTAGGTCATTTTACAGTGTAAATTTTCAAAATTAAAATGAAGCCTTATGAGCTTTTCTGACATTTTGAGCTTTTTGAATTTTGACGCAGAGTCATCGAAATTGAAAATGAAGCAGAGTGAAGCATGACGCCGATTCAGAAAAGATTCAAATGAAGCTGCTTCATTGAGGCTTCACGTGAGCTTTGCTTCATGATTCAGCTTTTTGCGGAACCCTACATACATACATAATAAAACTTCAAATAACGTACATAAAATGTGATAAAATCGGGAAAAATCCAAAAATTTGCAAAAAAATCGTTGAAATCACTACTCTTTTTTGGGTCCCCGATTTTGATATTTCGGTCCCCGATTTCGTTTTTTCGGTCCCCGATTTCGTTTTTTCGGTCCCCGATTTTGATACACGGTCCCCGATATTTGGGTCCCCGATTTTTCGGGCCACGATTTTTCGGTCCCCGATTTTTCGGGCCACTATTTTTCGGTCCCCGATTTTTCGGTCCCCGATTTCTGGGTCCCCGATTTTTCGGTCCCCGATATTTCGGTCCCCGATTTTTCGGTACCCGATTTTGATACACGGTCCCCGATTTTGGAACAGTGCCAAAATTTCAACGTTTTCAGTGCTCCAAGAGCAACGACACCTCTCAGAAATAGACTGAGAAATGCCATACGGCGTCCTCGACCGGTCGCCCTCATTGGAAACCCCGATGAATCATCGGAATCTGATTCCGATGGTGAAGCGTTTCCTTATCCATCAGATTTTGAAGCCACGCCTAGGTGAGTTGATTTGAAAAAAGCATTGTCAGCAGTGTAATTTCCCATAACATTTCCAGAACTCCCAACCTGGCAATGGTAGTCGTTGGGCAAATAACTGGATTTTTTTGGTCCATTCTTTATATAATGAACATCATCTGCCGACCATCCGCCCTGAGCCATGAAGCAAGAAGAGGTCACCGGAACGGATCAACAATCTTGCCTGGCACAGGATACCCTGGAATCCCACAGAAGAAGTACAACAAAAACGACATAAGCAAGGTGGTGGAAAGAAAAAAGTTCCAAGTGCAGGCTTATTATGAGGTTAGTTTTTGAATGACAATAATGGTTATCTTTCACTTGCTGAACTTCAGAAAGAAAATGCTTGGAGTCTCTGGTCCGTGCTTTTCGAAGGGTGGGACTGTTCCACTCTGGAAGAATATCCATATCGGAAATGTAAAGAGATGCAAACATGCCAACTCCGATCTAAATTCTTGAATGTTTTGCTGAAGGTGTTTGTCCCGGAATTGGGAGAAAATATTAAAAAATGCCGATACCTCTGTGACGATTTCGTCAATGATGCGACTCATAAATTTTGGATTTATGAGGATCTCAGCTACTTTCATAGCATGATTCAGCATGAAAAGCAGATGGCCGAAGTGTTTTACTTTTGTTTCCTCAATAACATGAGAAATCCGCCAAAGTATCATGTAAGTTGAATGAATTGATCATAAAATGAATCGACTCATTGTATTCGTTTTAGTATTCCGCAGTCAACGTTGTTGAAGAGAAGGCCCTCGAGAGATGTCGTCAGAAAGAGGCCAACAAAACCTTTGCCGAATTGAACGGAGGCAACGTATGGATTGCCGGATCCAACAATGGCCCTTGTGAGCAACCGGGAACCTGCAAATGTGATGCTCGGGTGAGTTTTTTATAGTTGTTTCTGATGCTTCATTGAAAGATGAAACATGTGCTCACGGAATGCAGTGTTATGACCGCAAAGGGTTTCAATTGTAAATATTTTCAGTTCAACAAGCTTTACGACACAGCCACAAATTTACAACCAAAATCAGACGGGACTCTCGACATGAACTATGTGAAAATTAACGAACGGAAAATTGTAGTCGAGTGTACCGAAGAGTGCGGTTGTTCTTCAAAATGTCCACGGCGCCGCCTTCAACAAGGACAATTGAAAGCGCTCGCAGCCGTCTACCAGGACAAGAAGAAAGGATTCGGTTTGCGAGCTGTTCAACCTTTTAAAGAAGGAGAGTTCATCTGCGAGTACACAGGGTACGCGTTCTTCGCAGCCGATAAAACCAAGAATTTCTTGGAAAAGAAGCAGACGTCGTACGAGGCCGACTTCAAAGTGATGGACAAGGAATTAATCATTGACTCGCTTCATATCGGGTATGACTTTCTGTTTGCAACCAACAAACACTGTTCTCAATACATTTGTTTTCAGGAATATATCCCGGTTTATGAACCACCATTGCAACCCGAACGCCTGCTTCATAGAAACTGAAAGCAGAGAGTTTTCAAGTCAGCCGCTAATCCCCAGAATCGCAGTTTATGCCAGAAGGGATATTGCAATCGGCGAAGAGATTACTCTTTGCTATTACGATCTCACCTCGAAAAAGAAAAAGGATCCCAATGGTATAGACTGTGGTTGTGGGGCAACGCGGTGCATTGGGAAATTGCCAATCCGTAAATAAGAAGAAGATGCCCGTCTCTGGTTTTCTGTTGTGTTTGCTACCATCTCTCAGTTTTTCAAAATCGCTTTGATCTCTCAATAAAAGAAACTGAATTACCGTAAAACCTTTAATAGTATATTTCGGTGGTTTTCAGGGATATCAAAATGTGGTTGAAAATTCTTGTTGTAACATTTCAAACATTTTATTACTTGACCACATCTTAATAACTCTAAAGAAAACCGAGATATACTGCTCTGAACAGGTTGTATCGGGTGTACAACAATTACAGGTTTCACGGCATATCAAATATTCAAGTTTTATCTCAAAATTAAATTCCGAATAAATTGTTTTTCTCAATCCTTCAGGCGTTTTATAATCGGCTTTTTCAAAGCATCAACTATCGGTTCAGTGGGGGATGTAACACATGACACAAACTGCTTTGTTTGTTTTGATAGTTTTTTCTAGTAAGTACCTAAGACAGTCTCAATACAGTAACAATCAATCGTATTTATGAGATTTTTAAAATGCCCTAGAAAAACATTACATACCTGCAGCTTGTTCTCCTACTTCTATCGATTTCTCACAGTGAGCATTCGGGCCTCGGCTAGTCACTGGTCTTTCTTCTTGTCCAAGTGAATATGTTTAATGAGCAGTTGAAGTTGTCACCACAAAATCCTCAGCTGGAACGACCATTTCAGTTTTATCGGGATATGAACATATATGGGAAGAAGAAGATTGGAAGAGAAAACACTCTTGCTTTCGGAGGAAAACTAACGTTAATAAGCGGATCTCAAATGCAAAAAACGTCAAAGAAATTGAAAAGAATGCAAACAGACGATGAAGACTGCTGGCCCAAAATACCCGAAGGACACCGCATCGCAACCGCGACGTGTGTCAAAATCCACAAAAAAACAATACCCCATAAATTCTAGGGCGGGGTGTTATTCAAGCGCGCCTCACTCTAATCCCACTGTAACTCTTTCTGAAGGAACTATCGTGGCAAACACCTGGGTGAGATTGACTCTCAGCCTGCTCCACTACACTATTGTTGTGATCTTTCCAGTTTTGTGATTCTAGTGCAAGTAAAATTTTGTGGCTTCGCAAACGTATCGGATTCGGCTAAAATCATATTTTCTATCAGATGAAAATAATTTAAGATATTTGAACAAATTTAGAGCTCAATGTCAGTGGAATGATTGTTCCGGAACCGGATTTTTGGTCCGCCACTATTAAAAAACGGTTTTTTTGGCGTTTTGACCAAAATTTTCTGAAGAAATTTGAAACAGACGAAATTCAAATACAAGACGGATAGAGCCTTTTTACTCTACATTTGCATATCTTTTTTTCTCTCCAATATCTGAAAAATGGTCACTTTTTGACGGAAGTGGCGAAAAAAAGGTATATTCAAATTTTAGTGTTTTTTCTTTTTTGGAAAATTCCCAAGAAACCATCAAAGATCGGACTGATCTAACAACTTTTCCTCATTCAGGACTAGATTACTACCGCAGAAATGAATTCTCAGACCGATCCCTTTTTCCTATCACGAGATCTCGAGAGGATAGTGAAAAAAAAGGAAATTTGCGAAAATGTTCACTATTTCTTTCCTAACTTTTTTATTTTTCCTAATATCAAACATGTTATTTGTTCACCTGATGGAGTCAATTACCTGTTTTTTAAACCACAGAACGTCGAAAAATATGAATTTTGAGCAAAGCTATAACCGGGATAAGTAAGAGTACAGCTCCAAAAAGAAGGGAGATACAAGCGCGCAACAAAGATGTCCGCTGCTGGAAGGGGCGGAGTCAAAGCGCACAGAAAAGTATAGTCGGCGGCGGAACCCGGGGAACGTCGGTACACTGCGCGCTGCTACCCTACAGCCGGCCGCTTCTCCTTACTTAGAGAGCTGAGGGTAATTCCGTGATCATGAAGGCGGAATCCCCATGGTGACGCCTCTCCATTGCACTTTTGGATTGAGAGCTGACCCGTGTGGCAGGTTTGACTTGCCAACAGCATAATTTTTGCGTATCGGGGCTGCCGGGGGTGGCCCTGGAAAGTCTTGAAAAAAAAAGTTGTTGGAACTGATGTGTACAACAAAACGATTTGAATCGGATTTATGAAAATACCCATATATGTATGAAAAATATTTAGCAATATTTTTTGAAACTCCGAGTTAGGAGAAAGGGTGAAATTCGAAATTAATGAGCTAGAAAATGGCGCTAAATTCAAATTTTCGAAAAAAAATTTTTTTTTGTGAATCTCGGCTTTTATTCTATTATCAAGTTCATATTTCTGGCTAAACCACTGGAGAAAGTTTGAAAAACTTTTTAAACTCCTCAAACTAAATGTTTCCAACTGGTTACAATGCTTGTAAAACTGGAATGAAAGAGTTTCAATGTACAAAACTATGTCTGAAAGCATTATCTGAAAAAAGTTATCTCCGAATCCTAATGTGTGAACACCCACAAAAGCAAAAATTGTTAGAAACACATTTTCCAATCTTTGGTGAGAGAAAAAAATTAAAGAAAATGACAACAACTCCTTTTTTTACAGCAGGTAATTCTCAGATTTTGTTTCTTTCTGCCCTTTCCTGTGTTCGCAAAATACCTGACATAAGTATTGATTTTTTAAATACAAAAACAAGTTTTGGAACAGATATTCTAAGCTTAACTTCCGTGTTCAGTTAAAAATTGGTAGTTTCTCAAAAAATAATCAGAAAATCAGTGGAATCTCAGCGAAAACACAATGAATTTTAACGTTCGATATGTTAAATTGTAGCTTCTGAACTTCTCTTCATTTTCTATGATTCACTTCCTCGCGAAAATTCGTTTTTCAGGCCAAAAAGCTGGAAAACCGTCATTTCTGGCGAGAGAGTATAGGGGAGAGAAGAGACGCAGAGGGCCTGCCCGTAGGTCACAGCAAGTGCGCTCTAGTGTTCCGCGGCAAACACTTAGGCGGGGTGTCTTGTCAAAGAGCGTCATTTTCATAGCCTCGTTCAGTTGTTGTGTTTATTGTACAAGAAAACACATTTGCTCTCTCTTTTTTTTGTTTCTTGTGAATTCCGACATAACTTTTTTGATTGTGCCTATCTTTTTTTCTAGTTTTCTTTTGCAGGTTTATCATGCTCCGTTTCAATAACGACTACAAGAAAGCCGATAAACAAAAAAACATGGAGGTAATCATAATTCTACCAAACAGTCAATCAACCAAAAGTTTTCAGTTTTCTCTCCTCTTCTTCTTGACGCTTGAGATGATTGCCGTCGGTTATGAATACATCACCATGGATACCGTCGAAATCTCCAACAACAATGCTATCAAGTGGTTCTTCATCATCTGGATCGTCAGTTTGTTCGCTGCCTCATTGCTCATCATGGCTCTCAAGGAAGTCACTTTTGCCATTTGCTACTTCCTTCACAGAGTAAGTTTTTTATCCGTAGTTTTTTTCTGATATATACTTCAGCAACAGTCATGGGTATCATAACTAGGCCTGATTTTCAATGAAAACAACCACCCATACAAACTTTTCAGGTTATCCAGCTTGATTTGGTCCTCTACGTTTTCTTGTGCACCGAGGAGGTTGTCATCTCTCCGTACCTCATTGGATTCTGCTTCCTGGAGATGGCCTATCTTGTGAACGGTATTACTTACTACAATGTGAGTTTTAATGGAAAAACACCGAAATTGAAGAATAGTTTCATGCTTTTCAGATGTACTACCCTGGAAACTGGATCAAGAAGGTCAACAACATGTGCAAGGAGTTCAACGACACCAAGGCTATTGAGAATGCCCGTGGATCTTCCTTCCCTACTTACGAGCTTGAAATGGATGCTAAGGACATCTCATTTGACGACCAGTTCACCGATGATCTTTTCGATTACTACACTGCGTTTGAAGACACCCCATCTGCCATTGACAGCAAGAAGCATCGTGGAACTTTCATCGTTTGAATTCGTTTCTCCACTTGTCAAAACTTATCCGTTTCTTTTTATATGAGTTATTTATTCTCGGTTAATGTTTTCGAATGAATCTATTGTAAATTTATTTTGATTTTAACTGTAGTGTTTCGCTTGAGAAATTTATTCAAAAATCATTTCAGCTTCATTGCAACCTTTGGCTCAGCTAGAACTTGTATCCGACACCTGCAATTTTCAATCATATGATTCTAGTTTTGTAGTTTACGTGCTCTATGTTCATTGGTTTTTTTTAGCTATCAGACAATTCAAAGGAAAAATTGAGCTTCTCAAAGCTGAATGGAGAGTCATGGGCACAACAGAGAGCAATGAAAACAATGGAGGTTGACGAAAAGAGTATGCAACACCAAGGTATAATTCTGAATTAGGCGAGGTAGGAATGAAAAGATTAATTGAATGTGAAAAAGAAAAAAAAAGAAAATCAACAAATATTAAATAATCTTCAGAATCAATGAGAACGAAGCCTTCCAATGTACTCTGCGGATTACATGATGATAATGTTACTTCATAGGGAGTTTTTGAAATTGAGAACTGCAGAATGTAGTGCATGAGTGTGCAGAAGATGTCCTGTTCCTGCAAAAAAGATTTGAAGAAAATCTTGAAATGAAAATTGGTTTAGTAAAAGTGGCGCTAGAACATGGTACTTCCCCAAAAACACACAGAAAAAATGTATTGTTAAAATTAAAATATCTTAGTGCGCTTTTTTTTACTTCATCAGGGATGGTCTTTTGTTTCAATACCAAGGTCTACCCAATGATCCTACATTCAATTCCAAAACCTACAATTATGAGTGTCCAAATTTTCATATTCCTTTCTTATTGACTCATTGGATTCAAAAACTGGTGGCTTCCACAAGTTGAGAATGAAATCTCTAGCATTGAACAATAGATTGAAGTGATTGTCCCGTTGTTGGTTCTGAATAGAATTTGACATTTAGAGATTTGAAAAAGGACATAAAAAGAATTCACACACCTGCTCTTTTGTTTTTCCTTTGGTGAATTCAAATTCGTTAGCCACAGGTCTGAAATTCAACTCCGGCGCTTCGTTTTGTTTGTGATGACTATTCTTTCCATCTGAATTAGTTTCCTTATTAAGTTGTCTCGGTAAATTCGGATTTCTATCTGAAAGAGTTAGAGTGAAACTATGATGATGTTGAACTAAGATCCATACTTTGGGTGAGGAGTGCCTCATTTTCCGTTCGTTTTCCTGCATTTGTTCCTGGATTTGGAGCCAAAGGAGAGACCTTAAAATATGATTAAATATGATTAGATTCTTTTTCGGTTTTCATACTTTTTTCCCTCCAAGCAAATTGAGAGACTCATCAACGTTTCCTGTTTTCGTGAACATTTTCAAAAATGGCATGATTCTGTGAGCGATTGATTCTCTGAAATATAGCAGCACGTCATTTTGGGCAAGATTAATGAAGCGAACATAAAATAACGGGAAAACGTATGATACAGAAAAGTCAAATTTCAAAAACGGCCAAAGGTGTAATGGAAGTTTTGAAACTGATAGAGGTCAGAAAACTTAACAAATCTGGCTAGAAAAAAAAAATGAAATCCATGCAAAAAAACTCATTCTAACGAAGAATGAACAGTGAAAATACTTCCAACGGAATAATTGTCAACTGCTGTCCTGCACCCCTGAAAAAGAAAAGCGTTTCAAATCTTCCCTAATAATTGTGTTACTCATCTTTAGAACTATTATTAGCCATTGAATCATTCAAGCGTTCTTATTTCATGATTAACCAAGTGTCATGTTTGATCAACCGAATTATTCCAACACATCTGATGTGCTCAACAGGAAAACTGGAAAGCCCACACTTCTCTAATGTTTGGAATACATTTCTTGTAACGCGCGGTTTAGCCTTTCGCAATGAATTGAAACTGGGCCAAATAATGTTATCTTCAAAGCAATTCAAATGATGATGAATTGTAACGTTCACAGATATTATCGAAAACGTTCTGAAAAGAAGAAATCATGTGAATTTAGATGGAAACTTTATTTTGACAAAAATGACAGAACAATTGAAAGAGGTACAGGATGAATAAGAGGTTTAGATGAGAGGTAAATATATTTGTAAGAGAAGAGAATAAAGAATCCGAAAAAATTTATGTCGTATTTGGAATCAGACACGAGAGACGATGTCAGGTGGCTATTGACTACAACTACAAAAAGTCTTGATTTAATATTATTGGATGCAAGCGAGTGATGAATGAAATCGTACGTACATTTTTGCAAAGGAAAACAGAGTAAGAAACGTGCCGATTGTGTGAAAATAAACTAACATCAATTAGAACAAGATTCACAGGATCATCAACCTGCTCTGGACCAAAAAGTTTTATCAGTCGAACAGATTTCAAATCCTTTTAACACACAAATATTTACTTTTTAAATAATCTGTTGGATTAGAAAACGACATAAGTATCGAAAAATGTTTTGGGTTTAGAAAACTTGTTTTGCAATATTCGGGTCAGAGTAGTGTTCATAGGGATACAACCATTGCTCTTTCGTTAAGGAGAATGAGAGAAAAGCTAGAGAAAGCTAAGATGTAAGAATAAATACGAGAAAAAAAAACATAAATAGTTTTAAAAATATGTATTACAGATTCAGACTCGAATATACTTGGATGTGCGTTGAAGTGAACATTGATGAATTCTGGAAAACGCATTAACTGTGGGAAAAAAGTGAGTGGAAAGTTTTTGTTATATATTTTTGCTGTTTTATTTCTGAAAAACTTCGTTCAAAAATTCTAGTTTATGCTCAGTTTCACAGTGCAAATATTTCTGACCTACTTTATTTACTATTCTCATTCGTATTATTTTCTACTTCAGCAGCTCCATCTGATTTGTTGCTCGGTGTCACGTCAAAGCCTTCACTGGTACCTGGTTTGTGAGCATACACAAAGTAATACTTCTGAGAAAGTGTTCCTGGGGCGTACTCGGTGGTTTCGTCCTCATCATCTTCAGGAAATTGCCGGATCAACTGAAAACCTTTTAGTAAGTAAAAGTTTAGTGTATTGGGTTGGATTCAATTGTAACAAATGAATAATTTTTGGAGAGTGAAAGTTATAATTTGAATATCAAAATATATAGCAAGTTTTACTCCATGAACGAATGTAATGTTGCTAATAAAAATAATTGTGGCTCGAAATACAAAAGATGCATTACCTCATCAAGTATTGGAACAACATCTTGAGCAAGTTTCTTGAGTTGCTCTGATGAAATTCCATCGGGTCCCAGAAGAGCGTTATAGATTCTTCGGATGTTGTTGTCACTGGTGAGTGACGACTCCGAAGAGTCGGGTTGAACAGTATCCACATTGAGAGTAGGATCCATCGAACGATGAAGTTGAGCGTGAGTTTCTGAAAAAACTAATTTATTAACAACTAACAAATAAATGAACAGAGAACGGAGAAGGAGCAAAAAAGAAAAGCAAACGAAACGAGAGATTTAGGGTAAAAGGTGGGGTAAAATATGTGAACGAGGGTTATCATGGGGTATAAAAGTTACGATTATCGATTAAAAAACGAAGAACAAATAAAAACAAAAAAAAAGTTTGGAAGCTCCAGTTGATGTTGACAAATATCCACGAGTATCACGAAAGGTTGACGGCTTCTGCAAAAATCAAAAAAGCTTTGAAGTGTTGGTGATCTCATGTCGTGAACTAAAGTATGATCTATAACTAACCAGTTTAAAACTTGGACAGGATATGATTCATTTTCAAGTTGGAGAAAAGAATCATCTTTTTTTTTAGGCAGCATGGAAACGCAGCTGGCAACTGTTTCTGTCATCGGTTTTTTCCAGAAGTTGAAGAGACTCTGAAAAATGAGAATTGAAAAAATCTAGTTATCTCCATAATTTACCGATTTGCTGTCTGGCTTTTTCATAATCACAGAATCAGGAATTGGAACATAGACGTCA
Organism: Caenorhabditis brenneri; assembly: GCA_000143925.2. Taxonomy (NCBI): domain Eukaryota; kingdom Metazoa; phylum Nematoda; class Chromadorea; order Rhabditida; family Rhabditidae; genus Caenorhabditis; species Caenorhabditis brenneri. Next base: position 645,185 of record GL379837.1, on the reverse strand, counting down.
TGGAAAAAGCTTAGCTGTCGAGTGGTTGCCTCTTCAGGTTCTTCAAGTTCCACAATAATTGTGGCCTTAACACATTTTGTCCTTGGTTCTTCGTCAGTGCTGTTCAAATTGTGCTCCATTCTGGCCCAACTTTCTTGAAAGATAGAAGGTTCTTTAGAGTTTTTTATCCCTAGATTGCTCAAAGGTATCTTGGCTTCCACTGCGAACGTACATGTCTCAGGATAATAGGTAGACATGAAATACTCAAAATAGTTTCTGAACTCGTCCCACAGGACGACTGAATTTGCATCTACTGGGAGTACTATAGGTTTTGTTATTGGAGAACCGTAGAACATTTTCTCTCCATCTCTGCGTTTCTTGTTGGAGAAAGAAACCATTTTCACAAAACCATCACTCATGCACTTTCCAGTGTTTCCAGTTTCCAAAGAATCCAACCATAGCTTGTATGCAGCTTGTCGTAAGCACTTTACTTGCTTTCCTGTATTGCACATGTGGCACTTGTATTCTCCAGTTTTTGTGTTCTTATACTTTTCTCGCAGTGCTTTAGCCATCTCCTTGATATAATCAATCTCCTTGAATGGAATTTGTTCGCTTTGATCAAAGGAACAGTTTGAAGAGCTTTCTCCGTTTTGAACAGATTTCACGAGTTTAGTTTTTACTGGAGGCAAGTCAATTATGTCCAAAGCTTCAATATAATGGTTTTCACGGGACACTTCGGGACCGACAGCGTTCGAGGCTGGGAATGCGAAAAAGGGGGCTCCAAACAAGTTTCCATTGTTTCTCTTGTATCGAGCAATCCAAGAGTCTGGTCTTCTTTCTATTACTTGTTCTTCATTGCTTGCCCAGAAAGGCATTCTGTAAATGAAATTTGGAGAAATATGATTCAAGCTAAGGTAAAAGCATGAAGCGGAATAAAAACGAAGTGAAGCAAACACAAAAATTTGAATCAACAGAGAATTGATGACATTAGAAAAAATGAAACCGGAAGGATTGAGGATGAAAATTAGAGAAAAACTAAGAAAATGAACACACGCTTTTAATGGAAGCTATATGACTGTTTTGAAAAAAGTAAAGAAACAGTCTGTTTCGGTATTCAATGAAATATGGAAACTGAGAGCTAACTAATTGAATTACGTAGCTCACAAGCGGTTGATCAAAATATTTTGGACTCTTTCGATTTCTCAAACACTGGGGCTTCTCAGATTACAGTACCAAAGTAAATATGAAAGTTCATAACAGGCTAGTCAAATGCGCTTGCTTATTTTGGCGTACAACATTGTGAATCAATGATGAATTGATAGTAAAAACATCGAAGATATTTTCAGGATCGTGAAATAAGAAGGAAAGAAATTGTGATGCGGGAAAGAATCATGATGTGAAAAAAAAATACGGAAGGAAAAATCGCTAGGTGCATCTTCTTGATCACCGTTGAGGAATGAAAAAACTTCTGTTTCTGAATGGTTTTGATATGCCAAATGACTTCAAACAAAGTCAATAATCTATGGCAACAAACAATTCATCAGGTTCTGCAAAACCATGGTATATAGTTTTCAGGCAATATCTTGAAGAGTCAGTGAAAGAAGTTTCCAGAACCAAAACATGACATCACATCCATCAATTTTATTAATACAACACAGAAGTGAGTCTTTGTAAAAAGTGGTCAGAACATATATTGCATTCATTCATTCAAAAGTGCAGAAACACAAGACAACAAAACACAGTACAAAACGAGAATCAGAGATATGTAGAAGTCAGGAGTTTACAACAATGTGACGCAATTGTCTGAAAATGACTTGATGAATGAATATTACTTTGCAATGTCCCCGATTCTTTATCTTGAAATGTAATTGTTAACAATAATTAGATATTTTTTTTGAGATGACTGAATGATAATAACTTGAATGGATCTATCATTGGAATTTTATAAACAATCATGAATAATCCATAGAACATTGGTCAAATAAAAACCATTGGCTAACGATGAAGATGAAAGATGAAAACCGTATCCACCGTTTCCCATACAGGCGGGATTACGTTGTATATTCATCAGAGTTGAAAATATTAAGGTTTCTCACTCTCCCCCTCCCTAAAATCTTGAAAACGTGGAATCCCCCTTCCTCTGTAATCAAACTTAAATAAACTAACTATCTACACTTTCTCCTTCCCTGCTTCCTTGACATTGTTTTGAACCGAACTGTTCTCCTTCAACTTTCCATCCAATTGTTGAGTGCCAAGAGCAAACGAAGTTTGGGTGAAGTACTTCTCTCGTACATTTTTGGATTTATGCAGATTTTTCTGAAACAAATCATTATGTGCTGAACTCAAGCCGTTGCTTACTTTTTGTTTGCCGTTTCCTTTCTGCGCATCATTCACGACAGATGATGTCGATTCATTCTTGAAATACTTATCCATGCGAGCTTCAAATCGTTTGACACCATCCTGAAGATGAGATTCCGATTATAAATTAGCTCAATCCAGATGAAGAATGCCAGAGAGGAGGTCGTTCGTGTATTCACGGAGGACTGACAGAATGAATCGCCCTTATGCCCTCATTGGAAGTGGGCGGGGCTACCGTCTTAAACAACGCGCCGCCTGTTTCAACTAGTGTATAGTTTGATTACATATTGTTCTAAGAACACAAGGTTCTCTTCCCGAAGCAAAAAGGTGTATTTCAGATCCACTAGAGCAGAATGGCTTTCAAGCTGAACGGTTTTGATTAGCTCTAACCTTCACTATTTCTCAAAAACTTTCGTAACATCAGATATATTCCAAGTTTTTTGAATCAGTGAATTGCAAACATGGGGCTTGGTGATAAGAAAAAAGATTGGTGGGATGTACTACATGGAATGTATAGAAATAATGGTTCCGTCGGATTTTGCAACTGCGCCAACTTGCAACTAATTTTGATTTTTCTGGCTACCACCTATTGTTCAGTTCAAAACATCTAGTTCAGAACATCTAGTGGATTTTACAAAACTAGTTTGAATTGGACAAGCCCGAGTTAGTTGCGAAATGTCGTAGTTGCAAATTCAAATCGAGTTGCAAGAAACAACATTGGCGAATTGCCTAGTTGGGAAGTGACGCGGAGTCAAAAAAACGTGAGACCTAGCCTGGGAAGAAGCCCTATTGAAAAGAAGAAACGTGATCACTCCACCAAAAAACATTTACTTCTAAAAAAAAGAGCGTAAAGGGATAAGAGCGGAAAAAATGCAAATATATTCAGTGATCAGGAAAAAACTCACATCAATGGTGGTTTTTATCTCTTCCGAGAAACGATCCGAATTCACTCTGTCGTCGGCTTTTTTCGATAGCCCTCGTCTATCTCTTGGATTCTGGAACTGTGCGTGATGAAACTTTTCGGAGTCATTTAAATGACCCACCTTTACAGAACAAGAAGATTTCATGGCTGCACGTCGATTAGATTTAGACTTTTTTGTAGTTGGCTTCATTTTCACCCAGTCCTGTAAAATTCGAGAACAATATATGGAACAGGAGGCAGAGAGATAATATATGATGAAATGGAGTACTGAGATATTAGAAAACTAAAAAATTTGCAAATTATCAAAGTGTTTCACTCAGCCTAACATGAATTCAAGTGTGAAATGCTGCCGCCGAATGAACAAAAAAGCTCTTATTGTCATTTCGTCACTGGGAATGGAAATGAACTAAATTGACAGTTATGTAACAGTTATGTTTTTTTGGGATCTATCAACTTTTTAACTATGTAAATTGATTGCGAAGCTGTATTTTAACTGACTCAGAATGAACACGAAATTTAAAAGAAACCGCATAGAAACTCATAAGAAACAATTAACAATTGAAAACCGAGAAAATCAATCTAAGAAACAATTCTATGAAAATAATAAGAAGGAGATCCAAACATTGAGGACGCCCTCACTTATGTTGCAACCAACACATATTATCCATGCTCATGCGTCAAGCCCTTTATGTAAATGAAATGTCACCAGAGATAATATTCAAAAGGTGTAAGGATGTATAGACGCAGACACAAAGAACAATAAAAAACTGAATGCGAGGGCGCCCACCAACCTTACAAAAAATCAATATGCCGTTTCGAAATACAGGAGATGTGTCATAACTGTGTAGAGCGGTTGAATATGGGAACGGATGAGTTTGCGAACACGTTTAAGTAAACCAGAACTCGGGAAGTGTTTTCTGTCAATGTTCATTAGTAGATGGATCTGATGGATTTTACTCCAAAGCCGGGCAGGCAGATAGGGAATGCATGCCTTACCAGTTTCACTTATTCTTTCCTTCAAATTTCCTCTACACGTGAGAGGTCCCGATCGTTTCAAATGACGCATTTGTCACTTTTCCGGAAAGACGAAAATTTTCCCTTCATCGTAAAGAAATAACTCATTGCAACATATCCAATCATCCCATTTGAGTTAGAGCAATGTGAAAAACAGACCGCAGATTAAACAAATAGTTGATGAACTGCGAACCTGAAATCTGTAAATGAAGATTTTAAAAGTAATCATTTTTCCCATTTTTTCTCTTCCACACCCATTGAACATTAATGGATGAATATCTTCAAAAACATTATAGGCGACTTCGTAGGTTATTCTTTGTACCTTTCTGACACGAGTTCTCACGGAATCGTGATTTCTAATCTTCTACGTGTTGTTCAAGAGTTTAAAAAACAGAGTCTGAAATAGACAAATACAAACTATGAGAACAAAGCAGTCTTCCGGAAAAAGGGGATTATAAGTTCAGATATCAAAACCAAATCCAATCACATGACAAGAGGATTAGCAGATTCCATTCTTTTTTGAAAGGAAATTAGAATGATATCCGTTTCATGAAAAGATAATCCTCGCGGAGTTGCGAATGTATACGGTAGTTACGTAAACAGATTAACAGCTAACTGGGGAATCGAAAGTTTTGAGCAGCAGATAAAATGAATTGGGGATGTGAATATGTAACTGACAATTTCAAATTGAGAATGTCTGAGATGAAGAAGTTTGATAACCGCAAAAATAATTTACTATTAAAATCTGTTTTCCTATCGGTATTGCTGTAAAGTTAAAATGAATTCAAAAATCAGACAAATTTGAAAAATTTTATGTTATGTTACATTTTTGTTCAAAGCTGCCACATGCATTTTTGAAGTTTTTCGTTTAGATTCATTCTAAAAATCGATCACATCTACATGCAAATTACAACTTTAGAATTGCCACAGTGTTAGGAACTTCCAAAACAAAGTCAATTTCGTTTGGGTGAATTGTCAAAAAATAGCGGACCACAAATTATATATTACGAAGTTGTTATCTCTCAACTTTTGAAGTTGGATTGTCAAAGTAATATGTGAATGTCTACCAGAACTGTGCGGGAGTAAAAATTTGAAGAACGGAAAATTCAAGTCAATGTAAAACTCCTAAAATGGAAGTCGAAAGTCAGAACTAAACTTTGAAAAACAAAAGTCGGAAGTCGGAATTCCGAACAGCTGTCATATCTACCATTAGTAATTAAATGAGCGTCAAAATGAAGTTTTAAGACTGTTGCAATTATTTCCATCAATTAGAATTCTGCGATTTCGGAGTATTAGTTGTGATTGATAAATGTTCTCATTCCTCTTCTTACTCTCTTTCAGCGTTTGTATACAAGTCAAAGTTGAGCCATACTGGTTCAATGACATCATGGATAATCACCACGGCTCCCCGATTGAATCGCATTAGTGAAAAACTCTTCATTCTTCCAAGAAAACAGAATCATTCCAATCTACCTGTCATAACGAATCAGATAATGATGTATTCACATTCTTCAGTTTCCGTGTTGCTTCCTCAAAAAAGCGATAACCTTTTAGTTTTTCGCATTTTGTGAGATCGGTTCCCATGTTGAGAAAGCGACTTTTTTGTATTCAACTTATCACTTATTTGAGAGGACTGCAAAAATTATGGTTATTATGAGTTCGCAGTACCATAAATACTCGATGCAACGACATTACGCTCCGCAAGTTCTGAAAATTGCTGAACAGCCCTCGATTTTCTGCTTTGCGGTACTTGCAAAGCGGAGTTTTATTGGGATGAGCAACTATGATTCTGCAAACCCATAGGAAGACAATAGTTGTAACAAACTAAAACCTCTGCCATGTGAAAAGATGACAATTTCTAATGGCGCAAATGGAATAGTTGTAGAAAAGGACAGTCAGTTTCCTGTCAGAACACTCGATAGCATATGATATTTCCGAAGGGTATTATCTTTGTTGAAAAAATATTAGCGAATAGTTTTATTTTCTGTTTTTCAATCAAATACCTTTTTTTTAAATAAGAATTCTCCTTTTTCAACAATCCCACAATTTTCTATCGTCATTTTTGCAAGCTTTTTTAAAATCTCCGTCTGAAAATCTTCAGCAAAAAATTCGAAAAATGGGTTTGAGAAAAAACCGGGGATGAAGCTAAAAAGCAATGACATATCCCCATTTTCTCGTACACTGCAATGAAAAATGAGTGTGCAAAATTTTTCTCGATTTCAATGGTTTTATTAGCTTGTGTTTTGATGAGCAAAGCACATTCTCCCATTTTGTCTTCTTTGAAACTGCCTTTTATTTTTTCCGCTTGTTCATCTTATGTCATAACGGTATTTTCACCCTTTGAACACGTGATATTCTGACATCAATGGCAATTTTCGAGCGCTTTTCCGTGAGATAATTGGACTACCAGAAGACCCGCCCTTCACTTTTGTTTTTTGCGGGTGATATATGGTTCGGTTCGCGTTATAAGTTCTGTTCTCGTTTTGTAGTTTTTGCTGATATTTGCTGTTTTGAAGTGAACCTGTATTTTCTGATAAAACGAAGTTTTGGCAAAGAACATAAGGGACAGAACGATCCTTTCTGAAAACAATGACCTTTGGTAAAATCACTCGTCCCAATAATACGTGAATGATCCTTTGGTAACATTTTTTTGCGGTTCCAGATGATTTCTTAAAGGAAAAAACTCTTTTTTGAGGAATTCACTAAAACTTCACCAACACAGCCCATATTTATACAATCTCCATTTCTTTCTCTCGACTGTTGTGAATTTTTGGTACAAAGCATCATTTCATCTATCATTTCAGAATGGACACCAACGCTCATTCATTCCTCCGCCGCACTTTCTCGTCTTACGGAACAACCGCTCGTCATGTTCATCCAAATAACGGAGAAGACAAATGGAGTCTCGTTCTCAAAGCATTCTGTGTTATCATCGGTGTAGCTGTTTTGGTTGGATTGATCTGTCTTGTTGGCATGGTCGTGCGTCTCTATGTCGCTGAACCTGATCTCAGCGACTCGGAGTCCTACAAGTTCTTCCTCAAACATGTCGCTTTTCAAAACAATCCGGATTCGTTTCGGTAGACGGTGGATTCATGTTTAGCAATTCTGAAACTAATGTACTGTGAATAAAAACCACTTAGTTTATCCGATTTTTAATTCTTCATCTACCTATTATATGCCCTGTCTTGAAAATGACATTCAACAATCATTAGTTGTAACTTTTTTTTAAATTTGACTAGATTTTGAGGGTCTCTCACTTTTATTTCTCCTTGTAAATAAATTCATCTTTGAATCAAAACGGTATACACATACTCCTGATTAATGAATATATATTTGTAGCAGAAGCATTTTATCAAAATCTGAACTGAAAAGACTTATGAATTTCAAGAAGCCTTATCTAGAAATCTTCTTTTTTTATCTTATGAAAAATGTGGAGATACAATTGGTGCTCGGCAAAGAACGTATCTGAACTGGAGGGCAAAACAAAGTTACATTTAAGAAGATAGTCGGTGTTCCCACTCAAGTTAACTGTGAAAGCTTTTCATAGCTCTGCTGAGGACGATTGATTCATCATTCTAAAATAAAAATTTTTTAATGCGACATTCAAAATAAAAAAACCGCAAGAACAATGAAAAGGCACAGAAAATGATAAATGATGCCGTCTAACATAATTCCGAACACTCCCGAATGATAACATGGTTCCTACCAAAATGTAAAAATTTTTCATGGACGAATGCAGTCTTTTCAATCACTACAAAAGGTTTAAAGTGAGACGAAAAGGCGCAGGCAGTAAGAGAGCCTCGCTTTCTCCGTTTACCCTCTCGTGCGACCGGTTTCAATCGCCTGTATCTCGAGACCCAGAGAAGCTAGAGAAATACGTTCGGAGACAAAATTTATCAGCGTAAGCTTTTCTATCGGATGATATAGAAAAAACATCGAAATGCCGAAAAAAAAATTTTTGTAAAATTTTACAAAAAAAATTTTTTTCGAAAATTTTTGGTCCAGCTGTCATCAACGTTTTCATTTTGAAATTTACCCAAGGTGAAATATACTTCCAAACTATTGGAATAACCAAAAACTCTGCAATCGAGAGGCCCCCTGGCCCTCTAAAATGCACCAATTTAATAAATAAGATCAAACTCGTTAGTTTCAACGTGTGAAAACTTTTGAACTGGTTTAAACAACTCAATTGACAGTGACAAAAAAGCTTTTTCAGCTCGGAATGAGGAGAAAGAATCACAAACATGAGTTATTTTCCAATATCCCTGAGGGTTGAAACTAGAGCGGCCGGCAGCTCTATTACAGAGTTTACAGCGGGTTATTTCTCCTTTCTGAACATGACATCAACGTCCAAAACCTCATTCCTAACCCAAAATCTACTGTTTCCAGAACTTTCAGCTTCAAAAATGGCAAAATCAAAATTACCTGTTCGATTGTTGTGGTTTCCAAAATTCAATATATAACTTCAAAGCATCTCTGCGTTTTTAGATAGACGAGAACGTTAAGATGGCAGAGAAGCAGAAGCTTAGGCCAGTTCGATAGCAAAAAAGTTTATATAAAAAACTAATCTTTCGCAAATGTGGGGAATATGTCCTGCCCTGGTGAAATAGGCAAACTATTCCCCTCTTGCTCTGGTTGTGACTTTTTTTTCATTTTTTGGTCCGCTTGGGACCGTTCGATCTGCTGGGTCCCGATTTCATGGTCAGCCTGGTTAGTCATAATTCATCCTGTTCGGCGTTATCACGTAGAATTTTTTCTAAATTCTACGTGGCGATAAGAACTCGCTTTATAAGCCTTGAGAGTTTTATAGAACTCGGTTTTCACTTTGTAAATAAACCTTTTCTTTCTACATCTTCTCGTGCTACCATGCACTTGAGAATATGCATCATTCTTCATGTCTTTTTTCTTTAAATTCATTTCAGAAGTGAGAAAAAAGTGTCGAAAGAGTTATCCTTTCAATATGTATCTTCTCTACTTCCGCTTTCTTCTTGCTCTTTTCTGCTTTTTTCTCATCATGAATCTCCTCTTCTTAGAACCGAAAAATGTATAATTTTTTTTTCCTTCTATGCAACTAAAATTGGAGAGCTCCTTCCTCATTCAACAGAAATTGAAAGAAGAGAAATAGCGTTCTCCATCTTCTCAGAATAAGGCCTTCTCTACTTCTGAGTCTGCGTTTCTTCTATTTCTATATGAAGAAAAAAAGGCTTGAGAAATATTGACTTTCATTTTCTCATCTTCCTTAGTCCTTAGTCGTTTAGCGCAAGCAGATATTTTTGAAACTTTCACATTTGAATTATTTTCCCTGTATTTCTTCAGAAGAACTTTTCATTTCTCTCAAAATGTATAATTTATTTTCAGATGGCAACAAACGAGAAATGTCTTCCAAATCTTGTCTATATCCCAATCGAACTGTGCAGAAAAGTACTCGCCAGTGTTGATTTCGCGTCTCTGTAAGTTCAATAATTTTCTTCTTACACCCTACATTTTCCCTCTAAAACTTCTGACAAGTATTCAATCAGAATTAGCTGGGTTTCAACTTCTTTGTTGTTTTTTTTTCGTCCTTGATTCATCAATTTTTTAGGCAATCACTTCGTAAAAGCTGTCGCAGTTTACGACTCCATATAGATGAAGAAACTACAGAAGCTAATCTCTACGACGTCACTATCACGGCAGACCCAAAAAGCATTTTCGTTGATTTGAGCGGGAAAGATGTCAATGGAAAGTTGATAATGAAAAAAATCGAATACAAGAAACACCCTGACGGATGTTTTGTTATCTGCGGAAGCAAGAAGAAATTTGCGGAGTTCGAGGATTATGCCGCTGTTGCGGTGAAAGACTTGATTTCCGTCTTGAAACACCACAATGGCGAAATCAATCACTTCCACGTCGAATTTCCGTTTTCTGATTCAAAATGCGAAAGGTCACTTCAGACATTTGAAGAATTCTTATCAGTAATGAAGGAACATTTGGAGAATAGAGCTGCCAAATTGAAAGTGAAACGGTTTCACATGGAAGTGACGAAGCTGAGCCAACTACTCAACATTTATCAGTTCCTGGATGCATCTGTTCTGGAACGGACATCCATTTGCCGATGGAGTGGAAAATCAAAACTTGCAATGCACCATAAGTACGGAAGAGATGTGAGCATGTATCCCAAGGAGGAGGCGTTGTCAATCAAAGAGCTATTATGCCTAGAACAGTGGAAGTCATGCAAAAATATTTTCATCGATGACCACATAGTGACGGCAAAACTCCATAACTTTCTTCACGTGACTACAGGATCGATTTTACTGAAAGTCGTTTCTCTGAAAACGTTGGAAATTATTAAGAAGGCAAGTTCAAAATTACGAAAGAATGCTGATATATCCAGTGCTCTCATATAATTATTTTTCAGAAAGTTAGGCGCTCCGAGAATTTTCGGGACCTGTTCGTACATTATCATGAACTTAAAAATCAAAATGAAATTGAAACTCAATTCGGGACATGGGTCGAAAGTGGTGGAAAGAAGAATTTTTTGTTCCCAGGTGTAGTTTTAGACCGTTTTCTGCATGTAACATTCTCCGAGAAAGAAAAATATTTTTGCTTCAATCACATAAGATTCCACCCTATGCCTGTTTGATTTTATCGTTAGCTGCCAGGAACTTATCTTTTCCACTTTTCGTTTGGTCTTATTCATATGATATTTGTTTTAATCATCAAAAGCTAATGTGATAAGCTCTATTCTTCATATTTTGTGGACCGGTCACATATTCTATTTTTCCATTTGAACCTTTTTTTGCTTCACTTCGCTTATTTTGCTTTGTTTTTCCGCTCATCTTAATCATAATCCATTAATAATGATTTTAAATGTGTCTCTTGTTGAAAACACTTCTTCTCACTCTTTGCCCGATTTTCCATTCACTTCATCTTTTGGATCAAATCTATTCGTTTGTTTTACAGAATCAGAAAACATCTTCTATTTTTCAAATTTTACACCTCATGCGTTCTGAATTTATGATTAGATTTTGACAAATTTTTGTACAACTATACTCATGTCATCTTCTCAATCTGCATAATTCCGATACAAAATAACTCATAGCCAATTTCAAATGAATGTTATCCGCAGCTCATTGATCGGTGTGCAAGTGTTAATTCTAAGTGTAAGAACTGTTGTAGTGAAAGCAACACGAAAGAAAAAAAAGCATTTATTCAGCAATAGAAGTAGACATATGGTAAATGTCAAAAAAGGAAAAAAAATCGTGGCATGAGATATTAGGAGAGCGAGTTTCTTCGAATGTTCGTGGTTTAAAAGTTTTTACTAGTGTGAATGAGCAGTTTGTTTGGAGAAACCGTAGCATTGACGATCAAAAGAGTGTGAAATTTTAACGGAAATCGAGGAAGAGTTTGCTCCAAAAATTATCAGCAAGAATGAGAGAATTGAAATTGAATAGAATAGCTGATAGAAGAGTGAATTGTGTGATGAAAGAAGAAGTTTCGACAAACGAGCAGTTTGGTGAGATCTCAATCAGTCGTCCTCCAATTTGACAATGATTTGTTTCGTTGCGAACCGTCTCATGTGCTTATCATTGCAGACAGCCACGATCTGCATCTCCTTTCCGAGTTCTTGAAGAGCAGGCCCAACCTGAAGTCACATATTCTTATATTTTTGTCACAAATAGTTTCATGCTACTTACCTTGACACATGTATCTTTGTGGAAGGCCTTGTCCAATTCATCGAGTACAATGAACGGTGAGCCCTTGACCAGATTCAAAGCTAGAAGAAAGGCAATAGAGGCAACTTTCTTTTCTCCTCCGGACAACAACTCGACATCGATTGGGGTTGTTCCGTGGCGGTATGGCTTGCATTCGAAAGTGATTCCTAAATATGGCTCATCCTTGACGGTTGGGACCATTTTCAATGTCACTTTTTGGCAGCCATATATGCTTTTGTAGACCTTATCGAGACGTCTGTTCATTGGAATGAAGAACTTGTTGAATTCTCCCCTGCGTTTCTCTTTTACCTATAATTATTTGAAATAAAGTTACATATAGGAAAGCGCTTGTTTCACTCACCTCTTCTAGCTCTTTCTCGAGTTTTTTCACTTCTTGCGAAGTTTCATTCTCGAGATCGGCATCTTCACTCTCACTGGTTGCTCCCTTTAACTCATTTTGCAATTTGTTGTATTGCTGCTTCAATTCGGATGTGCCACATTGATCCTCAAGAAGACCAGCATTATCCGACTTAATTTGAAGGATGAGATCTGCATAGGTGCCGTTCTTATGCACCATATGCATTCTCATTTGCAAATTGACACCTTCTGACTGTAATTGCTGCAGATATGCTTGTTCGGTGACGGAAGCGTTGTCCACAAAGTACAAATCATTCTCTTGATCCCTGGACCTCTCGAAAACTTTCTCTTTCTTTCCTCTTCCAATTGTCATAGTCACACGACCAGTCTCCGTTGTTCTTGATCCCTGAAAAAAACATCTGAGGCTTTATGAATAGTTCGTTCTAAAAACTCACAGGCATGTCACCCAATGCGAACGCAATTGCTCGAACTGTGGTGGTCTTTCCATGGGCTGTCTTCCCACAAAGAATTGTGAATGAGGCGAACGATCCGATGGTTCTTGAGCCTTCTGTATCTTGAAGGCCTCCAAAGTTGTCCATATGAAGTTTGATGATACGGCTAGCGTCCATTGTATTCAGAGTTGAATATTACTTTGGAGGGTTTCTGAAAAAAAATGTTTCAATAGAAGAAAAACAGCAATAGCAACTGAGGAGTCGCAAAAGATGACAAGAAAATTAACTGTCTCAAAAAAAAAACGAAAATTAATGAAGATTCAGGAAGTAGCAAGAGGAGAACACAAAGAGAGGGAAGAAAGCGTTGTGCTCTTTTCTCTCAGGCAATTAGATAGATGGTTATCTACCAGATCACTGTTGAGTGATTAGTTAATAAGGTAAAGAGGACAGCTGAACGATTTGACACACAGGTATAAAGGTTTGCAACTGCGTTTTTTCAATTGATTTTCCGCAAAAATAAAGGTGTGATCAGACAAAAAAAAAGAAAAGCTGTTCTTAAGGAATTATTAATCTAAGCCAATTTTGAAACCTGACCCCCTAATGGGTGGATCCGAACTTTTTGAGCGATTCAGGGTAATACAATTTTGTCAATTTTCAACCGATTTGGCTAATCTTTTGATCATTCTATAGGTATAAAAATTATGCACAAGAAAAAAAACTAAATCAAAATGTCAAACTTTCCACAATCATATTGAAAGCAAGAGTTATACAATATCCTCCTCTTGTTTGACTAACATTTAGAGGTGTCCTACAAACAAAGAAAAAAATGGCTATAAAGAGCACGCTTATGTAAATATGGTGGTAAGCATGTATCAAGAACGGATTCGAAAACTGTCGGAATGAAAAATATAAACATAGACGGGATGTTGGGATCGTTGTATTGGCATGACAGGTGGTAAGAAAAACAGAAACCGTCGTCTCTGTTGAAAGAAAAGAACAATAGACATCAGGAGGAACAACAAAAGAAGTAAGGAGAAAAGTGTTTTACTGGTAATTATACATTTCATTTCATAATGGGTTAGGAAGAAAACTAACTGTTGAACAAATGAAGCAGTATAAAAAACGATAAAAACTACCAGACAAAAAAAGGAATTTTTAAAAATGTGTGGTTTCTGATTTTGATTCAGTCGATTTTCTGAGTTTCAAATCGACATCTTACAAAGTGAATCAAAACTTCCTCTTTGAGCGTGGTCCGGAATAAAAACTCTAAAAAACACGAGCAAAAAAGGAAAATGTGGGGTCCGTCCAAAAGGTGTTTGAATGAGAAAAAGACTGTCCATTTAGCGGGCTGACGAGAGAAAGAGAAATAGACAGAGAAGAAATAGACAGCACAAAGAAACCCACCAGCATACAAGGAGAAAGTGGAATAGATAGACTGGGTGTTTGAACTGTGTAGGCACGAGAACTGAGGGTGTGAATACTACTAAGATCCACCGCATTACACTTCAATTTGAAAAACAATAACACAACGTTTGTAATGACTTGTCACGTTAATGAACAACAAACGGTTTCAGAAGACTTAGATACTCGGAATGAAGGCCGTAAGAAAAGAACAGTTATCGAGTTCTTTGATTTTTGACATGAACTTTTATTCGGCAATGTCAAAGCAAATCTGTATTTCAGGAATACATCCGGCCGATAATGAGCGCCACCTGGGCAAGAGCTAAACGGTACCGCCATATCGGATCATCTCCCAACCCTAATTAGGAAGTGAACGCTCATTAATCCGAAAACAGATGGTAGAAAAGGAGAGTGAGATGTTGCAACGAAAGGTAGAACATTTTGAAAAACAGTGCATTACCTGGTCTCATATTGGAAACGGATTGCACTATAAGGAATAGCCTATAAAGGGTCCATGAGGAACAAACAATTCCATTGAAACAACTTGAGAAAAGAATAATATAAACTGATTTCTCAGAACCTCTTGGAGTCTTTAAAAATTGATTAACCATTTGAAAATACTTTCTACCATTCATTTAAAACAATCGAAGCGAACCTAAACCTGCACGTTCCGTGTGCTCTGTTCCGACCGTTGTGCTCATAGTTTCACTAGATGTATGACTACTACTCGTTGATTGGTTATAAGTTCACAAAGTTATCTGACAACTTCTTTTGTGACTGTTACTAAGCTTATAAATCACGAATGAAGGGGCTTTTTTTGCAGAACATATATGGCAGCCCATCTTTTTCTTTATCAGAGCACATACTCGTTATGAGAGTACTTTTGGCTGGAAATCAAGTCGTACCAGTGATTTTTTCCAAAATAGACAAGAAGAATAATATCTTCTTATCATCCTGTCTTGAGATCCCTGGATAGTTGCGACCCCAAAGAGAACAACGAGTGTCATAACCAATAGAAAATTTTTGTTAACACAGTTTATTGTCATCTCTGTTCAAATCATAGGTAATTCTCAAAGAAGAACCTATTCTTCTCAAATCAACAAGGTAGAGAAAGTTACCATTATTATAACTGATGGGAGTGTGAACGGATGTTTGGGACAAAGAGAATACAATAAACAAAAATACAGCAAAAATGATTTGGAACCCCCAATATTGAAGAATGGACTGTCATTGATAGAAAGGGTTATTAGGAGAAGGAGTTAGAAAAGTGAAAACGATGATCAGTGAGAATTGAATTGTGTGTGCGCATAGGGATGAGACGATGACTAGGTGTAGAATGGATATAAGACGATGGATAGGTGTAGAATGAAGATAAGTTGGGAATGGGATCAAGTTAACGGGAGGAGCAGGCATCCGAGCACTCGAACTTGACACACTCGCGCATCATGGCGATCGCGAACTTGGCCTCCGCATCGTTGCGCTCTCCTGGCATGTTGCCGAAGTAGTTGGATGTCATCTGGAAAATCATCTATTAATTTCCTCCTTCTCGTATTTTTTTTAGCTCGATTCCGCTTTTCTGAGTGTTATCAGTTATGTACGCGGGTTGCGTTTGAGTCTTTAGAGAAATAAGCTGTTGCTGCTCTTGAAGCTCCGCCAGCCAGCTGTGAGTGGTTTCCTGGAACTCACAGACTTTCATGTGTAATAATAACTGTGCAGACAGTCTCAATACAACCTGATTAAGCAGTTGTAGATTGTCCTTACAACTGAGACAATCTAGCTGTTCAAATTTGGTGGTACATAGACAAAACTTGTTTCAACAAATAGTTGTACACATTCTGAAATCAACATTTTTATATGTGTAACTTCATTATGCTTGATTTAAACTAACTGATCATATGAATCCATCCACCGCTTGTTCACACCATCTACATTTTCACACAGTTCGAACTGTAACTCGAAACCACTTTTTGAGATGTTTCAGATCCGTATTTCTTTATATACTAATGATTTCCAGTAATCCAAGTTGAACGTAATTGATGAAGAAAATTAGCGCAGCGAAAAAGTTTTTGCTGAAGAACTTGAAGTGACCTGAAGATAGCCTCACTTTCCGATGAAAGAATCAATTCTTTGTTTGAGTTTGCTGTACTTTTGTCCAAATTAATTGCCGTTAATCCAGTTGTTACTTTTTTGAACATTTTTTTCCTACAGAATTGAAAACTGCTGATTGTTATTAAACCACTGTCTTTCAATACTAGTAAATGACTTTCTGAACCAATGTTTTTTTCTCCTCCCGATTCTTTAAGACTCATTATCATTTTATACTCATCTTGGTGGTCAGCAAAAACAAAAATAGAGTGTCGGAGAAGACTTTCATACATCACATTCTTCCTATTCGTCTTTCCGGCGCCAATCATTAAAGAAAAAATAGCAGTAGAAAGTAAGAGATGTTTGAGTGGGAAAATGTTCTATCAACAAACGTGTAGACACTGACCGACACCACCCCTTTCCGCAAGAGTAATTTCAACAGCAAACCACCCATACTCTGAAGCTTCGGTTCAGTATGTCTCGTCTGATCGTGTGTTTTAATGGTCTGTTTTTTAAATTTTGATTATTTATAATTTCTAATGATAATTTCTATATTTCGAACGGGTCTTTAAAAGGTGAGTAACACATCCGTTTTTATAATAGTTTTCAGTACATAGTGTTGTTAATTTTTTACAAAGAAGAGACCAGTCTTATATTTTCAAGAATTCTTCAACTTTTTTTTGGGAAAACTTTTTTGTCGAGAAACTCGAGGTTGTAACTTCGAAAAACGCTAGTATTTTGCTTTGATAGAATTGAAAGAAGCGTGTTTATATGACTTTCAACAAGCATTTTTCTAGAAAACGGGTCTCACTGGTCTCCAAAAATTGTAATGGAAATAAGTTTGAAGAAAAAGAGAAGCAAAACGTGAGTTTGACCTAAAAAACTATTTGATAGTTATTTTACTGTTTCAGATCGCGGGTGCTGTTCGAAATACTTGTCATCTTAATTTTTTTTTGTTTTCCTCTACACGGGTAAACGATCTCGACAAATAAAATTTTTTATTGGATTTTGTTTTTTGTTTTCTTAGTATCTGATTATCAAAATGCTGGACACATGAATATCACAGTAGTTAGAACCAAATGGAAAAAGTCATTTTCAAATCTTTTCTCGTGGTTATCAATTTCACACAATTTCAAGTTGTGGGGTTTTCAAGTTTGATGAAGACCACAATTACGGGGGGGGGGGGGGCGCTGTTAGGGCGCGACGTAGTCATAAGTGCATCGAATTTGTGACGTAACTCGACTCAAAATTGTTCAATATTCATGAGAGTTGGCCAGTTTTATTATGGAGACGTCTGAATGTAATGTAATATTTGAATCATTTCCCTGAATCATTCCCCAATTTTGAATCACTGAATCATTCCCCAATTGTCACTTTTCAGCAATGAGATCACCATTCGACTATCTACAGCTTCACCGGTTTCACTCCAAACTTGTGCGCATTTAATTATGGCAAACTCTGTACACTTCAACAAATTGAAAGGGAACAACGAATTTAACATTATTTTTGATTGTTCAGTTCTGTGATCGACTAAGGCTATACGTCAGTTTCAACATTTCTATCCCGGATGCAATTATTTTTGATTGGAGGCTTCAATTATATTCGTTGGTAAAACATATTATCATGGTTTTTTATTGCTCAGGAGATCAGAAATCGAGTGGTTTCATCGCTCTCAAGGTGAACGAAATATGTAACTAGAAAAAACTTCTGATTATATTGTTCTTTTAAAAATTATGATTTCAATATGTGTTGGTTTTGAAGACTAATAGAGTTATCCACATTGTCGTCAGCTGTATCACTTCTTACTTTCGACTATCGTTTCCTTTTTCCTGAAGTTTTTCATTCCGAAGTAACTATCAACGTTTGCCACATGGTGAACATTATAGACAAATGGATAAAAATCTCAGTCTTCTTCTATTATTTCAATTTTTTTGCTTTCCTTTTCAGTTGTTTTGAATGAACTTCCGGCCTGCACCACACTGTCAGCATTGTTTCTACCGCCCCACAAACTATTTGGCTAGAAAACATAGCTGGAACTTCGTTTTTGTAGCTAACAACGTTTTTGTGCAGCAAGTTTTCCGGTAGATAGAGCTCGTTCAATGAAGAATTCTAGATATTGGCAAACTTTACATAGAAACGGG
The DNA here is from genome assembly GCA_000143925.2 of Caenorhabditis brenneri. NCBI lineage: Eukaryota > Metazoa > Nematoda > Chromadorea > Rhabditida > Rhabditidae > Caenorhabditis > Caenorhabditis brenneri. The sequence goes on along the minus strand of GL379837.1, from coordinate 626,785 downwards.
TTAGTGATAAAGTAATTGTTAAGTGGGAGCTCTCTTCGCCTCTGGTTTTAAATGATGAATATAAACAGTACAATGTATACGTTTTAGTATGATTTTAGTCATCAGCTGTCTCTCCCAGATGACATCCAGGCGTGCTGTTGAATTTTTTCCATGTTCTTAATGCAGCTTTTCAACCGATTGTTTAATCTCTCAGTGACCTTATTCTATTTTTTCTCCATCTGTGTACTGCTGATACCATGCTGGTTCTACTTTTGTTCCTACGACTGCTCATAGATTTCATTCGACCGAGTTCATGACATCAACTGACCCCAGACCCTGAAACCATAAATTTGAGTCATGTGAGTCTCAGAAAAATTCAAGATTTCAGTGGAGACCTATAAATCTTTCCAATCCTTCGAATCTGATATCATTTCTCTACCTAGTTCACTTCTCTGCGTCTCAATATCCTTTATATTTCCTCCTCTCCAAAACGAAAATTTATGACCATTTTTTATTGTGTTTTGAAACCCCGCCCCATTTTCCAATCCCCCGCAGACATTTTCATTTTAGGTGGGAGCAAGCGAGATGGATCAGTTGCTTGCAACTGAAACGGTTTTCATGGAGAACAACACGGCATTTTCGAATGCAACGCAGCTCCACGCAAATATCACACGTAAGTAAAATTTCATTTGTCTTTTTGTTTTCATTTCTAATTCCAATGTTTTGTTTCTAGAAGTGTTAATGATGGGAAGCTACACAAGAGAAGAGTGTCTTCTCGCTCATCAGCTGAATAATGACATATACTTTTTGGGATCTCTCTTTTTCTCTTCTGTTGTGTCTCTGATTGCCTCACCGTCATTGATCTATTTCATTTATTCCAAGTTGCTGACTGCCAAATTCCACACCAACCTGAAAATACTGTTGATTCTCTATTTCGGAAGTCTTTCACTGTTTTCCTTGGGAGTTTCTTTTGGATTTGTAAGTTTCGACTGCTTAGCAATTTCACTCGATAAAATTGAAGGGGTATCGCTTTGTGATCACTTTTTTCGTTCAAAACGACTGTGAGCTACTGATTGATCCAATATTCTTCAAATATTATCATCTTGGCTTACTGGGTCTGATGACTTTCTCTATGCTTCTTCCAATTGGCTTTGCTATAGAGCGATTCATTGCTCTCTTCAACGCCAAAATCTACGAGCACTCTTTCAAACATTTGGGGTCTATCATCAGTACCATCCTGGTAAGAATTATATGGAGCTTTCATAACTGACACATCACAGTTGTTTATTCAGTTTGCATTCGAAGATTTATTACTCTGGCTCATTTACAAAGACGAAACATTTGCTGGACCACATTACGCTCTTGTGCTTGTTCCAACAACATCCGCAACCCTGTTCAATTTGTTCTTCTACTTTTTTATTGGTGTTCAATTATTCAGCTTAGTTTGCACCGTTATAATCCTCATACAAAATCGTCGTATGGCACAAAAGTCTGTTAGATATATAGTTGATATTGAACGATGATAATTTTCAGAAAAGAGAACCAAACTGTTTCGATGAGATTTGTGATGATCGAAGTCTATGAAGCCACCCGTCTTATGGTTGTTGTCGGTTTTCTTCATGTTTTCTTTGTGGGATGCTACGTTGTGGGCGGATTGACAGTCAGACTTCTCGGGCCGTCATATTTTGATAGTGTCGCCAATTATCTGATTGCCAGGGCTATCTATTGTTCCGTCCCAATCTACAACTTGGTTATCCCGTTGGTTGGATTCAAAGTTATGAATGATCTGGAAAAGAAGAGAAAAAAGGAAGTTAATGAAACTATTCAACTAAAATCGATCGGAGAGGAAGGAATGAAGAACTATCAAGATCTTCTCAAGCAGATCTGGGATTGAAACAATTAATGGCATAATTTTTAGTTAATTGATCTCGAAAAGTTGATGCTTTATTAACCCCCTAACAGTTGGCACAAATCTATTAATAAAAACTTCAACAAAACTTATTACACAAAAAACAAGAAAAGTGAAGAACACATTACTTAAAAAGCCACAGTTCTTGATTATATCGTACGTAACATTACTCTTCTGTTCTTATCCGGTAAGAAAAGAGCATCGGGGTGATTTTATCCTAAACTACAATTATAGTGCGATGAACGTGCGATAGCTGACTGGTAGAATTCTAGTAGATCAAATAGACTAACAGCGGTTAATCGCTCGCCTAGTTCCAGAAATTTGGCGGAACAAAAATAGTGAAGGTTTTTTTTCACTTTGACGAACAATATCTCAAAAATTCCCTGGCAAATGTCCCATGCGAATCTTATTGCTATTGTCTTAACCGAGGCTTTGAAACCTGTCCATTTTTGCCTACCAGCGGTTCACCTGCTGTTTTCCTATCATTTTACCTCACCAGCAGCTGAGAAATGAAGTGTCGCTGCCACCCTATTTTCGGATTACTACAGTCTCTTTGCCTACCTGTTGTGATATGTATTTGAACATCTTTTGCCGTATTTGGTCGCTCAATAGCTACTTCCCTATTATTCACCGACCGAATCCGTGACACGGAATTAAAGCACCGTAGCTTTCCCACCATTCGCTCACCAGCGGACGCTTGCCTGGTTCTTACCTATATTTTGACCAGATTCATCTTTTTAGTTAGAAGAATCAAAATGATAATATCAAATTAAGAAGAGAGAAGTATGTTCATTGTAATCATACTGAAATGAACATTTTGGTATTTTGCCCAGAATCAGTTTGTCTTCTGGTTTTCTTGCGCTATTTGAAAGCATTGATTATAATAGCATTTTCTATTCATCCTTCTTCCAAAATCTTTCAATTAACTATCATATCTTTTTTCTTCTGGAAAATGTCTTCCTTTAACCCCAATCACTTTTTAACTTATATCGAATTGGGCTTTCCATAAATGATTCATCATGAAAAAAAGTGTAATGTGCATCAAGTTACAATTCATTTGAAAAGTTTTATTATTATTTCTCATTTTGAAGTGTTATGCTTTGGATTCAAATATTATTATTAACATCATCAACTTTTTTGTCCACTCAGGTCAGACACCCGGCCTCTCTCTTACTTTTTCCCTTTTGTTTGTTTGTGTCTTTGTGGTGTTTTCCGCCTGTCGTCTATTTCTCCTCTCTCTCTCCGTGTATGTTTTTGTATGTTTCGCCTGTGTTGTCTATTTCTCTCTCTCTCGCACTCGTCAGCCTGCAGACGGGGCAGTCTTATTGTCTATTCCTTTCCCACTCTCGTCAACACGCCAAATGGACAGTCTATTCAAACACCACCCGGACGGTCACCACATTTTTATTCATTTCTCTCTCATTTTTTTTTCGAGTTTTCTTCCGGATCTCGTTCAAAGAGGTTAATTTCGCCTCCATTGATTGTGATATCAAGTTTAGCATGCTCTCTTCGGTAGACAATAAATATGCTGATTTTATCAGTACTTCATCTCACCCTATCTCTCCCTTTACTCCTATTTCCTTCACCCGTAAAGTCAAATCCTGTCTTCTTTCCCTTAGGAATCTTGAACGAGCCCGCAAAAAATTCGCCTTCCTCCTTAAACGCGCCCCTCCGTCTTACTCAAAATTCGAAGAATACAGCTGATACTCCTATTATTTCTGCTCCTCCGGTTAGGGATTTAGGTGTCCTCACTGTCTTAAACACCACGTATAATTGCTATCTTGAGCAGCTCTCTCAGCTGGACATGTTCTCTTTGCGTCATCGTAGGCTAATTTCCCAGCTTCAACTTCTTTACAGTTTCTTGAGTGGCGCCTCCTACATTCCAAACTTTGAATCTTTCGTCAGATTCTCATCTTCGACCCGCCGTCCCATGAACTTTGTAACAGTTAATCAATAGGTCAAAGACTTTTTTCATTATGGTTCATGCTTGGAATGTCATTATTTCCCACGGCCCCGTTTTCCTTCGTCCCGGGGAATTCAAAAATCTCCTCCAGTGTGGTATCCAAAAGTTCTCATTCCTTTTTGCCTGCTAGATTCTTTTCTCCTATTATCTTATTTGTTCAACAGTTTTCTTCCTTACCCGTTCTGAGAGAGAGATGAACACTATCATCATCATCAATAAAACACATTTCTATTCACTTTTCCGCTGGTCTATCTGTGCTCGCCCGTTCCTGAGATAGTGACGTTTTTTTTTGTCCAGCCAGCCACGCCTCCACGCAATTCGTCTGTCAAGACTACATCTTTTTTGTTTCATATCTTGTCATGATCTCTCCTAGTTTGCGGTTTTTTCCGAAACTTTTACTATTGCTCCTACAATATATTGTTTTTATTTCCTTTTTTCATCAGACTAATATCAGTGCTTTTTTGTTTTTCAGGTACAGTTAGTAGTATGTCGGTCGTTCGACTTGTCAAGATTGACATGCACAACTTCGCCGGCCTACAGGATACCGAAGGATCGAAAACTGTCGGAATGTTCGCGCCTTTTACAGTTCTTTATGGTTTCAACGGATCGGGCAAAACAAGTACTATCCGTGCACTCGCTTTTGTCTTAGGAGACACTTCGGTGAGTTGTTGAAACGATTCTTTCAAAACGTTTTTGATTGTGATTTTTCAGGGCTCAAAAACCATTGAGACGGGTCGGGTGGCAGTGACGGTTACTAAGGATAGAAAGGAGAAAGTGTTCGAGCGCTGCAAGGAAGGAACCGAAGATAAATACTCGATTGACAGTGTCGTGGTAACTGAGAAGGTGTATATGACTGAGTTGGAATCGACAGGATTTACCTTGGAGATGCGTAAGCACATGATCTTTGTCAACGGAAGCTACGCCGAAATTGCTCTTCGTCCGGAAGCGGAAATCGCCGAATTGCTTGAAGAGCAAGTGGATTCTCTTGACATCAAAAAACAATACAAGAGTTTGATGAGAAAAGTAAAAGCAGCCACCAAAGAGTGTGATAGTGAGGGATCCGAATCAAAGGATGCTCAAAAGTTGGAGTCGTTGGAGAAAGAGTTGCAAGAGGTGAGTGAACCAAGCGTTTTCTGTACGTGACTGTATGCCTCTTCGTTTCAGGTAAAACAACAACGCCGCGACGAATTCAACAAGCTCCTCGACCCTCTCTCCACTCAGCTCGACAAAATTTACAAATCACTGTACGACTCGGAAACTGTTTCCATGCGTCTGGTCCCAATCACGGAGGATGAGCCTTACCTGGGTCTCAAGATTTCATGCCTTCCGCTTCATCATGGAACAGTTCTTATCGACATTGAGGAGCTGTCCACTGGAGAGCAGAAAGTGGCATCAGTCGCTTTTCTTCTCGCCTTCAATCTTGTCAAGAAGTCTCCGTTGGTTGTCTTCGACGAGTTCGATAAGGCTTTCTATAGAGACACCAGTCTCAAGGTAAGCAGGCCAAGCATTTCTTGGTAAAAGTATTCAAAGTTGCTATTTCAGGTTGGCGCCGCTCTCAAGGACCTGGCCTCGGAAATGCAGATTGTGGTGGTATGCAACGACAAGTTTATGAGACGCTCGGCCGACAGCAAGATCCAGATCAAGCTCGAAGACGAGTAGCTTTCTCCATACATCCACACCCACATCTTCATTTTCTTCCTATGTTCTTCCATTCTTTTATCCGGTTTTCTTTTTTCAAAGTTTACCTGTTCTGGAATAGTCTCCATCACATAATTCCTTTTGTTTCACAAGTTTCCTATCCAATGTTTTGCGAGCATCCTTGTTTTTTTTTTATGCAGCTCTTTAATTTCCCCAGCTCACATTTCTCGAAAATTTTCCCACTCGTAGTTCCCTCATTTAGGCATTGTTGAGCAACTCTTCTTTAGATTTTCTCAATTTTTATGGTTCCCAACAATTTTTGGATTTTTATTGCTAGTGCATATGCATTTTTATATAAACATTATTGAGTTTTAACAGTGGTTTCAAACAGAAAAAGACTTATCTGATGAATGGAATTGCATTTCAGGAAACTCGAGTTCCCCTAATGGTTCAAGAGATCTTGAAGAGAAATTTCAACTCATTGGCACAACTTATCTCATTCTGCTCAAAATACTTTTCAGACATTCAAACATGTAACAGATTCCATTCATTGTTTTCCGCCTCTGCTTATGATAATGTTGAGAAGCTAGACATATGAAATGGTTTGAGAGTTACCAGTTTTCCAGAAAGCAGACCAGGTTAACTTTGAACTAACAGAATCGAACAACAAATAATTGGCTGCAGTTAGTTTGATAGATGCAGTATCCTGTCAAACTATTGTTTTGTTTTATTCTTGATTTCCGTAACTTCAAGCTCTTCGATTTCAAGAACTTGTGACAAGTAACGTCGAACGGTGTTTCCAGCTTCATTAATTATCACCCTGATTGCTTGCAACTTGTGAAACAACGGAGTTTCAAATTAAGTTTCGACTTTCCCAGTTGATTCTATTCACAAGACATTTTTCTCACTGCTTAATTTCTTCATCGAAATTTCGGAGCTTTGAATTCTTCGATTCATGAAAATAACCAAGCTCTTGGTTCCACCTAACCATACATATTTTTAATCAAATGAGGCGTTGAATACACCTTTCATTCCGATGATTACCCCGCAATTTTCTATATTTCCTCCGTGCATAGCAGTGCTATTTTGGGTACTTCTAGAAACGGACAAACGACCGTTTCAACAAAGCAATTTTCTCTATCTTCTCCATACTATTTCATCGAGCATTGGGAAAAGGCCAAACGACCGTTTCATCGGAGCAATTTTCTCTGGCTCCAGAAAATTGTAAACAAGGTAAAGCGGGCGTGGCCTGAGAAAGGTTCACTATAAAAAGGCTCTCGACGTGACTGAAACTCATACAGTTCTGAGGTCCGCCTCACGCTCTTCATATATCCTCTCAAGATCTCGCTGTTCTCAATCATGGTATCGGCCACGACACTTATCGTTCTCCTTGGTGTAGCCACAATCTTGGGCTCGCAAGGTAGGCTCTATAGTTGATAAAGATAACATTTCCTCTCATTTGAATTCTCTTCGAATGTAAATTACAAGTAAATCAAAGCTTTCAGTCAACGCTGCTCTCATGCCAAGCATGTGCTCTGATCAAGAGAAAGATGTCTTGCCGTGCATGTGCTGCAAGAAATCCTGCTGGTTCGGGATCTCAGAGGTGAGTAGCATCAGTGAAAGCTATTCAAAATTCTCCATCGACAATGGGCCTAAATTTTCGAACTCGGTTCACGTGCATAGCTACAATCCTACAGAAAAACTAAACTTAAATCATGGAATACCTTCAGGAGGTTGAAGTAGGTTTACAGATGACATCCAACTACTTTGGCAACATGCCAGGAGAACGCAACGATGCGGAGGCCAAGTTCGCCATCGCCATGATGCGCGACTGTGTCAAGTTTGAGTGTTTGGGTGCCTGCTCCTACCATTAACTTCCTTCCATCTCTTACTGATCTTGGCTGATACTTGTCTTTAATGTTTTCTTCATCCTTTCCAATGTCCACACGAACAATTACTTCCTTACTGATCATTCCTTTCATTCAATCCAACTTCTTTCCTTTCCTTCATAAGCGCTCCGTTCACACTTCTATCGATCATAATATTAGTAATTCTCTTCTTTCTTGTAATTTCAGAAGAATCAGTTTTTCTTTGAGTATACCAATAATCTGAAAAGAGGCCAATGAATTGTTAATGAAAACTTCGCGAATATAAGTACAACGAAACGTGTGCTTTTTTGGTTGCTATGATGATTATTTTTCGATTACTCCGTATTTCGAAAAAAGCTTCTATTCGTCGTGAGAGCAGAGTCAATATTCCGCGACCCTAGCATTACGTGAGTCGATCAGTTATTTTGATCATGGCCGCCAACAAAACTAACACTGAAAAAAAGCGGTTCCGAGCAACTGTTCCCACCGGCACTGTTCGCTAAATTGTGTGCGAATAAAATCGTGTAGACGGGCGGAAAACAGACTGAGATTGAGTTTACCTATCCAATTAGTCCCAGTTGCTCTTGACATAAAGACACACTTGAAAATGACAACCTCAGAATGTGTACAATCATTTGTTGAAGCAAGTTTTGTCTATGTACCACCAAAATTGAGCAGGTAGATTGTCTCAACTGTAAGGACAATCTACAACTGCTTAATCAGGTTGTATTTAGACTGTCTGTCCAGTAATCGTTATATATAAAAGTTTTTGAGGTTTAGGAAACCATTTCACAGTTGACTGAACTGAGTTCCAAGAGCAGCAACTGCCTCAGCAAAGTCTTCAACAGCGGTTTCCGAACATCGTTCAACTTGGCATAGGCTCTGCAAGCACCATATTCAAAGTCAGGAAACAAGAAGTTGCAGCAACAGTACACAAATCATTTGTTCGAGATTGCCGTTGAAGTTCACCATTGCGTTGTGTTGGAGTAGACATCCCTGCAAAAATAACTGGATGACTGGTTTGTTTCTTCATTTTGGTTATGTTGATCTAACTCGCAACACTTGATTACTCCCAGCGACTTTGGTAGTAGTTCAGCTGTGGTTTTCTCAGCAGCAGCATTGTAATGAGCACGCAACGCTTACATTTTCTTCATCATGTCAAAAAAAGACAGCAAGACTTCTTTTCACTTTCGCAGTTTTTTAAATCTAATATCTCACCAGTGGGTTTCAAAAAGTCAGCATTCACCGCATCATCATTTTCGGATTGTCGTCGACAAGAGAACTTCACAGTACATATTGCTAGATGGATGTTTTTTTTGTCAAGATCTCTGGATAGTCGAATTTCTATCAGACCAGCCTCGATGAAGTAATTTGCCTGAAATCAGAAATCTTTCTGTTGGAAATTTTTTTCCTTGAAAGAGTTGAGAAAGAACCGAAAAAAAGTAAAAAAAAAATAATTATTATCCCCGCAAGCAAGTACGCTCTAAATCCACCGTACACACACAACTGCCTGCACATCTTACAAATTGGCACGCTGCCAACTCTCGTCTCTCCGTGTTCCCCCCCCCCCCTCCTCGGCTACACAGAATGGAAGGAGATCAATGAGTCGACGAGGGAACGCTGAGTAAGAAGAGACAACGAGTGTTTGGCATCGACGACCAACTGATGAAGGTTTGTGTTTGCAGCGTGCCAAGATTTGTAAAATGTGCAGTACGGTGCTTCTTTAGCGTGTCGAGAAAACACTTATCAATTAAGATGTTTTTTTGTTGTTTTTTTTTAACTCCAGTTTTCAAACATATATTTCTCACCTTTTATGGATGATAAGCGATAAGAAAACGTTTAACAAATAAATGTATATTTTCAGCCATGTCACTTCATCAAGGCTATGTGTTTTCTTTGAGCAATGGATTGAGAATAATTCAACAGCAAGGAACACATGTATGTTTTTCAATTTTTCGAAAACTGGAGACACAGATGTATGACACCACTCTCCCCGTTATCGTGGTGGAGTTTGTCAATGAAATCCCAGTTCTCGGTTCATTCCATGCCTTTATCTAGTTTCATTTCTATTTTAGTAGTTCCAAAAGCAAAATAAACCACATACACAACAAATGGTACCAGCGAATACCTTTTACTGGCCACAGTCTGTTGAATTTAGTTTTAAAAAATGAGAAAAAAACAGAAAACAATTAGGGTTTCCAAACTCGAATCAGTTTTTCATTTTACATGTGTAACTGTGTAGATATAAACAGGCCGATAATACTTTGAGTGGTTTGCCATCTCATTAAGCTGTTCTTAGATGCTCCCATGTTCGAATTTTTGCGTTTAATGCGCCAATTCAAACAGTAACACTAATTCCAGATATCTGATATCAAGTATGCATGATGATGATTGTGAGGATATGATTGGATATCCGCAGTTTCAAATAGAACGACAGGACCCAAACTTGAAGAAAAAGGAATGGAAAAGAGCTAGCTGTCGCCTAGCTGTTGTCGTGTGTCATCATGATCGTCCGTGTCACACAACTTCCAGATCTTCACGTTTGAAAATCAGTGCTTGTGTTGTTCTTTTTGCGGTTCGTTTTCACCAGAATGTTATGATACTCACTGTCAATAATTTTCAGGTTATAATTCGGAAACACAGTTTTTTCAAGCGGGAGAAAATGCAGAGACAAGGTGTACTCCTGCTCGACTCAACGTCAAACTGAACGGAGCAGATTTTCGACAAGAATTGGACCTGCATTTGAGGTAGGTGCCAAAAGTAAGCTGTCGAAAGCAATGCGGCTGATGAGAATTCATTCATACAGAAATTGTGACCAAGGAAACAGGCATCCAGCAGTATGCTACTGAGAATTTCTCAACTGCGAAAGATGGTGTTAATGAGACTGCAATGTGTGATAAGAAAGTTGTTGCTAACGGTTTCGTCGACGACAATATGTGACAATGGAATCCAGTACTGCAAAGCTGCTTTCCCAAGATGACAAATAGGAATGTTGTGGAAGCATCATTGTACTGCTGCTGAAAGAACCACGTCCAGAAGGTTGCAAAAGTCTTTGGGACAAATCAGGTGTAACGATACAAAGGGAACATACCCAGGGAGGAGAGAAAAACCAGCTATCCAGCTCTTTTTGCTGGTATGCCTACTCCAACATGACCCAATTGTAAACTCGAACAACGTGATTGAGCCTATGTCTATCTAAATGATGTCAAAAAACCGCAGTGGATGAAATTGCTAGAGCAGTTACTGAACAATACATTTTGCCTGCCTTTGGGACTCTGGTCAATCAACAATGAGTGAGTTTCTTGGATTTCACGAACGTTCACAGGTAACGTTGTGAAGTCTTAATTCCACCTGATTAAGCTGTTGTAGAGTGTCCTCACACAATTGAGACAATCTACCCGCTCAAATTTGGTGGTTAATAGACAAAACTTGTTTTTACAAATGATTTTACACAGTCTAAAACAGTCATTTTTACATGTGCCACTCTGTCAAAAGCAACTGGAACTAATTGGTCAGGTGAACTCATTCTCAGCCTGTTAACACAATCACCATCCTTTCAATACCATGTAGTTTCACGGAGCGTTCCGATTGCATCAATAGTTCGAAAATCACTTTTCAGGGGCTTCATATCGTAATTCCATAGTTTGATGTTCACCCTCAAACCAATTTGAAACTGATGACAGAATTTTCCTCTCACCGAACATGAGGAGTTTTTGAGTGAATATTTCACGGGCTACCATAAACGGAACCAACATCCAAAAAGCCATGAACCAGCTGTTCTTTAGTGGTCATAGCTGCCATAAACACTAGTTTTTGATTTTCTCGAAAAGGAAAAACCCGTATTGTAATTACATACACTTTTTTCTATTGACCAGCTTCAAGATGCTTCTTTTGATAATCTACTCATAGTACCCGCCCACTAAAAACTGAAAATCAATGATTCGCTTTACCTCTCAATTCAAAATTTCAGTCGAAAAACTTTCATGTCTGTCTCATTTCCATATGAAAAAGCCTGAATTTTTTCTTTGTTGTTGTTATGTTTTTCAGCATTTTACCTGTGGTACTCTATCTCTACCCATATTATTTCTTATTTTTCCTTTACAATACAACTTTCTATTATCATGGTGTTTTGATTTTTTTTTGAAATCTATTCAAGATCTGCCTTTCCTGGCAACTCACATTCGATAAACCATTTGAAAACATGGAAGCGAATCGTTTCACCAAAACATTGATTTTGACTTCTGTCGCTTGTCTCATCGTCTACTATTTCCCGAACTCTAATGAAGTGAATAAATTCTTATACACTGAATCTTCATACTTCTCGTCTGAACCGAATCCAAGTCCTCCGGAAACCGAATCGAGTCTCAATGGAGAAGAGTATTGGTCCACTGAAGAAAAGGAACTGTGCAACAACCCTGATGTTGATAAGACATGGACCCGTATAGGTTAGTTTTTATCAATCAGAGAGAAACTACAAGTTTTCATTTTTTCAGACGCTTTATGCTTTGCCATTAGACGTGGATTGGAACTCTCGAAAATCGAAGTTATTTCGTGGAGTAACCCGGTGCTTGTGGTTTATAGGGACATGTTCACAAAAAAACAAATCAAAGGATATTCGCAAGTCTTCAAGAAAAGTGAAGTTGAGCCGGAGGTTAGTTTATATTCTTCCTCATGTGAGCAAAAAATTTTTGAAATAGCAGCATGAAATTTTTTTGTCTAAAAATCACAAATTTCAGAAAGTCTTCGATCAGAACGGAAAGTTATACATATCATCCACACGGATTGTGAATGGATCAACAACACCAGCATCAATTCATCCTGAAGTCCAATCCATTGTTGACACGGCTAACAGGCTCATACCATCAATGAACTTTCAGTATACAGAACCAGTGCTGGTAGGTTGAAGAAGTTTTGACTTCGAAACTTTCTTGAATTTTCAGGGATTGTCTTATCTACCCGGTGGTCATATCACTGTCCATCATGATTTTGTGGAGTTTGATGTCGAAGCACCGGAAGAAGCTTTCTTGGATATGGGAAACAGAATGACGACGTTTATCATATCAGTCGAGAAGGCTGATGTCGGTGGAGCTACGGTCTTCCCATCTATCAAGGCCACTGTTCGACCAAACCCTGGAGACGCATTTATGTGGTTCAACCTTCTGGAAAACCAAGAAATTGTGAGAATTTTCGAGGCATTTCTAATTTATTAGTGATAAAACTCAAGAAAACCGACTATTCTGCCTGCGTTATGAAATGTATTTCAGGACAATTCGGCTTTTCACGGTGGTTGTCCAGTTCTTGCGGGGAGAAAACTTATCACTACCATCTGGCTCAGATCAAAAGGCCAGCACATTTTTGACACTGTGGAAGGGAAGAAGCAGTCGTTCAATGCAAGAGAATTGCTCCGTTGAATTCCTCTCCGTCGTTACCAGTTTTCTCAAACCCGTTCTTTTTTTTTGACATCGCTTCTAATCTTTGTAATTCTAGCAATGACATGTTAGGCATTTTGAAGTTTCATTCGAGATGGCATAGTTAAAATGTAAAATGGACTTCTCAAGATGAATAGTTTTGAAAATGTTCAACTGCTTTCACACAGCAAAAATCCATATTTTGAGCGAGGAGATAACTTTTCTTCACAATTTGGAGACGTGTTTCTAGGAGAACCTGCAAGAAAATTCAACGGAGAGTACCATAAATGTTATTATTAGTAACGAACCGCAACGAGTACCGTAGAACCGCTTTGGAATGCCTTCGATTATTAGTACGTAGAAGCCATGGACGATAACGAGCAGTTGACTTGAAAGCCTCACATTTGAATCTTTCTCCCGATTTCTAATCTTTCTGTTCGCATCCCCAAAAATGGATTCCTCAAAATATCATAGAAAAATCACAAATGCGCTCTACTGATCGCAACTTTAAAACAGCGGGAATTCAAATTTGAATAAGACTAGGAGAGCGACACTGTTTGTTTGCTTTCATACCACAGCAAATGCGCTCCACTTCACCTAAATCGAGGGAACTCAAAACTAATAAATCCGAAGATTTTTTTTAAATCATGAATGGATTTTGCTTACTCATTTCTCAACGCTTGAGAGTACTTTGGGTTATAATCGTATTACCTAACCCCCTAACAATTACGTGATTTCAAACGTCTCATGAATGCTTGGTGATCGCATGTGGTTTCATATTTTTGAATGGTTCAATGATTTCAGGCTCCAGTGGTATCAAAAGTAGTATTCCATTTTATATTAACTTACTCTTGAATATCTCTAACGATCAACTGTTTTCGAATATGGTGTTGCAATGCCGACGAGCTGTTTCAATGTGCCTGATGAAAGCGTATACTCCATCAAACTTCGGATAATTCTGTGAACTGCAAATAATCAATATTGAGATATTGGATTAGAATAATCATGATGATCCTAACCACTCAGCATGGACCACTCAACATGACCACTCAGCACACTCAGCATCACTTTCGTCCCGTTGATCGACAATGTCTTCGTTTCTGCATCCACTTTGAAGATGTGAGATGGATCGCACTGATGACTGACACGACCTGAAACTCGTAGAATATGTTTCGCTTGCAAAACATATGTCACTGGACTCTGGCTCACTTTCCAACGTCATTTGGCATACCTTTTCTATCGGCTACATGTAAAATATCAAACGAAAATTCCGAGTTTTTTGGATCTTCTGAACCATATTTTCGGATGATTTTTTGAATAAAACAGCTAACAACTCATTTCTTCAATGAGGCCGCTCAATCTTAAGAACATTTCCGGACCCGTCGCATCACAATGGAAACTATTGCGTAGCAGTGCTTCACTTTTAGGAATCCAACAGCTTGCATTAAAGTTATCTTCGATCTTCAATTTTATGGACACATTGTTTTGTACCTGCAAAAATTTAGATACTTTAACAGCATACACATTTCAAATGAGAAGAAACTGGCCTATCCTCAACTAATTCATTCCAAAATTACAACATACTTGTTTCCATCATACGAAAACCGTTGACAACGACGGTGATGTAGCGACCGGGGCAGTGAAACATTCAAAAACTGCTGAGTGCTCAATCTATATAATCTTGGCAAAAAGATTTTAATGACAAAAACGCCGATGTTTCGAAAATCATCAAGTTCATCATTTCTTATTCCTTCTGCTCATGAGATCTCGTGTTTATTGGTCACTGTTCTGCTGAGCCCGCTCCACTTGGGAAGACACTACAATTAGCTCATTTTATTTTGTGATACTGTTGCTTTTTTCTGATCAGAATGGTTGGAACTGAGAAACTTTTTTGGGAAAACCGAAAATCTTACAATGTTACATCAGGTTGATTGTTAGCCAGTCGAAATTTTTGAACATAGTTGTATGACCATTTTCCAAAGTGTTCTGACAGCTCGTTGATTGATGTTTATTCTGGAATTAGATATATCAGAGTGTTGGAACATAGTCACTATCAACAAATACATGATCTTTTCGGAGCCCGTTTTGATGAAGATTTTTGTTAGAAAACCGATTTTTCTGGTTGCAAGGATGTCAAATCGTGCTTTTTACATGCGATCGTCTTTATATCTAGCTTCCTAAAGATGGGATTTTCTCAATTTTTGAGGCGGCCTAAAAGATCATAAAAAGCCGTGCACTTTTGTAAATAGATAGACCGCTTTTTGTTTTCCACGGAAAACGAAAAACTTTGAATATCCTTTCAACAGAATCTCAGTACATTTTTTTCACTAATTTCTAGACCTGTGAGGAAAACGAATTGTCAACCAGGAAAATCCGGAATGAATACGGTCTTGGAATCACTTCAAAACAGGGAACGTGATAATACAAATTTATGAAAAATTTAAAAATGATTTACTGTCCGTGGTGATACTTCAAGAGAAGATGAAAAATAAGTGTCCTGTTTGGAAACCGATCGGACTTTTTCAACTCTATTTCAACAGAATCGAATGGCAAAATGACTTCTCATTTTTGATATTCACTCTTTATTGAGTAACCACTGTAATGCCTTATGTTTTTTTAACTCGCAATTTTTCTCACACGACTGAGTACTTTCAATTTTAGAAAACAGTTTAAAAACTTACTGTCTCTTGTTGTTCGCTGGAAAATAAGCGTTGAAAATACGAGTAAGGTGAAGGAGGAAAATCATCTCGTTAGGTAAAAGAAAGGAGAAAGATGGCCGGTTGGTCATCGGTGAAAGACTATGGATGGCATTTGCTGTGGAGACACAGAGAAATTAATTGGCAGACCTTGGTTGTACATCGTTGTGCGGACAGTGGATACTCCTTGTTGCTTGGTCCTTCCACCAGTGGCCGTGTATCAATCTGCGCAGAAAGAAGAGAGAAGAGTAGAAAAGGAAGAAATGTGGGATATGAGAAAGACCACATAAACTGAGAATGCAAGATGACTTGATTTGATTACGTTCTTTGCTCGCATAGAGAGACGAGTCTTGTTGACAAGTAGATAATTCTGGTGAGTTATATTCGTTGGAGAGATACGACAAATGAACATTGGTTGCAAAAAAAGGGTCATTTTGACTCTTGTTGGATATTGTGGAACATTGTAATACGAACCTTGAATGACTTTCATTTTGTTTCTTTTTCGAAATATGAAGTGTGAAAGATTTATTGATTAAAACATAAATTAATTACTTCTCATCGTGAAGTGTTTCTTTTATTTGGTAGGAGTCGAGAGCAAGATTGGAGGAAGGTCGGTAAGTGCCCACTTGTTTGTTTTCTATAACGATCGTGTTGAACAAATTCAAACTAGAATTAATCACCTTCTCAAAGATAAATCTTCCGGTGTGGTTCTCTTTGTCGAAGGTAAATTCTGCGCTCGCCACAATCTTATCAGCTCCTTCATTCTTTGCCCATTGTATGAAAGGATTCAAAGAAGACCAATTTTTCATCGTGGTTACGGCTTGTTTCAGGCTTTCTGAAAGTCTATAAGTTCTTTTTTTTTCAATAATTGAAATACCTTTTGATTTTGGGACCAGCTTGATGAATTGACTCTTATCTCCTTTGCAAACTGCCATCGAAATTGCCAAGATTTGTTGAAAGACTACAGAAACCGCTTGTGGATCGCTATCAGTAGCATTCTCATTGAGGTTGATGCTGCTGCTCACAGCAACTCCAACAGCAACAAGAAGTGGGATCAGAAGGCGCATTCTGGAAGAATGATGATTTTGATACGATACCAGCTACCCTTTTTATACCGTGTCTTTCGTCACTTTTCTGAATACATTATTCCTCAAAGTGTGACTCGTGTGAATTCGCCTCCTGCAAACTCGTATAAACAATATGATGACAAGAAAGTGGTGGGAAAGTAGAGTATACTGTACTTTGCAGCATCTGGAAAACAGTTTACACATTACGAAAATTATAGCCCGTGATAACTTAATTAAATCATGGTGCCCTATTCGACCAGGACGTTATTCGTGAGGAATTTCTGGTTAATAAAACATCCGGAATACAGAACGATTCCAACAATATCATCCAGGAATCACAATTCTTTCAGAAATGCAAATGTTTACGTGCTCTCATAATTACCAATGCGGTGCAGAGAAGACAACAATTCATGGGGACAAAATGACTTGATTGATCATTTGCATAAACACTATGCTGGCAAGAAAGTAGAGTATACTATACTTTGCAAAATATGGAAAACAGTTTACACAAAGTTTTGACAATTATTAATTTTTCGTTGAAAAATGTCAAGTCAGCCCAATATTTGCAAAGTTCACGATTCCTAGTTTCAATTGAATTTTTCAAAAAATGTGGAATATTTTTTCAATAGATCTCCTTGAAGAACTTCGCAAAATCCGTCGGAATATATTTCAGTTTTTTATGATTTACCTCATCTTTCAAAGCAAAAATTGATTATATCATCGCGAAAAAACTCTTGGCACAAAAAATTATAGTTTTCTCACTATTCAAAACACAGTTCCGTTTTTCTCAGTCTCAAAACTTTTTGTCAACCATCTTTCTATCATAAATCTGAATGGGATTGCCACCATTATTGGTTGTCTCGTAAGTTGTTCCACTTGCTTCCTATTTCTTTCTTGAAGTATAGATCTTGAAGTATAGAAGTGAGCAGAGTGAAGAAAGACAATGAGACGGAAGTACCAATTTTTTTTGTTCATTTTTAAATGCCGGATGGACATGATGACTCTTCAGTCTAAGTCTAATAGATGCTCAAAAACAAACAAAATCAGCTATATAATGTTCAGTGATAGTATGAATTTGAATGAAGAAGGTTATCATTATTTTCCATATCAACCAGGTTTAATTCTAAATAACGTAAACTGAATGGAAATTACAAAAAAATGAGACAGTCAGTAACGGTCGCAATACCAATGAGAAAAACACCAATTAACGGAATATGTCAGATGTTCCTGATAGTTAGAAATACGATCCTGAAAGATTGAAAAGTAAAAACATGCACAATGTTTGATAGATTCAAACAATTTCAGTTTCAGATACTTGTAATACCAGTTGCAGACCGAAATTCAGATTTAACTCCAATCAATTCGAGCACTTCGTACCCATTAAATGTTGTCTTTTCTGCACCGCATCGGTAATTATGCGCAAGAGCGCATAAACATTTGCATTTCTGAAAAAGTCGTGTTTCCTGGATGATATTGTTGGAATCGTTCTGTATCCCGGATATTTTATTCCACCAAAATTCCGCACAAATAACGTTCTGGTCGAATAGGGCACCATAATCTAATTAAATTATAACGGGCTATAGCAAAACCGTTTTCGTGATGTGTAAACTGTTTTCCAGATCTTGCAAAGTATAGTATACTCTACTTTCCCACCACTTTCTTGTCAGCATATTGTTTATGCGAGTTTGCAGGAGTCAAATTCACACGAGTCACGCTCTGAGGAGGAATAATGTATTCAGAAAAGTGACGCAAGAACCAGTATAAAAGGGTAGCTGGTATCATATCAAAATCATCATTCTTCCAGAATGCGTCTTCTGATCCCACTTCTTGTTGCTGTTGGAGTTGCTGCTAGCAGCAAAATCAAGCTTGATGGAAATGCTACTGATAGTGATCCACAAGCGGTTTCTGTAGCCTATCAACAAATCATGGCAATTTCGATGGCAGTTTGCAAAGGAGATAAGAGTCAATTCAACAAGCTGGTCTCAAAAGCAATAGGTATTTTTATCATTAAAAAAAAGAACTCAAAGACTTTCAGAAAACCCGAAACAAGCCAAATCCATGATGAAAAGCTGGTCCTCTCTGGAACCATTCATTCAATGGGCGAGGAACGAAAGAGCTGATGAGATTGTCGCAAGCGCAGAATTCACCCTCAACAAAAAGAACATCACCGGAAGATTCATCTTCGAGAAGGTGAGTAATTCTAGTTTGAAGTCGTTCAATACGATTGTTATAGAAATCAAACAACTGGGTACTTACCGACCTTCCTCCCATCTTGCTATCGGATCCGAAGAAACAAAAGGACCGATTCGCAACGAAAAATAATTAATTTATGTTCCACTTAATAAATTCATCATTTTAATTCTGGAGAAAAAACAGATGAATATAATTCGAGATTTGTAATATGATGTTTAACGAATTCCAGCAAAGTTCGGACGGCCACAACTTTGCAAAATTGTTTTTTGAGCGTTTATTGAAGGGTGTTAGTGGATTAAATTGTGTTGAGCGAAACCTAAGAGTCTTGTCAAAGTATCTCATTCCCAAAAAGATAGAATAAGTTTTCCGCTAGAAAACAAAACAAAAATCGTGCTGTACCAATCTACAATTCGATTAGGCCATTGGTTGGATTCAAAATTATGAATGACTTGAAAAAGAAGTGAAAAAAAGATGTTACTGAAACTACTCAACTAAACTCAAGCGGAGAAGAAGGAATGAAGAACTATCAAGATCTTCTCGTGAAGGTCTGGGATTGAAAGTATTTTTGAAATGATTCCTAGTCATTAGATTTTGAAAAAATTATTCTCAATGAATCAAATCACTCTTAGCAAAAATGCATCAAAAAAAGTTGAATTGAAACCAAAATGAAGAGTGCAAAACACAATACTTGCAAATAGGCATTTTAATACATTCCGTTTGCAAAACAAAATTTATTAGTACGAGTTTTCAGAATGTAGAAAAACTTCTTAATCACAATTGCTAGAGATTCAAATAAGAAGTTTCATATCAGAAACTAATAAAAAAAAGATGAGAATCATTGATAGAAATTATATTAAAAGTGTCATATTTTGTTTGTGAAAGAAACGGGGCTAAAAGATAGATGAAGATAAGAACTGGATAAATTATGAGAAATTAAAGTTTACAAAAATGTTTTCAAGACGAATGCGAGCCAAGGAGCAGATTCACACAAAAGCAATTCTATTGCGACGACTCTTGTTCAGTCGAAAGGGTCTAAAGAAAATAGTTCGATTGTAAATCTGGAAGAAAATAATGTTTTACCTTTGGGACATATCTGTATTTGGGGAGAGTGAATTCTTCCATCTCGATCTCCTCAGTCTGATCGTTTCCATTGTCGAGAGAGAGGATTTCATGATTGGTCTTGTATTTTCCCTGCCCGATTCTCTTCTGGCGGTTCTTGCTGATACGACTTCCCTTGATGCGTCCACACGCACATTCCCAACATATAACACAAATAATGATGGCCGATCCCACAGCGACGAACCACACAATAGTAGCAATCCACGTCAGATGGTTCTTTGGGTAGGCCAGTCCGAAAATCACAGTGCCGTTTATCCGCTCCTCGCACTTTACCGAAATGTCGATGCTGAAAGAACCATATTTTGAGAGGCTAACTTATAAGTGTCGATTTATTATTCTTTTTTGATAAGGAAGAAACACAAAACAGTGTTTTTTTCCAAATTTTTTTTTTTTTTTGTTTTTTTTTTTTTTTTTTTTTTTTTTTCTTTTTTTTTTTTCCGTTCAAAACGTCACGCTTTTTGTAATAATAAGGTCAAACTGATTAGAAATGCGAATATATTAGGTAACAAAACTTATGTTGATGATCGTTTTGTAGTTTCTTACTTAGCATTACAAAAAGTATTGCAAAACATACTAAGTGGAGTTCATGTTTTCCGAGCAGGCCATATCGGTGGTGATCCTCAATCTCTCGAGCTGATCTCTGGAGAACTCAACAGTTTCATTCACAGTGGTGTTCAGACGAATCGTTGTGATTCCACATTTGGAAATGAAGATTTCCGCCGGTTTTGAGAGATTCGCCACAAGGAAAACGGTAAATTCGTTTGCTTCGTCCAACGCTGAAATGGAAAATTCATAAATAAGTGTCAAACTACATTCGTTCTTTTGTTTTTTTTTTCAAAGTTTTGATTGTTATTTGTTTGTACTTTTTTATAAAAAAAAAAAGGGCCGGAGCCTAATCCGAAAAAGGTTTTTGTACTTGTAAAGATTGATACACATGTAAAATAGTATCTAGAAAAAATAATTCAAGCGTATTGTGTCAACGTCTTGTGATGCCTTTTTCAAAAATCAGTCGGGAATAATGACTCTTATTTATTATAGGCATTCGGGAATTTTCGTGAATGGAAAACTCAGGCTGCGTGAAGTTACTGAACACAGTTGAAAAATGCTTCCCAAGAACGGGTAAAACAAATCAAGTTTGATAGGTTTGAAAACTTACCGACATCCACCAGACCACCTAACTCCACTTGATGAACGACATGCTTCCGAAAATGTTGGTCAATGTAGACCACTTGATCTGAGCTATTTTCCGAACGAGCCGGAAGAATATGATCGGATGATTGGATTGAGATCTGGCCGCTGGAGTTTTGTTTTGAAGACATCGTCAAATAGAAGCTGAAATTTACACAATTAATCTTTGTTCGCTGTTTTGTTTTGTTTTCTCACTCAAAGTTTTCGAATGAACACTTCGATCCTGCTAAGGAGAGCAAATACTCAATGAAATACCGTCCCATAAAAACCTCGATGTCCGAATTATTGAGTGATGTTTGCCCGATGATGTTGCGACATTTTTCAAGTTGAAAAATAGTATTGTTCTCAGAAGATATGTTCAGCTTGAGGGAGAGATGATTGAAGTGGGCTGAAAATGATATATTGAAAGGTTTCAAGCATTTAGAGTGTTTCTGATCATGAGTCAAGATCACTGACCGTAATTGAGAATGGAAGTGAGATTTTTTTCAACATCCAGTGTTCCAGAGAGATTGTGGAAATTGAATTCTTTCCGTGGCAGTGCGGCTGCAGAAGAATTGGAGTCGTCCAATGTGACGGTGATCGTGATGTTGTAGGTCGAGGTTTCCTTGGGCAGGGGTGGAGCAGATCCGGTGCCTTTGAGAAGAAGTAGGAAGAGAGTGCACGAGAAAATCCAAGTAAGGCAACTCATGGCTGAAATCAATATTACTGGAATTCATTGGACAAAAACCGACAAATCGAAAAGATCAAAAAAGGAAAATAAGAAATTTTTCGAAAAAATAAATGAACATTCCTTGCAATTATCCAATTTTTTTCAATATGATCTGTCCCCTATCTAGACATTTTCTTCTAGCTCCTTGCTCTTTCTCTATTTTTTAAAAAAATGAGTGAAGATAGTAGAAGAAACATGAAACACTGAAAGAGTATAATGATTGAGAAGATGAAAACAAAAAAAATCCAAAACGGCAACAGTAACTCCATTTGTTCCTATACATTCACAATAACTTTTGAAAACTACTTCGATGAGTGTGAAATCTAATTCTAACTAAAACAACTGTCTAACATTATATTTCTAACAAATTTTGAAACCGGAATCCTAAGACTCACTAAGAAAAACTGAGGATTTCAACAGAAAACAATGTAATTTGCGATATTGTTGTTGGCTAGAACATGCTGTACGAAAAAATGAAATTGATTGATTGAATGACTCATGAGTGGATATCTCGAGTTTCGCAATTTTTGTCAGTTACTTTCGGTGATATATTATCTCTATATAAACCAGGCGTACGATTCAGCAAAAAAAATTGAGAGGTTAGAAAAGGAGAAAACTGAAGAGTGGGTTTTTGGAATCGATATATTTTTTGGAATCGATATATCCTTTTGTTGAATTTTCAATTGGAATACTACTGAGAAAAAAATTACTCGGAGAAAACTTTTTCGTTTGAATCGTTGTGATAAATAAGAGAAGAAGAGTTCAAACGGATTTCAGATTTCTGGTGGGAAATTTGCCAGATTGGGATTTAAAATAAGAAAAAGGTTGAAAACAATTGATCAGAAATTCTACAACTTCTGGTCAGATTTTTTGTGTCACTGAAGCCCAAAAAAATTTGAATCAGATGCTAATGGAAAGCCGAACAGAGTTCAGTAAAAAAACTAATGACTTCGAAACTATCTATCACAGTCTGCCAGCGATAACTAAACATTTATTCGAAATCTGATTCTCTCTTAGTAATGATTCTTCTTGTTGGCTTCTAGAAAAATGTTCCGAAAAGAAGAAACAAAAGTTGCGAAACTACTGTTTTCCGTTCTCATTCACATTTTCTGGGGTGATGATTAATCATTATTCAGCATTCACAGTATGAAACAATGTAAACAAATCTTTCAAATCACTTCTTTCTCCTCACTATGTCGTCAATCAAAGAAACGTATGCATACAAAAGAGCTTAACCACACTTCATTTTGTTGTCTACTTGTTGACCACACCTACTACCTACTGCACATGCATGTTTCTATAGTTACCGGTTACTCATCATAGAGAAGAGTTAATCCGCTCCTCAGGTGTCTAAGATAATTGCTCCGAACAAAAAGGATTATTGGAACCACCAGTAGATCCTTGCAGTAAGAAGCACACCGGTTTGTAAGATTCCTTTTTCATATTTTATTCAATATTCTTGGATCCTAAAGATTCAGATAGAATGAACGCGAGTTTTCACTGCTATAGCAACTGTTTTCGTAATTTTCATCAATGTTATACACACCCGAAGCTTCCAAGTATAGTATTTATCTAGAACCTCTAATTCTATTCGATGAACTAACGTTTCTAGTATTTCTATATTTTTCTCTAAACTGGTAAACAAAAAAAGTTCCAGAATGGTTCAAACTGGTGTTCTGCTTGAAGAAAATCTCAAACTGGAAGAACAGATAGGGAAAGGCTCATACGGTGTGGTCTTTCGAGCTGTCGATGAGTCTATTCAGAACGTGTTCGCCGTAAAGTTTCTGAAACAAAAAAGATCATCAGGAGATTCGGACTCAGAATTTGAGACAGAAGTGAATGCGCTTCGTGCGTTAGGTCATACAGAAATCGTTCCAATTTTACACAGAACAGGATCGTTTGAAGATTATAACTACCTCGGCAAGTTTTTATATTTTTTTCCAGAAAAGTAATCCACTATTTTCTAGTTTTTGAATACCTCGATGAAAACTTGCATAAGCTGAGAAAGCGCAACGCTGGGCGAGTTTTCAAAGTTAGCACAATGTTAACACTTCTTTGGAATATTGTCAAGTGCCTTGAGACCATCCACCAGGCGGGAATCGTTCATCGAGACCTTAAATTGGATAATGTGATGATAAAAGTGAAAGAAAATGTAAGTTCCATCTTGGCTATCGTATTTTATCGCAATTTTTCTCTCAGACATGCAAAGTAGTCATAATCGACTTTGGACTATCGGAGTTCTTTCGCAACCGCAGTGATCGTCCGCAAAATGAAGTTGTTCATTCAAGTCGTCCCCTTGCTCCTCCAGGAGCTGCCAGAGGAATTCCATACTTTGAGACTGATGACTTGATAACAGCTTCATATGCAGCTGTTCATATGCGCGGATACATTCCATGGTTCAAAAAAGGAGAATACAATCCAAACATGTTGGATCAAAAAATTCAGTTTGTGAGTGAGAATACAATCAACTTGAAAATGAATCCTGGTTGAAAAATTAACCTATGTACCAAGTTTGCTGAGAACCTGGAAAATATTTTGAATTTTCGGCCCTTCCTCTGATGAATAGTGTGTTTTTGATTTAAAGTTTCCTACATTCAAGTCTCATTGTTCATCACAATACCAATTTATTTACAGGGACACAATCCAGAGTTCTATCTTCGCCCCGATGACATGTGTCTTGCTCCAATAATAAGAGAAATACACTCCCAAGTGTACGGACAAACTCCAAATTACGATCATATCATGGACACAATCCGAGAAGCACTGGATAAATACAATGCGACAACGGATGTTATAGTGAACTTCGTCAATGGCCAACTACGACTAGAATAATGGCATCACACTCGGGTGCCTTGTTGAAGTCTTAGACGCCACTTTTTTGTTAACAGAACACTTCCAGCCATGAATTAGCAATTCGGACCCCCCCCCCCCCTCTCAATTCATTTCTCAACTTCTCACTGATTTGATTATTTCCGCTTCGGTTATACTATTTTTTTGTGATTGTGCTTTTGTATTGTGTTTTTTGTATTGAATGATTGTGTTTTTTTTCTCACGATCTTGAAGATCGAAAATAAAATATTATTTCGTATTCCTAGTCGGCAACAACATTTGTGATACAAATCTTATAATATAATATTTAAAAATTCTTTGAAATTCAAAGTTTTATTAAGATGCCCAAAACCTCTTACAACATAACGGACACCATGTTTTAGAAATTCGAATAATTACTTAAACTTCATAAGCGTTTTTATGCGAAAAATTATTTATAAAACTATGTAAATCATACAAACTATCGAATAAAAACTCATGATTTCTCAAACAGCATAAAAATGTTGGAGACGTTCTATTAGACTTCAAAATTTATAAGCTTAGTGAAAACATTTTTGCCATTGAATTCATTGGCCACGACTTGAGTTATTTCCGAAAAAATTCGATGGCATTGTTGGTGGTTCGAGGTTCATTGGTCCTTGAAACTGCGAAACTCCTTGCTGAACACGAGTGTTTGCAAAATTTGTAAATGGCGGAGCTGGAGCTGGTAAACATTGCATGTTACCATAACCTCCACGGCCTGTCCAGTTGCCCATGAAAGGTGGAAAAGAAGGAAACATAGCCGGTGCTTGAATTCCTTGTCCGAACTGTGGAGTGCACCACATCTGATTGAAAATCCTATTGTTCTGGTCTTTCCGTCTGTCATAAACGACAACGATATCATCCTTGGATTTCTCATGTGCAACAAGAGTTGTTTTGAATTGCTTGATAATGAACAATTTGGAGGTAGGACTCAAACCATCAATATGTTCATCCGATAGAACATCATTGTAAGTTTTGAGATCGGTGATTTGATCAATGATTTGAATCTGAAACAGACAGTTGTCAGCAAATCATGAACTGATAAAAAATTACCTTAAGTCTCTCAAACTTGTTCTGCTCGGCAATATGAAATTTCTCTTTTAGAGTCATTTTTGATTTCTCGAGGAGGAAAGTTTCACATATGCTTTTGACAGCAAAAGCTTCCAAATGGTTCAAGCTTTGTAGAAGGTTCTCAATTTGATCGTCTGAAAAACATGCAAATCATTGATGTTTCTTTTATGAATTTGTTTTTCACCTTTTATATCGCTAAAGCCATTTATCATATGAAGGAACAATTCGAAAGCATCCGGTGTCACTTTGTTACCAATAGTGACTTCTTTCTTGTTTTTTTCCAAAGAATCCAGAACGAAGATCCGATGGAAAACCCTCGAATGACGAGCGAGAGTCTGAAATGCACATTCACCGTCGTGAACAAAATCAACACAGAATTTCGCTAGTTCCAATAATTTTTACTTTTCAATTAGTTGATTCAAAAAAGTTAGAATGACTTGATTTTTTTCAGCTATTTGCCTTGGAATTTATTGTTTTTGCCTATTTTTCTTATATAAATTTGTATGAAACAACCATATAATTCTGTAGAATTCGTAAGTTTGGTCATTCGAGCTCTTGAATAGTTTTGTTTTCTGTTATCTTTGTAAAACTCACCAATTTAACGCAGTAGAACTTCTTGTCTCGCACATTCACAATGACATCGTGTAGACCTAGAATCGATTCATCGAATGAAGTGTTTGGAATTTTTTCGACTGAAACATCATCCGGATCACCACCTCCTCTCTTTCTGGACGCTTCCGCGCTCATTGCTGTTAGCCTGCGCAAGTCGCCTGAAAAACAACAGGCTTGAAGAGTTTTGAAAGCGAGAGGTGGAAGCGATTGATATCACAAGGGGCTTTACTTTAGATAAGCTCTGGGAATTTCCTGAAAATTTGCCAAAACACTAATCTGGACCCCCTGAGAACAAAAATTTTACTTAGAACCGCCACAACTCAAATATAAAAATTTTCATTTTTTTGGTCAAAAATTTTCTGAAAAATTTTCGAAACTTCAAATTTGACGCCATTTCTAGTCTAGATACCTTTTCTCAACTTGTATGAACATAAAAACTCGAATTTTAGAGTTCCTGTCAATATTAGATCAAGTTTTTGAAAATTCTTCGAAAACCGGATTTTTTCAATTTTTTGAAAAAATTGCTATAACTCTCTTCAAAATGGTTTGTGGCACGTGAAATTTGAACTGTAACATCCCAGATATGCCACAATAACGTGATAAAATTTTGAAAAGATTCTGAGAAAATTCACTTTTTTTCCAATTTTTTTTGGATGAACAGGGGGTACCAGATCAAGCAAAATTTTTCGAAAAAAAAATTTTCTCAAAAAGTGACGAAAAATGTTTGAAATGGTGGAAAATGGTTGTAGTTCATTCGAAACGGAATTTGAACACCGTTTACCGTACTTATATTGAGATTTCCCTCAAAAACTGTACTGAAAAACACGGAAAATGAAAATTTACCCCAATTTTTGGGATTTGTGGCCCTTCTCGTTATGATTTTTGGCTTCAGGGGGCCAAAATGAACCCGCCTGCAAATTTTTAGAAAATTCCCAGAGCTTATCTAAAGTAACGTCCCTTGTCAGAAAGGAAATATGAATATTCTGAGGTTTCGTTCTTGAAGAAGCTTCATTCATATTATTGAATGGTTTGATTGAATGCAAATTGAATGACAAAACAGCTCACCGAATGTCGGAAAGAAGAAAGGAAACTCTTACGAAATGTGAAAAGGGTGGATGAGAATCGAGTAAGAAAAAAGGAACGTTATGGGAAAATGTACCATACATTTCAAAAAGGAAACTGCTGCATTTAGTTTTTTTGGGAAGGGAGTCGAGAAAAGAAATGAAAGCTTCATGTTTTGATAGGATTAATAATATGTATGAAATGTTCAGTACCTTTCAAAGGTGTACAAACTGTCGCAAAAACACATATATGATTGTTTACGTAAATTTAGAAAATTAAATCATTCACCCAAAGTAAAACAGAAACGAAGTGAAGGTTTAACCAACTGTCTGAACCTTTCATATTGATTACGGAAACGAAAAAAGAGGTGAGGCTTACGGCGAATAGAAAGAAAAATATATAAAAAAGAGCAAAAAAGTACTATCAAGTGAGAGAGGATAGATAATTGTTTTACGGATGAAATAATGTATGAGAGAGCAGGTGATAAATTAATGAATGGTCGGAAGAAGGACGCGCAAAATTCACACTTTCAACAACCAATAAAAGTGCGAAAAGGGAAAGATTTTGAATCGAGGGGGTACTTTCGTCACGAACTGTCCCTTTTTCAGCTGGTTTTTGCTGATTTAGCCTGCTTTTCTGCATAATAGTCAAAAACTTTTCGACAACTTAAAAATTTCAAAAAAAATTTAGAATTTCTAGCTGATCTGCTAAAAATTCCTGATGGGGAGTTATCTAGTTTTTACCATAGCGAAAAAACAGCATTCGACAACCTAGACATCGTGAACAACATAACGTGTAACGAATTCACCAGACACAACTTTTAAAATTCCATTTCCGTAAGTTTTGTGGTTCCAAGATAATAGTTTTTAGTAGGATTATGCTTGTTGTAAATATATATTCTCCCACAAACTATATTTTTAACCTAATAGTTCACACAACTGATCCTTTCTTTGGTTTTTAATTCTAAACATCACCTTGCCAAAACTTTTCGTATTCCTCCACCAATAAAATGGGATTTTTTCAATCACGAACACACTATAACCGGAAGATATAACTATTCGTTTTTCTTTGTGTTGGATAGCTCCAACTTCATCCCGATTAACCGAAATCGGATACTGAGATGCTTATTCGTTTTATCCTCGCTGATCATTGTGTATTTTGCTTCTGAAATCTTACGAAAAGTGATCCTCTTGATCTTCACATCAGAGCAGAATATTTGGCCAAAGTCATCTTCGTCATAATTTCCAGTTGACTAGTCTTCGTTTCCGATCGTATAGTTCTATTTTGGAATCTCGAGATTAATATTCTGCAGTTTTTTGTACTAATATTCTTTAATTAAAATACATTTTGATACGAAGTCAGAACAACACTACTAGTGTAGAACCAATGACGTTAGTGTTCACACAATAGCATAATCTTTTTCTAAGAACTAAGAGTGAGTGTGTTTACCAAGAAAATGTTATGTTTTCTTAGAAAGCATGATGCAGACAACATTTTGAATTTTTTTTGTTTGTCAGTTTCAATTGGCTGTTTCTTATATTCTTAATATTGAAAAGATGATAATGGCAGTTTTAGTTATACGTTTCTTTTTGGACATATATGACAAGTTCCCTAATACTTTCTGACATCTTATTTTTGTTAAGACTTGCTCTCTTTTCTGCCTATTTATCATAGATCTGGTCCATGTGTTGGACTCACATAAATCTCTTGAGCTTATTTTAAGAGTATAATCCTACGTTTATCTCACGTTTCTTAACCGGCAAAAAAAATCTATGGTGCTCATTTAATGTGTTATCTTCCTTGATGAGTTCTAGTAAAACTGCCTATTTATCCTAAATTGGAGTACAACAATTGTGAGTTTGATTTTTCGTGTTGCTGTCTCAAATAA
>GL379837.1:583546-597555 GCA_000143925.2 Caenorhabditis brenneri | reverse complement strand
CTTTGATTTTTTTGTTTGTACGTGCACTGGGGTTTGTTTATTCTCAAGACGAAAGGAGATAATGCAGGTTTAGATATACGTTTTTTTTGTCATTATTGGCAAGTTCCCTAAACTTCGGCCTTTTATTGGGTAAGACTTGGTCTTTTTTCTCCTAATAAATCATGATTTGGACCATGGGTGGGACTCCCATAAATCTCTTGAGCTTTTTTTAGGAGTATAATCCTACGGGTATCTCACCGTTTTTAACCCGGCAAAAAAAAATCTATGGTGCTCATTTTAATGTGTTATTCTTCCCTGAAGAGTTCTAGTAAAACTCCCTATTTTTTCTTAAATTTGGAGTACAACAAATGTGAGTTTGATTTTTCGTGTTGCTGTCTCAAATAACCCGAACTATTCTCGAGTGAAAAAAACACTTTTATAACACCTGAAAGAATATTATTAATGCACATTTCATAGGTTCAGCTTTTTGTCAATGTCCTAAAGTCTTCAACTCTAAATTATTGGATTTGGTTATATTTTGTAAATTGATAGGTCTTACAGTCCATGTTCCATTTGATTCCAGTTTTCTCCAACAAATAAGAAATAATCAGGTATTTGAGTTACTCATTTGTTTTCACATTTTATGCATACTTGGAGACAAAATACTCAAACTTTTTTTTTACTATTTCTCACATCTTTCGACTTGTATGTTTCTTGATCATTTAGAGTTTGTGCATAGCTCTTTTTTATTCTCACCTCCCCAGCTTAAGATTAGGATTAGAACGTATAGATAAAGAATCTTTATTTATTGTTTGTAGTTCGGTTTTTGGAGAGTTTTCTCCTTTTTTTCTGCATTTATCTGGTACACATTTTCCATCAGTTGGCAATGCAAAACTCAAACAATGCTCTTGAAAACGTTATCCTTGTCATTTGATGTTCAGTATTTCCCACTCTTAACCTGTTCGTTGCTCAATTAATTGCAAATAAAAAAAGGAAACCTGTCAGCAAAACATATCGCTCCAATTTTGTTCAAATCACAATTCTGATACTAACTTTCATTGCATATTATTTTCAGTAATGCCGTTCAATTACAAACGCATAAACGTTGACTTGATGGAAGTTGACGACGACAAATTTCAAGGATTGGTTGATTATTTGGTGAGTGTGTTTTCCATTTTCAGCTTGACAAGACATTTAGATTTGTTTCTTAGAAATGTATCCCATCTTATTTGGTTTTCCAAGTGAGATGGGGTGTTGTTGGAAGTAGTGCAAAGAAAACGAAAACTTGCAAGTTAAAATCCTGAAAATTTTTCTGTTTACAGAACCAAAACATGTTCAACTTTTCTGTTAAAAGCTCCACTACTCAAACAAGTGAATCAAATGACAGAAACGTTTCAAAATATCAGGTGTTCAATTCACAAACGGAATCGAATGCTCCACTACTGTCTGATGTGACTATGGCGCAGCTTGAAGCTATGGGAAACCAGCTATTGTCAAACAATTTGACTCCAACAATCCCAACAATTTCGCCAAATTTTAACACCCCGATAGGCGTGTTCGGAACACCAGGAGTTCAACGAGAAGCAGCAATGAATATCAAGATGGAAGAACTAGATACTGAAGGTGGACCTCCATCTGCTCCGTTGTCATCGGATTTATCTGTTTCTTTGCCGGGAACAAGAAGACAAAGTGTTCAACAAGGTTTCGATGGTTTCATCTTCAATGACGCTTCAAATGTTCATCATTTTCATGGAACACATGAGAAGACTGAGATAGGTGCTAATCCAGCATTGAACTCGCTTGAAGGACACCCTGATATTGTGAAACCAACGCCATTGCTTCCTGGTGAATACTCATTCAACCCACAGTCCATGAATTCTACGAGCGTTTCTGGAATTCCACTGTTCCAACTTCGGAACACTAACAGCCATCTAGGAACGATGAATTCTTCATCAACCAAGCCCACCGTTTTGCCAATGAAACATTTCAAGCAAATTAAATTGGAAGTCGCAGATGAAACATATCAATTTGGGAAACCGTTGAGCTCGCAGAAATACAACTCGTTTCTATTTCGCAATTTTCCGATCAACTTTGCACAAAATGGAAATTCTGGAATTCCTCAGAATTGGAGTTCAAACTTTGGAATTTCCAACCAGAATGGTTATGTTCAAAGCAACTTTGGTGGACAGCAACTTCAGTTTTCACATGTAAGCAATTCTGAAAAATTAAATTTCAAAATGCAACATTGTTTTGCTTTCAGATGCAATGGTGCCCAGCTCAGGCAAACAGCTTTTCTGCAAATACAACTGTTACTAGTGGGTTATATTGTCAGAAATGTCTTCAAATACATTTTTCAGAAAAGCGACACAGTTGGAGAAAAGATGAGAGGGTAAGCTAACAGAAGAGTATGAGTTTTGTGATTAATTAAAGAACAACCGGTGTTAAAAGAGAAAAGAGTTTTTAGTTTGTTTTTGGCTATTTCAAATCGAAATCTGTGAAATTCTTGAAAAATTTGACTATATTTCGCCGGATATGTCTGAAATGTCTCTCTCAAGTTTTTGAAAGCGGTTCAAAATGGTATAAGTGAATGTTTCAGAAAGAACTAAACGCAGTGTACAAAGTAACACGAAACCCTAGTGATGAGAAGATTGTTGAACTAGCTACGAAGTTTGCTGTGGATGACTTTAGGGTAATTTCACATTTTGTTTCATCCGCAATTTTTGTGTATTTCAGGTACGCTCATTCTTTCAAAGGAAACGAGAATTGAAGATTCAGTGATCCGGATCTGCTAACAAAATCAACAAAAGTATGCGACTTATTCTTTCGTTTTTATCATCAATTACTCTTACGTTTTTAATAATTAGCAATTTTTTGTTTTGTAACTTTTTCTCTTTTATATATGCTTATAATATTCAAAATATTCAGAATAAAGTGTCAGAAATAGAAATCGAATCCCAGTCAACATGATAATTCTGGTGGGTAAGCATGGATGAAGTTTCCAGCATCAATAAAAAAACCATTCGCAATTACAGTGTTTCCATCCCAGTTGCCCTTTGTCCCCTGTCACATTTCAAGCTTCCGCCCAAAAGCTCTCCCTTATCCCAATGAGTCGTCCTCCCTCAAAAAGAGAACGTCATTCATTTCTCAGCCAACCGAGATCCTTTTTTGATTTATGGGTTCTATTTTTCACACGAGGGCTTTCATTTCAAATGTCACCTAAGCATCTCTTATTTTCGGATTTTTCGTTCGCCCTTCTAGAATCGACTTCACTTTATTAACCAAATCCTACGGCGAGATTAGAATTTGGATATAAATCACCCACGGGCAGGCACAAAAAAGAGCACGGAGAGTGCGAAGAATGTCAGGCTTATGAAGGATTATTCTGCTCGCCTCGCTTTCCATTTTTGTTTTTAATCTTCTATTATTCAGCTTTTTTTGTTGAGTTCCGGGAATTCGCCAAGCTCAGGGAGGTTGTTGGTAAACAAAATCTGCACTGGCTTCTTTTTCTTCCGTAATCAAAAACAAGGTTTGGAAAGTTTTTAAAATTTCAATTTGAAAATTTAGCAAAGAATTAGATGAGTTCACTCTTTCTTATTTAATTATTTCCTTCGAGAAATAAGACTTTTTTTAAAAACCTTTTTTATCTTTAAGCATAGTCGATAGGAGATGTTCCAGTTGTTTGCTTTTTGTGCTTCGTAGAAGAAAAATTTTATAGAAGTTCACAAAGCCAAATTCAGATTTCGCTTCAATAGTTTCCAAAATTTTGATAGCGAAACAAACACTTCTGTTGATGTGGAAAAGGGATTTCATCAAATCTTTCCCAATATTAAGAATAGTAATAAGTTTCTGATCTCTGTGACATCATTTTGTTTGAGTCCATGACGTGGATTTTGACTTTATCATCTTGACATTTCGTAAAAGCAAAAACCAAAATCAATCGTATAAATCAAAGAGATTGATTGTTGCTTTTGTTTGACGGCATTCAATTGACAAGTCACCTTATTTTGGATTGACGATATCCGGGAATTTTTGATGTATGTGTTTTTCTTGCACTTTCTCGATTGTTCCAGTTTATTTATTCTCTAGTTTTGATAAAAAAAATAGGAGCAGACCTGGATTGCGATTGAAAAAAATCCACCTTTCGATCTCAGAATAGCTTCCAACTTTTTTTCTTTTTTTTCGGTTTAATGTGTAGCTTCTCTTTTTTTTGAGAAGTAAAATTCTTTGCTTGATTATTTCAGATATTTGTTCAGCCATGCCAAGTCCCCAGTATCTCCAAATCGATATAAAAAGTTCACATAATGCGGGAAAGATTCCGGGAGTAATTCAAAATTTGGTACGTTTCTTTTCATTTTATCGTTTGTACATCTAGATAACCATCGAAGCCATTACAGATAGAAAAAGATGTTGAGTTCTCTATTCCGCCAAGCAGCATGTACCATTATGCTGAAACGCTGTCATCTCCGGATTTTTCAGTCTGTACAAACGTCAGAGATTCGACGAGTGCAGATTCAGCGTTTTCTCCAAACCAATCAGCAGCTTCTTTCAACCGTATAGAACCAATTGATGAAGAGGGGAATGTTCCGAATCAGGAACTCCATCGTACAGCTCCACATCTAACTAACTCGCTCATTCCAACAGGTGGACACGGTCTAGTAGATCCAAATCTCCCGTCCGCGTTCAATTTTGGAATGCTTCCTCCACCAGTCATCAATATGAATGACCCTCGCACGTTGAATATGTTGTTGTCGGGAGTATCAAACAACGGAATGACGGTGGATACATCCAGAAACGTAACAAACAGTTCAAATCCGTTGGGAGAGACATCAGGTGGAATGGCTCGGCGTGACTCAATTGACACTTTAGGATTCCCAATTCATCAACAGTTGAGTTCCGGTCTGGTCCCACCAAACTTTTGTGGACAAATTGGAGTAACTGGCAACGCAACAGGGCAAAACCAAATAACGGATTTTCGACCAGTGAGTTGACTATAACAAAAGTTCAAATTCTTCTTAACAAATGTCAAAAAATTTTTGAATCTAAAAAATAAGGGAATTTAGAGAACTTGAAGAGAAGTTGAAAATAATTTGTGCCTCTGTTTGCTACATATACTTCTCAGAAAAGTTAAGAGAAAGTTTAGACCGTATTTAACTTTGTGTGAAAAATTAATAAATTTGTCCTACGAATTATCAGACAATCGTTCCGAGGCACTTTGAGTTGAAAAGATGCCAGCTACTTTACATTATGAACCTTTTTTCAGACAGCATCCCAATTCTGCCTATTGAAGCAAAATAGAGCCTCTTCAGTTCGCAGCACTAAATGTAGGTTCTACTTAACTAAACTTGTTGTAAAATATAGTTTTTTTCAGATGCGCCTTTTACAGCGGCACAAAAAGTATGTCCATATAATGTTGTAATGTATGAAATCAATCAGCAGAAAGTCTATAGATTCTTCAAATTTTTGAAAATATTTCTGAATAAAATCAGAAAATCTCTTTTTTTTTTAACTCCAGTTTTAAGACATCGCGTGAATAATAGTTCATCCTCAAATCGAGTTTTGGAAAATAATCCGAAACTTTTCCTGTATTTTTTTGCGAATAGCTTACAAGGGATGTCACTTTAGCCAACGGTTGGGAATTTCCAATTTTCTATAAGTTTTGAATTAACAAAAATATCTCCGTTTTCCTACCTCTGTTTGAAGCTTCCACTATCTCTTCCAGAAAGCGAACTAGATTTATTTAGGAACAACTAAACATGCTATTTGCCATCGAACATTATCCAACTAAAGCAACAAAGGAGCAGATTGCAGCTCAATTCAATGTCAGCTATCAGAAGGTAAAAATTGAGAACTGATTTTCTATATTCGAAATTTGGTTTTTAGGTGGACAGATACTTTTCCAAACAGAGAAGTAAATTGAGTCAGCAAAAGTGAAATGATGACACATATTGGTTTTTGTGCCAACACTTATACTTCTTGCCATTCTTAATATTTGTGCTAAAACAAGTTACATACTTTCACAAAAATACACTCCAGGACAACGGCTATTCGATCACTTCTTCGTACTATTGCATCCCTATCAGTTCTCTTCTATTTTCTTCCCAGTATTCCCCAATTTCTCACTATATTTTTCCTTTTTTAATCTTCATTATATTTTTTATTGAAACTGAGAACACGCTACAGATTTTCCACTTGCAACAATAAAAGTAAATTCAATAAAATTCAAAAGTAAAAAAGAATCAAGGACTTTATTCTTCAAAAAAGCAAAAATACAATTTACTATCAGGTTTACATTGAGTTCATTAGCAAGAGAAAAAGAAACCAACCTGTACAGTATGTTTTCAGTGGAAGAAGAAGAGAAGAAAGCTTAAAAATCGAAGAGAGAGAGAAAGAGAGTAGAATAACACTTTGCAACTTGCGAATTGAAATAGATTACAGATTTTCCAGACCACACAATACAGGAAGTCATAGCTCAAGTTACGCTGACCA
The DNA here is from genome assembly GCA_000143925.2 of Caenorhabditis brenneri. Lineage (NCBI taxonomy): Eukaryota > Metazoa > Nematoda > Chromadorea > Rhabditida > Rhabditidae > Caenorhabditis > Caenorhabditis brenneri. The sequence continues at coordinate 591,090 of GL379837.1, read as the reverse complement.
GTTTTGCTGGAAGAAGAACAACTTGAACCCAGAAAACTATAGTTATGTGCGAAAAAATTATATGCGTGTACTCGCAAAATGATTTGACAGCATATTCGGTTGCAAACGATGAAAACTTGTGTGAATGCCATAAAATCTGTTTACCTTTTTTTCATACTGTTGAATAATATTCTTTTTTCAAAAATCTAATGATTCTGTATGGGTGTGTAGTGTCGTTTATAATTATTACGCTCACACTAGATGACATCGTTGCAAACCTCTGCAGCTCTCGCAAACTTACACATGTTTCTCTACGGCGCTTTTGAATTGATTCATAGCCTAAACATTCCGTCCTTTGGGTAATCACAGGATCTCACATCTTAGGTGAGAGAGTCGATCGAAGTAAAAAGTCGCTTGAATACCGTGACGCAATTTGAATCAGATATACAAACATTTAGTTTTGATTTATCCTGAAGTCTATGGTAATTATGTAAAAGCACTGGAACATTCACGGAGCTGGGAAGAGTTTGAAATATTGTGTACAACGTATACAAATCGTATTATAAAACACGAATAACAGAATAAAAAATCAAAGACATTAGAGAAACTCACAATTAGCAGTTGTGGAACGAGAAACAAAAAGAAGACTATAACAAACTACAAACTCAAAAGAACTAGTGTCACAAAGTAAATTCTAAATGATCCATTTGAAAAGTAGTTTCAGTATTCTCCAGAGGTACAATAGAAGGTATCTACGTCGGGTTTGAACATGTGTAAAAGTGCTACCTGATGTGCAAGGCGGCCAGGAACATTAAATAATCACTTTTTTTCCAGATGCAGTGGACAAATCAGGTTTTTATGCCACTAATGTTATAAGCGCTATAGTCTTTTTTTTTGAAAAATGCTGGCGACCTGCATGCAATTTTTTTTTTCTGAAATCCACTTTCAGTATAATCACGCAATCTTACCTTTCCAGTCAACTAGATCCCACTCCTTAGCACGCATGGCAATGAGATTAATAACTATAGTTTCAGCCATTTTATTACTCCCCCAATTTCACCTCAAATTTTGAGTGTTCTCTCACATTTCTTGAATGATACTTGTCTTATTTTCCATGTACTGTTGTATGGTTCTGCACAAGATATATGTTCAAATTTGAATATGACAATTGCACTTTTTCCGACAAAGGAAACCAAACGTCTCGTTTTTTTTCTTACTCGCCCTTCACAACCTTTCCGTTGTTGAGTACAAAACTCTGCGCACCTCCTTTTTTGATTAGCCTTTCAAATATTCCCACCGCCCTTCAAACGATGTTTCGCACCAGCTTCTCTACGGTAAATTGAAACGCAGATTCTTGAAAAGCTGTATCTATCTTCATAAAGAACTTTTGAGACTTATCAGTTACTTTTTGATTTGAAACTTTACAATATTCCGTATGAAATCAATTTATTCCCGTTTATCTCAGAATTTTTTTTTCAACTTGTATAACTATCCAATAACGATAACCTATAACTCTAAATAACCTATAACTCTCAAATAACAATTTATGTTCGATGTTATTGAATTTGGAGTGACCCCGTAACTGAACGGCCCCCTGAACTGGAGCGGTTTTTCCCTTTCCATTATGTGGGAAAAAATCGCAAAACTTCCTAATTTTTCAACTTTTCTTCATGGGCTGAATACATTGAGAATATGTCGGCCCCCGATTATTGTACAACCCCCTCTAATAGAGCGGCGGTCTGGAGGGGGTATTGGAATATTGGAATTAGATCGGCCTGCCGCTCTTTTGAAGAGTTTAGGGTATTCTAGTTATCTTTTCTTTGTTTTCGTTTCATTATCATTGATTTTGACATCTATTTTTTTATCCTGGGTGAGTACAACACAGAAGCATTATCCCATGTGCAGCCCAAGGTAACAAAGTAACTGAAGCCCGCCTTGAAGAAAAGACAAAATACTTGAGAAAGGTCTAGTTTTTCGAAAAATACTCTCCTAAAAAAACAGTTGATGATGAAACATATTCCACATCTGAATTCAAAATCTATTCTGAATGTTTTGACGCGGCTAATTTTTGCTACCAATTAGTGACCTTGGAATACATTCAGCTATTGGTATTCTTTTTTGTGTTGGTGCCGCTCACATATGTTTTGACTTTTTCCGCAAGGGGTCAGCGGGAGAAAGAGAGGCTTTTCTTTTTCTTCACCACTTTCTTACCTTTTTTGTAGACCCCTATGCATGCGGCCCTAGTTTTTTTCAGGGTGGTTTCTTTTTTTTTTGTAATTTTTTTCTTTAAAAAGCTAATTCTGTTTTCTAACCGTTTTATGTTTTCTTGTTGAGAAACTGAGAATTAAATCCGATGAACAACACCATTTCAGATCTTATAAAATTTTATATTTGAACACGAATTTTGTTTTTTCTGATGAATTGTATATAATGAAATGAAAATTGACATAATTACAGCTGTGAATTGCCAAATGAATGTACCACACCAACCATTAGGACAAGCGCCACCCAAAAGAATGGATCTCTTTCCAGAAGAGGAGGTAAATTGTTAAAATATACCAATTCATCACGAAAACTTCAAAGGTTACCAACCTTTTAATTTGATTTTCATAAGAAATTTTGCGATATGTAAGGAAATAATTTTTTCAAGAAAAGTTTTCTTCTACTCTCAAACGAACTGTATCATTTTTGGAATCGAACGGCATAATTAAAAAACATATTCTTAATTTACAATACCGTTCATTATTTCACGAATATCGCATGAAAATTCAAGCAATTTTGTACTGGGAAATTTGGGAAACCAAATTTGAGCAGTCATAACTTTAGAGCCAGAGCAGATAGAAAAAAGTTGTCAACTAAAAAAAGGAGTGAAAATAGAATATATTCAAGCCATTAGTAGACCGTTTTTGCATATCTCTCTCGGCTCATAAGTTACTCGACGTAGAATGAAAAGTTTACCATCGGACAGAGGAAAACGCAAAACGGCCGAACCTCAGGCCAACTTTGCTAAGAATGGTCCTATCTCAAAATCCGTTTGAGTTAGGAAAAAGGAATTAACGGAAGACCATTAGAGCATGCAATTTTCAATGTTTTTGTAGAGCATGACATTTTTCCAGCTATCATGCCTGCTGAGTTACAGCCTACAAAAGGGACACGTTTTGAGAATAATTACAATTTTTTTTTGCAATTTATTGTTTTCCAATTTTCATAAAAACACTCATAAAAACATAGCAAACTGTATAATTGAGGAAAACTTTTGGGAATTTGAAAACAAAAACTGAAAATCAGTATTTTTTTCAAAATTTATCACTTCTGTCGACTGTAACTCAGCAGGCATGATATCTGGAAAAAAAGTCATCTACTACAGAAATGTTGGAAATTGCATGTTCTATTCATTTTCACTTTTTTTTCATTAATTATTTGTCACTTTTTAAATTAATTGGTCACTTTTTTCTAGCATCAGTAGTGTTCGACTATTTTTAGCAAGGGAGATCTGAGTTCTGATCGTGGGCTTTTCTCTGTTCGGAGGTAAACTTTTCATTCCACAACGTGTAAGTTATGAGCCGTAATAGATATCAGAAAGTATTCAACTAATGACTCAGAGATTTTCAATTTTTTACACATTTTTTTAGTTGATTACTATTTTCTTTGAATTTTCACGTGGTGTTCGTATAACTATGGATGGTACTATAGATTAAGTTCAAAAAAATTGACCGCGCTAATTCTTAAAGGTGGACAGAAAACAATACGGTAGCTCTTAAAAACGGGGGATTAAAGTCGTTGAGGAAACCCTATTGTTTTTGAAGACAAGAAGGTTAGATGCGCTTTTCGGGCCGCGTAACGCAACCGGTACCCATTTTGGTGGTTTGCCAGGCTGGCTATGGGTTTGAATCCATCAGACCATATAAATTTTAGACAAACTTTTTTTGGAGTTCTGTCTTCCTTTGATTGAAAAGACACAGTTTTTCGTTTTTCTTAGTAACCTCATATCTTATAGGAATATGTTGATGGAGATGACCCGTTTCTGATTGAAATGGACAGCATTTGGGATGACGATCTGGAGTAGATATGGCAGGGAGTGAGAGAGAATTACCGCCCTCCTACTCCACTTTTTGAAGATCTCGTCGCCCCAAACAGAGACAACACGAGGCGGTGGAGGACGGTGAATGACGGCGTGCAAATCTGGGAAGGTCGAACTTCTCCTGAGAAGTCTCAGTCCAGAAAAAGAAAAGCCAACAGAGACGACGTTGATGCAGTTGTCCCTCATGCTCCTGTTGGTCCTGTTGTTCCTGATCCAGTTATTCTTCATGCTCCTGTTGCCCCTGACGTAGTTGTCCTTCCTGCTCTTGTTGTTGATTTTGTTCCTGATGCTGTCGTTGCTCAGGATGTTGCTGGACCATCACAGCTATCCAAAGCAAAACCTTCGAAACTTCTGGAGGACAAACTTACTGATTGGGCTTCTCGACGATCAGCTTCTCGACGTGACACGAAGCGACTCGATGTTCTATTCAACAAAGATTACTTCAAAGACACCGAAATCTTACCGTCTCAATTTTTCGTGAAAGTCCACACATTTCTTGCAAAGTGCTATGATGAAAGTAAACAAGAGGTGAGTTGTAATAGAAAATAATTTTCGGATACTCAAATACTTTTAAACGTTTTTTTTGTAAGACTTCTTTTCAAATTCTCATTTGGAGGACTGTTAAACAAAAAAAAATTGCATAAAAAACAGAGCCACAGTTAAAACGAGTGCTCTTATACTGATTTCAAAGCTACCATAAAATTTTACGGGAAAAGTTTTAACTGATTTCCAATATTTTCCTAACTTTTCTGCATTTTTTTCAGTTTTTATCAAAAAATAAAACAATATCAGTTTAGAATCGATGAAAATCGAAAAATTTGAAAAAATTTTCCAAGGAAAATTTCACGGTAGCGTTTTTTCCGGGCCCTATTTTTGTGTAGTGACAAACACGATTCCATTTACATTTATTTCCGTTGTCCCAGAGTATTTTTTGTTGTCTGTAAACATAATTATTAATGAAACAGCGTAGAGAGACCTTTAAAAAAACTCTCCAACTACAAAGTTTATCGGAAATGAATCCAATACAATTCGCCACTTGATAACTTTCTCAAAAAAATGATGACTTTTCTAATGAGCTACCAGGTAACAAACTTTTCAAAAATCATCAAAATCAACGTAGAAGGGAGCGCCTGCTTTTTTTCTCTCTCTCTCTCTCTCTTCTTCTTCTTCTTCTCTCTGAGTTTTTTTTGTTACAAAAATGAGAGAATTATAATTCTACGTGGATCTTTTGAAGTGTTTGAGCTCATAAGCTCACTCTTTGAAGTTCTATGTTCATCAGGCCAACCTCATAAATTTCTTGTCAATCGGTTCAGTTTGAACCCAACCATGATTCGATATAGAAATTGACCCTTACCATTTCTCGCTGCTGTACGAGAAAATAACTGGATATTCCAGCTCATTTGTTTTGAGTCCCCCGGTTTTTTTACGCTCAATAAGTCCCCTATTCCCTACGTCTCCTGGCTTGAGTCCCCTGACTTGAGTTCCTTACTTAGTTATGAATCCCCTACACTATATTGGAGCCAAAAGGATTAATTGAAATTACTCTTCTAGCCCAGTAAATGTTGAAAAATTTCATCCCCATAAAATTAGATTATCTAAAGAAAATTCTCCTATTCAATTATGATTTTTCAGGAAGTAAAGGAAGTCAAGAAGATTTTTGAGGACGCTGTTGAGCCAGGTCTTAGACTCCGAGTATCCACTGGCTACGGGGTCCTTTTAGTCAACGACGAATAGCGAGAGGAAAAGATAAGCGGTGTGAGAAATAAGAGAATTTGAATGTAAACCGAATTTATTGTGAGAATCCGCTCGCGATGAGTCGGAAAGGGCCGAAAGAAGAGGCGAAACAATAAAGGCGGGTAATACAAAGCAAAAAACAGGAAAAGTGGGATGAAAGGTGCTGGGCAAAAACCTCGACGAAAGGAGAGGAAACCTTGCGAAAAACCACTGTAAAAAACCTGATGATCCGCTGAGGGATCTGGGAAAAGTTCCCAAAAAAGGAAGGAAAAATGCGTATGAACGCGACGGTGAACTGAGTCAACCGAGACGGAGAAGAGACCGAAAATCGGTCACCGTTCTCGATGAAAGCAAAAACGAAACTGAAGTGAAAGCGCGACTTTTAGGCCGAGCGAAAAGGAGGCGGGCCGCGCGGGTCTCGCCGCGACAGTGCGGGCACGCGCCGGCCAAAAGCGCGCGCGTTCAAATTAGAGTTTTTCGCGAAGCGAAAAACGAAAAGAAGTGAAACTGAAGCGTTTTGAGCGATTCAAACGGAATTTCTTCACAAAGAAGAATTCAAATTGAAAGGAAAAGTAAATTAAATTATCGGAAATAGATTTTATGTGAAATATTCGTACATAATTGAGAGAAAGCTTATGGGGAAGCTCGTTGACTCTCAATTATAGTGCGAACAGGTTGGCCAGTTCTACCTCTCTTGGGCAGAACTGACAACACTCCGGGGGGGAGCTAGACGATGACAAGTAGTCTACAATGACCTGGTGTACATAGTTGACATTAGGCTTCTTGGCTTTGCGTGGTCTGTACTCTCTGGTACGTCCTATAGGGATTGGCGCGAGGGCTTCACCTGTCGGATTGGGATCCACGTAGTCAACTTGACCAGCCTCTAGATCGAGGTGTTGTCTATCGTAATCTATTTCCTCTTCTCCTTCAATTCTCTCACCAATGATTGGTGTATCCGAATTGTGGGGTAACTGAATGAGAGAGTCTCTGGTATGGATGTCATGGAAGAATGCTGGAGCATATCGACTTTGAGGGATATCAAAGACGGCTGGAGAGGGAAGGTGTGGGTGTGGCTTGACTTCAGAGGTGTCTGTGGACTCCTTAGCATCGGAGCAACTGTGCTCTTCTGAGCATTCCTCACTGTAAGATTCAACTTCCAATGGGATCAGTTGACAGACTGTTCTCTTGTACAATTTGCCTTTGCACTTCACGATAACCGACCGGATTTCTCCTGCTCTAGACTTACATGTCTTCACAATCACCCCAAGTGGCCACTTTTGTCTTCGGAGAAGATTAGTGTTGATTAACACCACTTGTCCCTTCTTTGGGCGTAGGGACGTGCACTTCCGGTTCTTATGCTTGACTTCTCTCAGGTCGAGAAGATAACCAAGCGACCAGTGTTTCCACAGCTCTTCGAGGACTTCCTCGAACCTCTCCAGATGATCTCTCGTTCGCTGTTCCGTGGTGGAACGTGTTGGATCGAACTTTTTCGAGTTCACTGGGACATCGATCATGCTGCCTGGCAGCAGAAAATCGATCGGTCTGACGGCGACCATGTCATTGAGGCGCTTTGGATGTGCAACCAGTGGGCGACTGTTGACCATCGCTTCCGCACCTGCTAGAACTCTTCTGAGGGAATGAAAATCTAGGGTATTATCGCCTAGGACTTTCTGAAGCTGGTTTTTCACGAGCTTGACAACACGTTCGTAAACACCTCCTTGCCAAGGGGCCAAAGGAGTGATGTAGACGA
>GL379837.1:510491-583536 GCA_000143925.2 Caenorhabditis brenneri | reverse complement strand
GGGGAAATACGGGCTGGTTTTCGGGACATCGTCCTCGATAAAGTGGATGAGGGCTCCGGGGTGAAGACTGGACTTCTCAACAGATGGACTCATAACCTTATGATCCACTGGATTGTAAGTCCGGAAACTACCTCTGGTCTTAGGTTCGTCCACTTTCTGACTGAGTGATTTCTCAACATGTTTGGTCTGAGCCACTGGATCTACTTGGCTCTGTTGCTTGGAGCTAAGAGCGGTTTCAATCTCAGATGCCTGCTTGACCAGGTCTTGGAGATATGTGACATCGATGGAATCATCACCGATGGCAAAAACGGGTTCATCGTATTCAAAACGTTGGTTAGCGGAATCAGGTGATTTAGGAATATCTCCATCACTATCCTTACTGTTGGCTCCGCCTCCTAAATCAAAGTCAAGCTCTGATTCGGACAGACTAGGCTGTGGGATACCGTCCAGTGGGATACCACGTGAATTGAACTCTTGTTCAAACATGGTGATGGTGTTTGAAACGCCATTGAGGGTCCGCTGGAACTCCGCTTTAGCCAAATAATCATGGATTCCTTGAAGAATCTCTTCAGAGCGTGGGCTCTTCAGAATCAGAGGATTACTTGCCAAAATCTCAAGTTTTCGGGTCACATTTTGGAGAATGCGACGGTGACGGTGTAACTTGTTGAGATACTCTCTCATCAGTTGAACATCCTCATCGGATGGGGGCTGATCTGGATCGCTTGCACGATCTTCGATAAGCAATTCGCAAGAACGGATCCATTCTCTGGCTTCGCTAACTTTGGAGCTAGCGTCACGTTTGAACGGACCAATGATCTTAAGACCGAGTGCCTTCTCCGTAAACGGTTGCGATGGAGGCACCGGTTGGTGGTCGTTGTTTTGGGACATGATTGTCGAGCGCTTTGAGGATTCTGAAGCAATATCGTTATGTTAATAAGATAGAGCGGAACGATAAGAATCAAGCCAAGCTGACAAAGTCCGACCTTCATCTAGTCTTTTCTGGAGTGACCTTCTGAGGCGCCTGCTCTGTTAGGAATCTTGGGGGATTCTTAACTACAGAAAGGTATCACAGAATTGAGTCTGTTTTGGTAACTTGCATAGGAAAGGATACAACCAAGCACCTGAGTGAGGCATGTTTCACAGTTCAAATGACAAGTACCTGGCTTTTCTACCCTGAGACAGAGAGATACCGTAGCTGGGACGGTACAGAAACAGATCTTCTCTTCTCCGGCGTTTATCAGCGCGTATGATAAACCTTTACCCGCCAGGGAATATGTATGAAGCCATGAAGGTTCGCCCGTCGGGACTTAAAACCTTTGGAGGTTCTTGGTAAGTCTGAATTGGGTTCACATTTATTTAGTGGGATCACCCTCCAGCCAATCTCTGTGTCAGTTTAAACTGACCCTGGAACATTGTACCTTCCGGTGACAAACTGTTCACGGTCTTACCAAGAAGCCTTAGACTTTACTACTCTTCTGGAAGCTGAGCCAGTTATGTTGGTCGTAGACGATAAGCACATGACGCTCGATTTCTCGATTGTCAACCGTTTCTAATTACAGCTTCTAACTAGATACGGTGCTCGACCAGATCTTAACAAGTCGAATTCTGGTATTCTCCTGCTAGCCATGACTTTCACCTGCATCACAGTTAAGTAGGCCGTTGTCGTCATCCGGGGAATCAGATCGTGAGATACAGTTCCAAACCTGGATTGACCCTACCCATGATGGCAGTCTTAGCGGCCTTAGTGCTAGTCAGTGGGTCTTCGGACGATCGCCTGATCGTTAATTCGTTCTTGTATTGGAACTTGAACTATCTACGCATAACTTTTTCAGACATCTTTCAGAGGTGGATTGATTCTGCTGAATAAGTTCAAACAGAGTGAGCTCGTAATAAGTTAGCACTTTTGGCATTTCCGCCTGGAAGACTACACAAAAGGCCGTGATGACATGGTATGTTCGCATTATCTAATCAGTGGGAGCCTGGATAAACTTAGTTATCCTTGGCTAATGACTTTCTGATAAACTTATTTCCCTTGAAGGAACATGATAACGCGAGCATCGAGTTCTCGTCTCAGTCTCACAAATTCAACATTATAACCTGACATCATCTGACGTCATCGTCCTTCATCATTAGAGTTACATCTAAAGATTACTCGGACATGTCTTTTCTCGAGGACGCTCCAAGATGTTATGATGGAGGATTAGTGTTCTAATCATGAAAATCGATGAGATCTTGTGCGATAAAACGTGCCACTCATTTTATGAATGATCGCTCTCACGAATTAGAAACACTAGCTTTCTGCTTGCGGGGCCCTTGCAAAACAGAAACAATCCCGTCTTCAAAGAGACTTATCTGAATTCTCTTCAGGGGTTAAACCGCTGAATCGTAACGAGAATCATACAAAGACAGATTAAACATAGCGACTCACGACTATGAACCAATCCTAGGCAATTCGATTAACTACGGGATGCCTGGTCCCTTGAGTTTCGTGGATAACACGTTCTGTGTATTCTAATCAGATGGCAGAGTTGCCCCGAGTGAAGGGTTCCTCCGTCCTGACTAGATGAATGACGGTTCAAAAGTAATACAACAAAAACGAGAATCCAGTTTGACGACAGTTCACAAGGACTTATGTCTTTCCATCCTGGAATTTTACGTGGAACAAAGTTTTTTAGAAAGATTAAACTTTCGTATCTCTATTCACTTGGTTTGGTTGACAGGTTGACTTATGTATTTGAGTCTGTTTTAGACCGATCGTTGGCTAGTATACAAATTGTCCTAATTCAGCAAGTCACTTAGAGTTCAATACTCTTTTTGTAAATCTTGAAGAACAGTACACAGTATACCGGAATTACTTTATTAGTGATTAAATCGTGTAAGTAATAAGTGGGGTCCGGGTTTATAGAGGGTTTTTAACAATCAACAACAGGGTAAACATAGAGGGTTTTAAGCCACTCTTTAACAATGGAAACAACAAAAATTAACAAGTTAAAAAAGGTTAACAGTGAGCGCTGTGGCTCCGGCGGGGGGGTCTATCCGTGACGGGGTTTTCCTCTTCCCATGGAGTGGTCCTGAAACCATTCAGTTAACATTTTGAATTTCCAACGTTTACTGTTGTTACCTTCTTGCCAAAGGAATTTGGCTTTGCCTTCTTCACTGGCGGTGGCTGATTTTCATCCTGGACACGAGGCTTTGCCTGCTCACACACTGCCATGTGGTGGCGTCTTCTGTGTGGCTCCTCCTGATGAATGATGTAGCACTTTGTGCACAAGAAGTCTGCTTCTTTGCAACCGTCGTGACGTCCGTTGTGACAGACGTTGGTCCTGAGACACTGGAAGCAGCCTGAGCGCTCCAAGAGCATACGGCGTCTGGATTGCCACGTTGGGAAGACGGGGCAAAGAAGGGCCCTGTGGGATCCCTGACAGAACTGGCAAGTCTGCAAAAAATATTGCATAAAGAAGGATAATGATGTTAAAATCTCTTACCGGTCCGATTGGACGTTCCGGGCGGTCTGGACGTGGGGCGCGAGGAGCCATCGCCTGTTGAGGAGGACGAGGTGTCACTGCCTGTGGATCCGCTGGTCTGACGAAGAGTGGCTGCACGTTTGGCACCATCACTGGACGTGGCGCAGGTTGGACCTGAGCGTCAACTGGACGTTGCACTGGAACAGTTCTTCCCCATGGATCTTGGACTTGATGAGCGACTATGGCTCCTGGCTCCATTCGACGGACGACATCACGAAGAGTTCCTTTGACTTCAGTCAGGTCTCTGGCTACATCTCCAATCGTTGCATTGTTTTCTTCAATGGCTTTACGATTCTTGCTTTGGCTGGTCCAGGCTGAGCCGACTTTGGCTCCAATCTGCTCGAAACCATGTTTTGAGAGATTTTCCAATGCGGTGACACGACTATGTGTATCGTTACACTGGTTCGCCAATCTGATGACCTGGGTTTGGATCTGTTGAACAGTCCCGAGGACATTCGCCAATTGGGTCTGCATTGTGAGCGTCATCGATCGATTGTCCGACTCTTGGATACCTATAGCAAAGTGATTGCTCAGTGAAATTTTATTCACGACTTACTTGTGTTGTATCGGCTATTGATGGCCTGTTGGATTGAGCTGAGATCCTCAGGATCCAGTCTGGGACGATTGAGAGTGGATTCTGGAGTGGCTACTGGCGCAGAAAGACGCTCGGACTTAGGCCTAGACGACTTTGGCTTCTTCTCCAGATGTTCGTATCCTGGAACCATTGAAGGGACTAGGGGTCCGCTTCTCTCCACTTTGAGTGCTGGTGCTCTCGGAGCTGGTTCTGGAGTGTCCTTCTTTGGATCCACAATCTCATTCTCTTTGGCTCCCTCTCGATTCTCTCCACCCGACTGGATGTCAAACGACGGTGAATGTCCTGGAGTGTACTCCGGTGTCAATCCGGCTTGATAATCCCCTGGGGGGTCTTTATAAAAACCGTCCAGCTCGGGAGTCGAAGTTCTCACTTCTACAGTTTTCTCCACTTCTGGAGTCTCAACAATGGCTCCGATTGGGGCTCCGATCTTTTTAGAACGATGTTTTCCCATGTTCTGTAAGAAAACGGATTAAAATTCTGCCAATAATGTAGCGAGAAAAATAGCGGAATTAAACCGTATGAAGAGATGAGAGAAAGGAAGAGAGTTTAGACAACAACAAAAATGAGCAATAACAAAGGCAAATATCGGAAGAACATCTTAAAATGCCAACGACAATGCCTGGATCACGGTTATGAATCTTCTCTTATATGGCCTGAGTGTCACTTTTTCAGAACGAATTCTGGCCACGCGTTCATGACCTCGTTGCCAAGAGTAAGAATCCAAATTTGGATCCACACAATTCTAATTTAGTTCGAATCTGTCGAAACTAAACTAGCGATCGAATTCTAAGCCCGGAATCGTCAGAAAGCAACTTCGACGTAAAATTACTGAAAATTTTAGCAAGGTGGTTCAGACACTGATTTCGAAGAGATCTGACGGCACATGAGGACTTAAAACTCCAGACTATAGCATGGAATGGGTGACTCAGTACCCAATGATCCCGCTGATCGGTCCCATGGATTTATAATATCCATATGTTGGGTTTCCGAAATTCTGTGCTGTTTCTGAATCACCTGCATCTTATTGGATATCATGATGAAAACTAGAAACAAGCATAACTGGATAATCCGAAATCTGGATAAAACGACTCCGAAGAATGCATGTAATGCATCTCCAGATCCAGAAATTCTGTACAAACGTCTCCGAGAACTAGTGTCTCAGGTACAGAACAATGAGCAATGCAGCCAGCAATTTGCTCTCGGAATTCCAGAAAAACCACTGATGGGTTCAGAAAGTCTGATGACTTCGGTCGCCCTGATTGAGGGATTCAGATGACCGAACGGAATGCACTTAGACGGGCTGAGCCATCTGACAAACCAAGGAAGTGAATTCTGAGCAATAATTAAAATTGCTCAGATTAAGATACGAATAAAAATAGGAATTCGTAAATTTTCCGTATTTCGGATTGAATCCGAACGGATTTGAAGGTACTTCCATCCCATGAGATTCACAAGAATCCCATCGGCCCTTCTAGTGGATGACGTGTACTAAGACACAACCACTAAATTCGCTTCGAAGAGGCACTAACGCATTCGCTAAGCAAATTTGGATCCGACTAAGTCAACAATGACTGTAAATTGCTCATCTGAAGAGGCGCTTAGGCATTCAGAGGCTTGTCGGCCCAACGAATTCTTTAAAAAATTCGTCTCGTTCGCTAAGAGCGATGTGCACCGATATGATCGCGGGCTTATTGATATTGCCACGAGCGGAATACGAAATCCCGAGCAAATTGTGGGCTGATTGACATTGCCACTAGCGGAATATGAAATCCCGAGCTAAATGTGGGCTGATTGACATTGCCACTATCGGTATGCACTATTTTTCACGAATCCCACTCAGTGGAAGACAGAAAAATTCGCGATCTTCTCTCGAAGTAAGGCGACAAAAACAATAGTAAACACCGACTCAGTCGGTTGTCTACTATTAATAAGACGAACGGAAAAAAAAAAAAAAAAACGAAGCGAAGAAACGTTGAGGGACGGAAGAAAAAGAAAAAAGGGATAAAGAAATTAAGAAGAAAGGAGAAAAAAGGAGAAGAAAATGAGGAAAAAAGGAGAAAAATGCGAAAGAAATGAAGAAAAATGAGAAAGAATGATGAAAAATGAAAGAGAAAGCTTAAAAACAACTTAAAAAACAGTTGTTTACTACGAAAACAAGGAAAAACGAAGTTGACTGAGCAACTCTGAGCAAGGATGAGCAATCACCGTGTGAACCAACTAAGGGTGAGCAATCACGGAGAGAGCGCGCGGAAAGAGGAGGGTGAGAGAGAAAAAGGGGGGGGAGAGTAGTCATGACGACCACCCGCACAGAAAAAGGGGGGAGGAGGAGAGAGTGTGCGACCTCAAGAGACCGAGAGACGCAACTCTGAGCAAAAATGAGAAAAAAGGAGGAAAATACGAGAAAAAACATAAAATTTGGAGGAAAAAAGAAAAATTTAGAGGAAAAAAGAAAGAAAGAGAAAGGAAATGCTAAACGTCAGACAAAAGACTCGGAAAAAGCGGTTCATCATCTTCCCACGAGGGAATCCGAATTTTACCAGGATTTTCTGGGAAGAAAACCGGTAAGATGCACCATGTTGAGCCAGGTCTTAGACTCCGAGTATCCACTGGCTACGGGGTCCTTTTAGTCAACGACGAATAGCGAGAGGAAAAGATAAGCGGTGTGAGAAATAAGAGAATTTGAATGTAAACCGAATTTATTGTGAGAATCCGCTCGCGATGAGTCGGAAAGGGCCGAAAGAAGAGGCGAAACAATAAAGGCGGGTAATACAAAGCAAAAAACAGGAAAAGTGGGATGAAAGGTGCTGGGCAAAAACCTCGACGAAAGGAGAGGAAACCTTGCGAAAAACCACTGTAAAAAACCTGATGATCCGCTGAGGGATCTGGGAAAAGTTCCCAAAAAAGGAAGGAAAAATGCGTATGAACGCGACGGTGAACTGAGTCAACCGAGACGGAGAAGAGACCGAAAATCGGTCACCGTTCTCGATGAAAGCAAAAACGAAACTGAAGTGAAAGCGCGACTTTTAGGCCGAGCGAAAAGGAGGCGGGCCGCGCGGGTCTCGCCGCGACAGTGCGGGCACGCGCCGGCCAAAAGCGCGCGCGTTCAAATTAGAGTTTTTCGCGAAGCGAAAAACGAAAAGAAGTGAAACTGAAGCGTTTTGAGCGATTCAAACGGAATTTCTTCACAAAGAAGAATTCAAATTGAAAGGAAAAGTAAATTAAATTATCGGAAATAGATTTTATGTGAAATATTCGTACATAATTGAGAGAAAGCTTATGGGGAAGCTCGTTGACTCTCAATTATAGTGCGAACAGGTTGGCCAGTTCTACCTCTCTTGGGCAGAACTGACAACAGACGCTGGTTATTGTTGCGGACAACTGCACTTCCATCAAAGCAAGCGCGTTAAATGCCATAAATCAACTGCTGAGAAGAAATGTATTGTGAAAATAGGAAAAACATACCACGAAGTCAGGACACGAGAAACTATCAAGCTATACTGCAGTAGTCATTTCAAGTCGCTCTCACTATCTGACGACTGTCAGACAGTAGAGAAAACAAGTGGTGTAGAGGACTTGGAAGAATGCGATGAGTGCGGAAGATATTTCCATTCTTCCTGCAGAACTGCTCGTCTTCTAGAAGGCAGAGGCTGCAAGTGTGGAGTACCAACGGAGCAGTTGATATCGCCTGAGGATCTTCCAGAGACCGATGAATCCATTGCTATGCAGTATCAACTGAAAGATCTCGCAGAAGGAAGTATTAGAATCAGAATCTTTATGTCTGATGAGCTTCATGAGAAACTTGAAGTTGAAGGTGATGAACAATCCGCCGTCAAGATATGGGGAAAGAATATTACCCAATTTTTGACAAAGAGGGAGGAAAGAATTGATCTGTCATACAGACGCAAGCTGGTTTTGGCATTTGGGAAGCCTGCCGGAGATAAGTATCTCACATTCTTCGCTATGATGATCCGGGAGTATGGACCAAACTGCCATCCGGCTAAAGCAGGTGAAATCGGCTTAGAATATTTGGACTCGGTTCAGTTCTTCGATAAGCAAGAGAGGAGTCAAATTTATCATTCGATTCTCAATTCTTACTTCAAATGCGCAAAGGATAGAGGATTTTCTGTTGTGAAGTTTTGGGCCTGTCCTCCACTCCCCACAACAGAATACTTATTCTTGGGCCATCCAAAGCAGCAACTAAATTCAACAGAGCCCAGATTGATTCAATTCTACCAGGATATGATTGCAAGCGGTGCTCACATCTATTCAGCAAGTAATGGATTACTTATCAAGCCTCAGAGAGAAGTTGTTGAAGTTATTATGAATGCTTTCGAAAATAATGCAATGATGTTTCGAATTGTTTTTGATGGAATCAAAAAGTATAAGGAACAACTGCGGAAGAAGTCAGGTGACTCGAGTGCGGAGAAGTTCAGAGAATGTCTACAAACGGCTGCGAGGAATGAACATAATGTTTTGTTCAACCTCACCCTTCGAGACAATCCAGCAGCAATCGAAATTCCAAAGACTGCAAACTATCTCCAAATGGCCGAATCGAGTTACAACTTCCGAGAAATCCAATTTCTGGAGGGTATGGATTTCGGAACACTTGGATCAAACATTGCCTCGACTTCCAAGCTCACGAAAATCATTTTGAGAAGTATAACACCACAAAACAAGTAAGATCGATTTTCTCCTAATACAAGGTTAAGACAAACATTTTCAGGTAACTTGACTTCTCTTTCTGCTGTTCATATGTGCTGTCAACTCTGTCAATGTGTTAGATCTATCTTCAAAATGGAACATTCACAAATTAATTGCTTGCAAGTTCTCAAAAACTATTTTTCTGATCTCATTTACTTCTTGGTTTCTTCAAAATTCAACCAACCTCTCCGAAGTTCAAGAAGTTTCAATAATTTTCACTATTCATTACTACTAATTATCTTCACATTCTTCTTCTTTGTTCTTGCACCTTTTATGTTTTTACATCAAAATTTACACATTTTTTCAATTCTTAACCTTACATGGTAAATCTATGGAGCCATGTTTCTACGCATTTTTATTAACCTCCCCAAGCAGCCGCCATGGCATGATAATGTGCTTATTTATAACTTTTCCATGACAATTTTTGTTCTGTAACGCCCTTGGAACATATCAAAACATATGTGTTTGTTCATATCAATAAAAGCTGTTAGCAGTGAATGACTTCAATTAATAGATTTTCTTCAAACTCTAAAATTGGGCATTTGATAAATCTTTTTTTTTGAGAAGAAAAATGTTGGAAACATTGAAACAGGTGCACAAAAAAAATGCAGAAAAGACTTCAAACTTCATAAGCTTTTCAAATTTTATCACTTTCTCTTTTAGTTACTTTCTCTCTTTTCCATTGTGACATCCTATCCCTTGAATTGGTGGGTAATCTCTCTCATTAGCTGGTGTTCATTCCACGCCTGTTCCTAATCGAACATCACTTTTTGTCTCATTAACATAAACAAACTGTTGCTTATGGGGTCAACCTTAGTGTGAATCGTCATTTCTCGCCAGATGGCAGGAGTAAAAGTGGATACGAACAGAGGAGGTGAGAGGTGGTTGCGCAACTTTTCCCCTCGCCTCCCACCTCCGAGGTACTAATCGGTTGTTTCCGTTTCGGATATCAAATTACAATGGTGTCATTGACAAAAAACAATTGTAAACCTCTTTTGGGCTCATATTGTCCTATTTGAAATAGTAAAGGCACAAACTGCAGATGAAAAATTGGGAACAACAGAGTAGATGAGAGGAAAGGATATAAATAACTATTTGGGATATGATGAATGGCGAAAAAAAGTTAGTTTGAATACATTTTCGGTATGTTTGTATACTCCGTTCAAGGTACTCCAGATGAATTACTGTAAATACTGTAATAGAAGCCCACCTTTAATAGAAGCCCACCTGTAATATAAGCCCTCTTTAAGGACCCCTTTGAAAAATAGAAGCCCACCCTCTAATAGAGGCCCACCCTCCAATAGAAGCCCACTTTTGGTGTGGTTTTTCGTAACATTACTTGCATTTTTGCACTATTTTCGGTGTTTTCGGAAAACTTTGTTTTTTCAAAAATTGGATTGAAAAATAGAAGCCCACCCTGTAATAGAAGCACACCTGTAATTGAAGCCCACCCTAAGGACCCCTTCAAAAAATAGAAGCCCGTGGGCTTCTATAACAGTATTTACGGTATGGTGCAAAACAGCAAAGACTTGGTTGGATACGTGGCATCGAATACCGGAAGCTTTGTTTCGGAAACTGGAAGTTCATCAGTCGAGTTATGAATGAAAATTGTGAAAACTACTCCTACGAATAAATGAAAATCACTAAAATGCTGATTTTCTTCTAGATTATCCTGAAAATTGCTACAGGTTTATAAAAACTCTATATTTTTGGCGGTTAAGCCTCTTGGTTTTGAGTCGGCGGTACTGAACTATGCAATTACTTTTTAGTTTTAACTTACACTCCTCTCTCAATCAAACAGTTTTTCACATTTCACTCATTTTTCTTTTTTTGATCTCATCCTCTGTTATAACGATTATTGCGCAATCCTCAATCTCAATCTCTCAATGCTCCGCCCACATCTCTCCGCTTCACCATTCTCCTGACTCCGCCCTCATACCTCCCGCCCTCTCGCCTCCCATTCCTTTCTAATCTTGTCAGCTCTCAAACACATCTCTTCAAACATCATGGTTCTGGCAAAAGTCATCGCAGATTTCTTTTCGAGCCTCGTCGTTTCGGTACGGTTTACATTCTTCTCAAATTTGAACAAGTTTTCATAAAGTTTTCTTTACAGTTCGACACAAAGCAACTGGAGGTTTCTTCAACTGCTACGATTGTTGATGGAAACGACATCATTGACTCAATTTCGGGACACCAGACTGTCAGCAATGGAATCGCCGAAATGACAACATACTTCAAAAAACAAATGGAGAACATGCTGATGGAATTCGATGAGCAACGAAAAGCCGCTGTCCAGACTGTGAATGATAATTGAATATTTTCCACGCTCGTTTGTTATTGTTATTGTCTCCTTCTACCGCTATTGTTTCACATGATCTTCATAGTCACTTTCTACATTTTGCTTCGTACCTTACCTCATTTCTCATTCTTAGTGCCACAACTTGGTGGTTTCTTTCTATTTTTTTCTTTGAAAGGTAGAACGTTTCAATCACATTAATCAAAGCAAGTAAATGAATACACAACTTTCATTACTTGTTACACCGCCCTCACTATTGTCTTACTCATCAAGATCCATATGCATTTCCCCCTTCTTTCCCTATTTCTTGCAGTTGCTGTTACCACTTATAGTCCAGTTATAAAATTTTGATTATTTGTTTACTGTAACATAAATGAATATGTATTTTGAAAATATGAAATTCTGAACGTAAAAAGTTTGATTCCGGTTTTTCGATGTCTCCATTTCCGAAGCCAGTTGTTCAGTGAATCAAACCGTATTCCTCATAAAACCAGTGAAACGGGAGTCAACTTGACCCTCTGAAATTATGGGACCTCTATTTTTCGCCAACTCCAAGAAATCTCGATTCTAAAATAGAGCCATCTGTTAAACAATGCTGTCGACGTAGAATTTCATATTTCTTCGAATTGTATTCAGCAAACCCAACCCCTCTCCCCCCAACATTTTTGCATTTGTTTTTTTTTTCAAAATAAAACAAGAAATTCAAGTAATCTTCATTCGAAAGATGATAATACGAGTTTGTTCAATACATTCGAGTTGCTCAATTCAAGTTCAATTCATGTCTGATTGCTTGAATAGCTTTGTCGAATCCATTTTCTTCCTGTAAAAAATTGAATCATTGTTTCAGAAATTCAACATCAGGAAGATTCTAGTGAGAATTTAAAAAAAAAACTTACCTCTTCGACATAGGAGACAGGCAGAGAGTCTTCACTCTCGTGAATCAGGAAAGAAGAATTATCATCGAGTGTTCCAAGATCCATTTCGTGCCAATAGAATAACCCAGAAACGATGACCATTGGCTTTGTTGAGCCAGACACACGACGGATTTCCTCTTCGAATCCAACCTGAAAATGTTTTGGTTTGATTTTTGAACAATTCATAAACTGAAATTTTCAAAGTCAACTTACCAATGTCATGCGTGGCAAGTACAGTTGGCGGCATATTTGTTGGTTGGTATCGCGATATAGATCTTCAGTGCGAATTAATTTGAACGAAATCCACATATTCTAAAAATTCAAATTTATTCCCAGGAATGACGATCAGATCTCATTTCCTATATTTTTCAAAATAGCTATTGAAACTCTGATTTCTAGCACCCTGTGACCTACATTTTTGATCATTTTATGTGTCTAAAATGTTACCCGACCTTCTATCAACCCATTCCCGTTCTTACTTCTGCAGATTTCCAACCTCAACTAGGCCTATTAATCCTTCAAAACCCTCTTAAATACACTAATTTTCAATAGAAAAACTCACTTATTGATGAAAGAGAAGCTCCAGATGATCGCAAAAAGCGAGAACTGAATTTTTCTGGAGATTTCGAGCGACGTTGACATTTTCCTGACCTTCCACATGGCGTTCTGTTCCAACCTTTTGCCCCGGTTTATACCCTTGTTCTTTTTTGTTCTGAAGTTGACCTTAGGGTCATCCAACCTCGCGGGTTTTTTTGAGAGGACTCACTTATCCGATATCAGGGCTCCTGGCCTACTTTCTTCGGGATGGGCCTAGGGACTTGATATTCGGACCCCCGGGGTACTTTGAGATGGCAAATCCGATGTGATAAGTGGCTGACCTCGATAAGCTCCCCTGAAAAAACTTTCTTCGGGATGGGTCTAGAGACTTGATATTCGGACCCCCGGGGTACTTCGAGATGGCGAATCCGATGTGATAGGTGAGTGACCTCGATAAAGCTCCCCTAAAAAACTTTCTTGGGGAAGGACCTGGGGACTCCATATTTTGGCCTGTGGGGTAGTTTGAGATGGCTAATTTCTTGAAATATCATTTGACCTCAATTCATTGTTACCTGACATTTACCGTTCGGGATAGACCTAGGGACTTGATATTCAAACCGTTGGGGTAGTTCAAAATGGCGAATTTATTCAAAATATATTTTGACCTCAATTCATTGTTACCTGACATTTTCCGTTCGGGATAGACCTAGAGACTCGATATTCAAGCCCTTGGGATAGTTTGAGATTGCTAATTCGATGTGATAGTTGGATGGCATATTTTAAACTCTCCTGAGAAGATAACTGGGTTTTGTCAATTAGATGCCTCGCTGTTTCTTCACCCAAGTGTGAGGTAAACCTAAGCGAGTTCTGAACCGATTTACTCGGTTGATGGCTCGTTTTGTTTGCATCTACTTGCTGTGATGGATCATGGTTTTCCCTATCCAAAAGTATTTTGTCTTGCTAAGTTATGGGTGTTAAAAGTGGCCTATCAGATCTCTTACCTGACTTGGATTCAATTTTATCCCGTCCCGGTCTTCATTGGCTGGGATCGTGAATTTTTTGACAGGCCAGCTAGTGCCTCAAACTCCTGTTTTTTTTGTGTCAGCACTGCATGTGATTCCGTGGGTAGGTTTTCAAACTAGCAGGGATAAACAGCCACTACCTAGACTTTCCTTTCTCCGGTGTCGCGTTAATTCTCGTCTTAAGGCTCAACTTGCTTGATCACACTTCCATTAGTGGGTGACGGTTCTGTGATGAAGCTTCGGGAAGGCGGGCCCTCCTTCGTTTCAAATGATCGTTTGTGTTTTTCTATGATTCCAATCTTGTTTTATTTCTCTTGAGGCTCCAGCCAATCTTAATATAAGGATGACGCATGCTAGAGCCGATAAACAGTAAAATAGAATCGAAGTGGGTCGCACTTCTCATTTCAACTTGAAAGCCCCAGCGACCACCACGTGAACTTGCTTGATAGGCGAGTTCAAACCAATCTCGCAAAGTGACGGCTTGCTGAAAACCAGTTGACTTGGTAGAGTTGAGTAAGGATCGGTTCACAAAGGCCTAGCCCGCAAGGGAAACCGGCGGGGAACTGTGCTGCTTACAACGTGACTTTGGTTGCAAAAGTAGTAGCTGCCTTTAACGGCAACAGAAACCCTAATGAAGAAAAATACAGGGCTGGTCTACTGGTAAAAAGTCTCAACACACTTGTGGTGGTCAGATGTCTAATTCTCAAACCGATAGTTGTTTGTAACTGACGGATTTCAAGCGAACTGCCACATTCCGCGTGAAGCCGCAAAACGGCGGAAGCCTTCTGGTCTTCTCTAAGAGTCAAATCTTTCCTGAGAACCGAATGTTTCTTAAGAGAAAAACATCTTTTAGGGAAGATGATCTCAACAGTGAAATTGCTTTTACTAGGGAATATTATGGGAATATACTCAAGTGGGTTCGGAATTTTCTCTAAATTGGTGGTTTGAAACTATTTGTCCCTGTGAGTAAATTCTAAAATTTCTAGCTCTCACTGGAACTTGCTAGTCTGGAAATCCTTCATCTGAAAGTCGACATATCGGCATTGCATTGAAAATTGAGGGAATGGTCAGATTTTCAGAGGAAGATTTCCAGGCTCCAGTGAGCGCTGAAAGTTTCAGAATCTACACACAGGCCCAGCTATTTCCAGGTTATCAATTCATAGAAATTTCCCAACCCACGTGAGAAAAGCATCCCTTGGTGAGAAAAAATATTGTAAACTTCAGAATCCAAATTCGAATAAACACTTCATTGAAAACAAGCACAAAGCTATCCAAAGATCTGTGCTAAAGTGTTGCCGATGCATTGCAACCGGTCAACGACGCAATAGATGAAGTCGCTCATGTCCGGCATCAACTTCTTCACCTTGCTCGGCTTGACAAAACGAACTACAGAGACCGTCCATCCAGTTGGACTTTCCACTTTCTGAATTGTTAAAAAATTTTTGAAAAAATTTAAAACTACAATCTAACCTTGCTCAACTCCCATTCCATATTGATCTTCTCATTGAGAAGCATTCTCGCTTTGATATTGGCCTCTTGGAAACTTGCTGATATGGGTTTTATTTTTCTGATGTTCAGAAATGGCTTGATAATCGTGTCCGGGTCGTTGCGTTCTTCTAAATTACTTCTCTTAATGAAAACCGAAAATAAATGCAAACTCACCTTGGGTGGTGTTGAAGAGACTGTAAAGGTCGTCCATGTTCTTTGAGTGAACTGCCATAGCAAAGGCCGAGAGTTGTGCTAACAGGAGCTGGTTAGCCATACCGTTACGGTAGGCCTCTAGGATTTTTTTCGCTGAAGCAGGGTCGCCTTCAGCATGGTCCCCAAGGAGGAAGCCAGGGGCACTGAGGGCCAGGAGCAAGAGGAAACAGAGAGAAGACTTCATAAGGATGAAGAATGAATGTGGTACAGAGGAGAGAATGGCGAGTTTTATAGTTGAAAGAAAGGGAAAAAGGGGAGGAAAGGGAAGGAGGCATGACACCGTGGATGGGTGCTAGCATACTGTCTGGGAAAAGACTGCAAGTCGAATCACAGAGAACGGGATTTTATTACCCCAGCTGAAAATGATGAATGGAGGAAAAGGAGAAGAACACGTGGAAAAACTGTGAAGGCGGAAAATTCAAATTACAATTTTTGGCTGAAAAAACGGAAACATTACATGGTGAAGACTGTGAGCCCCTACGAAATCAACGTTGATCCTCTTATTTTTTCAGACAACCAGTCGAATAGACATGCAAAAATCAATAGAATAGATCCTCCGAATTTCATTCAACAATCTGGAAAAACGTCTATCGGGACAAGGTTTTTCGAAAAATCAACACTTCAACGAATGGTTCTGAGAAAATGCGATTTGATCAAACGATGAGCGAATAAATAACTTGTCCATTTGTGAATTTCCAATTTTTCAGTTTTTTTCAATTGATACTCTTCTTTTTTCTGTTGTCAATCGAGTAGGGGCAAAGGCTGGTCGGCCAACACGAACATAACAATCTCCTCTCCCATTCCTCCGCGTGCGGTTTCGTGGTGTAGTGGTTATCACATCTGTCTAACACACAGAAGGTCGGCGGTTCGATCCCGCCCGAAATCACCTGTTTTTTTTTCGAATATATAGTTTTCAATGAGATTGACGGAAAAGAAGTTCGCTAAATCTTCATCAACCTCGATTTGAGGGAATACAAAACTGTTGCTAAACTTCAAGGATTAAGACAATTGAGTTTTTTTTTCAGATCGACAACTAGCGGAGTACTTCTTCATATTAACTGCTCTCTGCCGGCAAATGCATAATTCGAATGACAGTAGCAAAACACTTCTAACTATCCTAACTTGCTTTGATTCTTATGTTCGTTTTTTCTACACTTTATCCTTCCATTATTGTCCAATACCTGTATTTGTCAATATTTTTCTCAATTTCCTGTTTTTTGTTACTTTTATGTTGCAAATCATATGAATCCAAACTTCAAAAGACATCATGTATACATTTTCGTTTTGATTAATTTCAGATGGAGGACCTGTTGAACAAAGAACGATTCTAAGAGCGAGTAAAAACTAGAAAAATTCTTCAATTGACACTGAAACGGGTATTTTCTATTCTAGAAAAACGTCAAAAAATGAGAAGGGGACAAGAGTAAGTGGTGAAGGAATGAACACTTTTCAGAAAGGAAATTTGGAGAAAAAGAAGTGTTTGTACGGTCTGAATGTCACTTTCAGAATACGGTTTCCATTTCGGAACTCTACCAATCTGTGATCACTTTCTTCTTGATACCACTTTCCATACTTCGTCGAAATGTCATTGACGTCCACGAGTCTTTCGAAGCGGATGTACAAGTGTCGTGGACAATCGGAGAAAAGAGCAGCCTGAAATTGAATTGTAAATTATACAAACCAATTTTTTTGAAGTTCCGTAGCCTCCCTAAAAACTTTCTTATTTTGTTAATGCTTTTAGGAGGGCCACTGGAATTTATTCCTGAGAAAATAAAGGGATAAAAGTGCCAACGGGAGGCCCTGATTTGATTCCCCGTGGCTGATACCTTGGCTCGGGAAGGTTTTCAATTTACCTCCAAACGGATTTTCCTTCCGTACAAAATTCTGCGTTGATTCTTGTGAAAAATTGGAACTTTTCAAATAGCGGACTCCCCTTTCAAACAATTTTTGCTGCCCAAAATTCTAATATGGAGAATTAGTTTTTCATTTCTTTTTTCATAATTTGATTTGATGAAAAAAAACAGTACACCTTTTACAAGATGATAATTCAACTGGTTGTATTTTTTTTTTCGAAAAAACTCATTTATCTTGAGGATATAATGCTAGTATTCGATGATTTTTTCTAATTCACATTATGCACCAAGTATAGTAATCATGTCGATAATACTAACTGTAATAACAAACATGTATCCTACTTTGATCTTTTTTCAGGCTTTCCCAGAAAAGTTTTTGTAAAATGTATTGAAAACAATTTATGTTTGCAAACTCACATCTCTTATCACTTCCAAGTCTGCTAATGAAACTGCCTCACAAGCAACTGTGCCCTGACTGAGATTAACCAAGTTTGCCAGTGGAGCTGTTACTACGAAATCGTCAATGACAATGTCTTTACAAGATTTCCATTGCTCCAGTTGTACTAGCCGATCAACGTTCAACGTTTCTCCTTCTTCATTTGAGTTTGTTTCATCTTCATAGTTTCCTCTTTCTGGATTTCGTTCTACTTCACGCTGCATTTCTCTTCCGCTGAATTTACAAATTGATGTTCGTTCCAGTACTCCGGCTTCCAGAAATGGATACACATTCATTATTTGATCAATGTTAGCAAGTGTCATATGGAATCTTTTAACTTTCAGATGAGCAGTTCTTGATTCCAAATAGTCATGGAGTGTGAGTAAGAATTGGTTGAAAGTTGGAACTTGTGCTACGCATGCTGGATCGGAAAATGGAAACTCAACATGAAAGTGATTGATAACACCAAAATGGTGTTTCAAAATCAATATCAGATCTTTAACAGCAACTTCAGCATAGTTTTCGCCGTTCAGAAGTTTAGAGCGCTCTCCAGAAGCAACAAGACATCCAGTTTGTTGGATTTTGTAAGACACTTTTGTACTGAATATACTGTTCTCATCCCGTCCCCTGTAGATTGTTGTGATTGAGTCTGCATCAGCTGATACATACACATCATAAAGGTTTGCTTCTGGTGCAGTATCATCAACGTGGTTGTGAAGTGAATCTGACGCTTTTCGTAGACATTGCCTATAAAAGATTGATTGTCATGTGTCATCATACTACAGTTTTGAACTGATACTTCGGCAAAATTTTAGTTGATAACGCAGATTGAATTGCTATAAAACTTCATCAGGAAACTTACAGGCTAACAAAGTCCAATCCAACAACTATTTTCTCCAGGATTAACTGAGGCATTGCACCCAGATTTGGTTCAACTTTTTGTTCAGGTTTCATTTTCTGTAATTCAGATTCTCAGGGCTGACATTTTTCAAATGAAGGATTTGAAATTTTGAAAAATAGAAACGGTAACGTTCGAAACAAAGAAGCATGTCAAAATTAAATAACCGACTGAGTGCAACTATATTTATCTAAAAAGCTGTAGAAGGCAGTCTGAGTACTACGACTCTCTGAAAGGAAACGACTTTATCAAAGACTATCCGGTATATTTCAGGCTGGAAACTCTTCGAACTTTTACTGAAGAAATTCAGATTGTATGGGAAGAGTTTGAAAACACTGAACCAAAAAAGAAAGATTTCACTTCTTGACGAAAGATGGACATCATTTTTCTTTTTTCCAATTTCCTGTCTCCCAGCAAAAAGAAAGAAGGCTCGTTTCTATTTTAGAGGGATAAATTATGGGTTCGGGAGAAAAGGATTTTGGGCTTGAGAAAAAAAAACTGGAGAAAAGGAAAAGAGAATAAAGCAGAATACCGGTAACCTTTTGGTTTGAGGTAGTGAATAGAATAGAAAATTATTCATCAAGAAGTTATTGCGTTATGGAAGTTGAAGTCAATCCTGAAATTGTGGTAACGTTTCGATATTTTCCAGTTTCGATGAAACACTTGGATCTTAATGAAAAAAGTGCACCTTTTGCCAAGAAAGATATGCGTTATAGACTTCAGTAAAGGCGGATTTTGTCGGTAGTTATGAGTCTTCACAGTTCATGTGAAACTGCCATTTCGTCAGTTTGAAAAGTCTTTGTTTGATAAAATGAAAGGTGAGCTTAAAAATACATTTGTGGTTGTGTTTTACAAAAACTTGCAAAGAGTCCAATGCGGCTATTTGGATTGTTCATAACCAAATGAATAAAACCTATAAGGTGAGATATCGTTGCATAGACAAAATCAACATCTCGTGGTTTTCAGCTACATTTCAAAAAAAAAATGCAACAATACTTTAACATCATCAAAAAATGATATTTCTTTTTTTTTAGTAGAAAAACAATTATTTTGATTTTTTCCACAATATCAATATTTTGAAGAAATCCATACGCTTAATAAAACGGTCATCAAAGATGGTTCCATAAAATATTTTCTAAGAAGACGATTTCTCTGAAAGATTTGTTTCAGGCAGAAATCAGCAGCATGAACTTAACCGGTGTGACAAATAATGCCTTTTTCAAAAGCCTTCTAGAAATCTACGTTTTTAGATACACCGTAATCGAGATCTATGAGTTTTATTATTCAAAAATGATTTCAAGCAGGTTCACTTATATTTCTCAAACTTTTGTAACTTCTTCAGTATATTACGAATGTAAAAACGAAACGCACAGTATTCTAGTTTGAAAGAAGTTGAAAGAATGCAAAATGGTTTTAATGTAGAGATCAGCACGTGGATGATGTTCACGTGAATCAACGATAGTTCAACTAAAAATCATTAAAAATAATCAAACGAAAAACTTGCAACACTTCACAAACAAAAAATTTTAGCCTAAAATGTCTCCGCGGTGGTAAGTAGCCAAAAGAGGCAAGTCTAATCCCGCCCACTTCAAGTATTTTGCTTTGCAGCTGTTCAGAGTTTTCCTATTGGTTATGGCTGACACTCTTCACAAAAGTAGGCGGAGCTACATCGATTTTGCAACGAGCCATATGTAGGGAAAGATATCAAAACGCAAAAAGGAATATATGGAACTAATTTTCGAAAGTTCGTCAAACTCTAGAAGTGTATGATTAGCGGAGAGAAATTCTTAATGTCTGCTGGGAAAAAACTTAGCATTATGATTTGGCTCATTATGCTGCCCTGCACTGAAAACGAGAAAACCCCATCAATTTTTATTCTCAAACTCTTATATTTTATTTTATTTCATTTTTATCCCCATTTTTCCATTCAAACGAAATTTGAGTTACCAATTATGTATTTATTTTTCTCCTTTCGACCTCATCTATAAAAATCTGAGAGCAAAAAAAGAAATGCGAAAGAAAGAAGGAGTACAGCACATTATGCTTGAAAAAAAGTGGGGAAGAAAATGGGCAAAGTGACGTTTTGCGTGGTGAGATTAATGGAGAAGGGCTGAAGTGAGCTGGATGAGAAAATAAGAATAATGGTTCACTCGCGTTGAAAAAAGGAAAGGACGCATTCGGAAATTATAGGGTGAAAAACGAATCTGTGGGACAGAAAAGTGTTGTATTTTAGATTCGGAGTTTCATTTCTACAAGCAGGCGAAACCACTCTTTGACAGTTGAAAAATTTTGTGGTGAGAATGGCAAGAATAGTCATTATAACTGACAAATGTGGAAAATGGAATAGAAAAATACATATTTATAAAAGTAAGAATAGAGATTATAATTTTACAAAAGAATCTGAACTAAGAAAAAGGAATCAAAGATCTCCTGGTTGAATCTACGCGCCGTGCATCAGTTCAAACAATGTCTTCATGAATCCACTGTCTCCCGAAAAAACCGCGGATTGTTCCGAGCATTAGCTGACTTGGTGACATAACCAGCCTCCCGATTGCTGTTATCACTACTACACAATTTGATGACAGTTCCAATTGAGTAAACAAGTGCAAACAACAGCACAATTCCAAGAATTACATACAGCACTTTGACCATGAAACAAGAATTGGTTTTGGTTTCGCTTGAAGATATATGTTGGGCAGTTGTTCCATAAGATGAGAAGCTATGTCGAAGAAAATAATGAGTGTTAGCAGACATTGCTGAAATAAGGATAAATTGTCGGAATAATGTTAGTGTGACGGAGGTCTATAGGTCAATTCGAAAGGATACACATTTCTATTTGCTCAGTTTTAAAAGAAAAAACAGTTGAAAGTTACATTTTTATGATTCATGACAAACGGACATAATTTTTACAGTTCTAAACACTGTTTCTAGAATGATCTAATCATTTTTTTAATTAGTTGTGAAACGAAAAAATAAAAAAAAAGCCTAAATGACTAGAAAAAGGCGAGAAACATGTCATCGTCACAGAAAAAAAGTATTATATCTTGAAGAGTTGTTCGAAATTTTTGGTTAAAATAGTCTCAGGCATTTGTCGGAGCAAAGAGAAAGGGAACAACATTCCTCACATTAAAACGATAGTTCCAATTACCTGGCGGAGGAAATACTCACGTCGTGAAATGTCTCCTCCACTCAATTCTTCATTTTATGACATGATGTATGTATAACTCCTATTAAGATCAGTGAGATCAAACTTTAACAATTTCAATAAATCACTGAATCTGCTTCAGAATCATTTGGAGAAAAACAACATTTTCTCACAACATCTCCCTATTTCTTGGTTTTTTTTTCAAATCTGAAAGCTAAAACATAGAACTTCGGATCCATCTCAACTTAACAGTTCCTAACTAACGTGTTATGAATTCAAAAAATCATCTGACTGTGTGTAACCTGGTGAATTCATCGAAAGTGTGCCCGAGACGTCCAATTTCCGGAAACTATGTTGGTCTATACTAATTCGCAGAAAAAATAAGGGAAAGATGGAAAAGTATTCACTGTTAACGAAATGAAAGAATAGAATAATTGAGAATCTGCACTCCGAATGAAACAAAATTCTAAATTTAAAAATAACACATTGAAATATTCGGATGTTTATTCATCCATGAGTCTTATGCTATCTCTCTTAAAGAGTGACATTCAAACTGAGTCGCATAAAATGTCTCTTATTTCCCTGTTGCCATGAGGATTTGCATCGCTTTTTCTATGAACCGCTCCTGTTTTATCTTGCTTCGGTTAACATTGAAGTATAGCGTCTTTTTTGTGTGTTGTTTTTTGTTGATTCCGATTATATAACTTACTCCTGCACTTTTGCGTTTATTATAGTGAACTTGTTCATAAATGAGCTCGAAGAAGCAATTTTGAAAGATGATAATAAGCAATTTTGCATGCTGAAAACTTGAAAATCTTTTTTTTTTCATTGGACCAACGGTGACATTAAAAATTTTACTTGCATTCCGTTTGTGGTTTTTTTAGTTCATGTTTTTTTTCCGTTTTTCCTCTGTACTTGGCTGATTTTGAAAACGCTTCAGTAGTGGTATCAACATGGAAAATACTGCAACAGATGATTTGCAAGTGAAACTTACCCAGCATCAGCTCAACATTCTCAATTCGTACTACCGTCGAAACCAAGTTGATTTAGATGAAATACAGAAACTTTCAGAAGCACTAGGCGTCACAGTGTACCAGGTTTGTCTACGAAAAAAGAAAAAACGAGTAACGTTTAAAATATTATTCCAGATTTTGGCTTGGCTTCAAAGTAAAGTCGATCCTGGAACTGTAACAGTGGTGAGTTGACAAAAAATTTGTGTTATCCGTGTAAACACTAAGCACTAACAGCCGGAATACTCACAAGCATATAAAAGATGAGCAATGTTTAGACGATTCTATTCTGCTATTTATATTTTGTTTGAAAAAACTTCAGAGTTCATGAATAAATGAAACCCACAATTATGCTACCTAAAACTTTCAAAATTATGGAAAAAGGATGCAACTGATTTTGGAAAATGTTTACATGTTTCAGAAGTTAACCAAGGAAGCATCAAAAATATACGACATGTTCTTGAAGACATTTGAAGTAGTAGGTTATAGAACATCATATTATTGTTAGAAGATTCATTCAGGGACCTGATTCTTCACTCTTCCGCGTGTTGCAAAAGCTGTCTTCAATCATACCTCCAGTCGAACGAACTTTCCTTTGCGATTCAGAGGTCAACAGTCCCCACATGAATATTTGGAAAGCATCTTTCAAGAATTTTTTAGCTCATATGCACGAAAAACCACCATATGTTATCGAAAGGATGATAGTAGCAGTTGCCAAATCTGTTCTTCATTCCATGCTCCACAAAGCTCAAAAACGTTCCAAATGAGTCTGTTGTATCTATTAATCTTACGTTTGTCAGTTTCTTCCTCCAGTATAATAAATCTCGAAAATCTCGACGTTTTCCACTTTGATTTGTGTTACTCGGTACTCGCAAAATATAGATAGTAAGAATCAAAAAATTGAAAATCATGAAATGGCAGGCAATAAGTAATGGCAATAAAATTTTGATAGACTCGTTTAGTCTTAAGATTGCTCACACAAAACAGAAAACTACCATGAGCAAGTATGTTTTTAATCTATCACCTGTGTTTTTAGAAAACGTGTTCTGATTCTCTGAAAGTCCCTTTTAGTAAAGACGTTGGACCTTTATACAGTCTGTATAACTACCAAAAGACTACTTTTAAGGGACACTAGTGACTGTAAAACTATGAAAGCGTATAAGACGGTATGTGCTAAACAAATGCTTTATTGTGGTGATGCAGTAATGAGAGCAAGAGGCAATCATACATTAACTGGAGTTTAACCTATAGAGAAAATAGGGGTGCGGTTGAGATGCAAAACAAGAAAAACCCGTTGATCCAGTGTTAAAAGTGAATGAGGCCACTAATGAGGTTTCTGGGGGTTTGTATAGGGCCTTGGGTTTGCGGGTTAGAAAATAACAATGACGGGAAAAAGTGAGTTGGCGTTTGTCTCCAAAGCTATTGAATGGGTACAGGCGAGAGGATGAGAGAGTGATAAATAAGAAATGAAAACACTCCGTTGTCAAGAATGTGAGTATAGGATGGAATTTACATGGGACAAAAGGGAAAGCAAAACAATGAGTTTTGGGGAAAGGTGTACAAGAGGATAGGGGCCTGCAGGTTGATACAATATTATTAGGAATTATCTGAGTCAAATAGAACAATGTACAATTAAATGATTGTAAAATAGATATCGATGTCTATGGTGCATTCGCGGAAATACAAAACAGCTTTGGTTCCATCAACTTTGCTAATCTCGTAGACTGTGCCAACTCTGAAGTCCCTTGCGATCTTATCGTGAGACACCATTCTTCTCTCTTCCATCACCTGCTGATGATTGATCCCGCTCAAAATTTCTGGAATTTCGCTCATTTCCGTACGCTTGAGAGTCATATACATGTACTTCATTCTTGAGTTCCATCCTTCGGTCCATCTCTTCAGTAAATTGTTCATATCAGACACACTCAACATTGCTGATTGTATAATAAGTTGAGCGCTGTTTATCACCAAGAGATCTCGAAAAGTGGCTGAAATTTGCGCTCCGAGTTCGAGAATTTCGAATTCACTTCTTAAAACATTATGGAACAATGTTCTTTTTTTATAGGGATTCCGAGGTAACTCCAAAATTTTCACAGGCAGAAAATTGTTCAGTATTTCTATGATGTAGTCGTTACTGAAGGCGTTAGTGATACGAAGGCTTTGAATATCCAGACCATTCATTGCCATTTTGATGGATTGAATTGGATAAGAAATGTGGTTAAAATTGAAAATTAGGCCAACTTTTTCGTATTGGAAAATTTCCGAAACGTTGTCGAAAAACGCTCTCAATTGAAATCTGTTTCTTTCCAGGTGATTCGAAAATTCATGAGAATTACGGAGTTGAATTCTGCACATATCCGGAATATCAGTCTTGATTTCAACAAAAGTGCATATTTTGATGCTCAATACTTTCGTTGGCAGTTTCACTGCTCTCACAAGTCGGTAGCATCTTTTCGAAATATTGGAGATACGGAAGCTGAAAAACATGATTTTGGAAAAAAGAAGAGGAACATTTTGGCTTTTTCAAAAAAAAAAACTCATGGTTCTAAAAAAGACTTGTCTTGTGCCACCCACAAAAAGTTGTTTCAACTGTTTTATTAGATTTCGTACCAGTAGCTGTTTATGCCGGTAAGTTCAGAAACGGCATGACTTTTCTTGTTACCGACACAGCATCAATCGGTAATTACCACGGTGAACAAATTGCCAAAAACCGTCGGCGGTACTGCCGGCACGGAACGCTATTAAGGACTGATAATTTGAGGTAGAAATACAAATTGAGTGTAAACTGTTTCAAAATGTTGATGAATCAATTTTATATTTTCAGGAAAGTCGAAACACCTTAAATAATTTAATTGAAGTGCACCTCCGATTGTAGTGCTCGCAATTTCTTTTGAATTTAGAAGGGGGTCTTAGTAGGTGCCCCTCCAATAGCGATGCACGATCGTGCCCTTGAAAAATAGAGTTACGTGCACACCAAGTAGAGTTAATATGTTAACATGGAATTTGGAAAAAATATTTAGTGAGTATTGGGTAAAATTTCAAAAAATTTTCAACATTTTCAAACGTCGCCCAAAAACTTACACTTGAGCGCATTCCATGGCTTTCATCACGCACACTAAAGCCAAAAATGGCAGTTTCAGCAAGGGAAACATGATCGAAAATTACATTCGATCGTGTATTGTTTTATAGCAAAATTGAGATTCTTGAACGACAGAACGAGCGGGGAATGGGAAAAACGAGGGAGGTCAATCAATAAGACCAGACAATGTCAAGACAATAGTATGACGATCGGATTGAGAGGGCAGATGGCCAGAGTACAACAGCCATCATAAATCCTTTCACACATCCTTTCTCCTTCATTCAGCCTTTGGGACAAATCTTATGTCTACAAAAAAGATCCTCCATCCACCTGGTTTTAAATTCAAAGAAAAATCAAAGCATTTGTATTGCGATGAGTGCCTAGTTCTATGCAAAAAAAAAGTTTCACGGACAAAGCTCAAAAATTTTCTGAAAACCGGCTCTTTATTTCATTGTTCATTTCACATAGTTTCATTTCACTGATGTTCTTCATTTTACATGTCTGATACTGTTGTTGCATTTTCGTCCATCTTCTGTCTGGCTGAATAACATCTGCGTTCACTTTTCTCTGAGTCGTTCTATAGAAAAAAAAACTCTCAATCTTATCTGCCTTTTTGCCTCGTTTGACCTAATTGGCTACGATTGACATTAGGGCAAACATTCTCGGCCAAAGACCAAAGAAAAACACTCAAACTGACGATATTCAAATTGTTCGTATTTTTCAGCTTCGATATAATTCATTTAGAGATGTTTGAGGGTAAAGAAGGTGACAAACTATCGGTTTTGATAGTCCCGGAAGTAGAAAAAACCCTCCTCATTTTGTGTGCTATTTCGCTTTCTCTGCCGGTTAGAAAAAAAAAATAGTACACATAAAGAGGAGGCTCTGAAGGTGAAATTGAAAATATTGAAAAAATTGAAAAAAAAATTGAAAAAATAAAGAGCAAGAGGGCCGAATTTTCAAAGCAGTGTAGAAAAAAACCGTTCCGATAATGACGATTCAACAAACTGTTTCATTAAAGTATCTCATCGTCGGTTATGCGTTGTTTCAATTATTTTCATTAATTAATTAATTTGCATGCAAGTATTACATTAGTTTAGTGGTGGACTTCCGAATACAGATGATGTTATCAACTTGCTTATCAACTTGGCTCTGATACATATGCGCTTTGGGATGTTTTCAATTTCAAAACGCGGGAGGGTATTCAAAAGATGAAGAACAATTATTAGTTTTATAAGAATGAAATCATGAGTTGGTATTTGTGGACTACTCGGTTGCCGGCGAGAAATTATGGTCGAAGGTTGATTTGATGTAAGCAAAGACACAAGCAAAAGCCGAAATCGTCCGACGAGAAGTTTTGAAACCTTTAATCAGAATCTGACAGCCCCTTGCTTTCGACCAAAAGTTGCACCATTTTTGGCCATATCCTTCAAGTAGCTGCAACTTCTGAACAAAATTCGACTCAAATCAGATCAGAAGCTGCAGATACCAATGTTCGGACCAAACGTTGACTGACTGTCGGTAAAAATCTGACGATCTTTTAACTGCCGACCAGAATTTGCCGGCAAAAACAAAGTACGTCTGGTCAACTATTATCGTATTAAGTAATAAAGCAACTACGCAATTGCAACCGGTACCAGAAAGCATACGTTGCTTCATGTGCATCAAGTTGAAAAACCGCGCTTTTAATGTGTGAAAGATCTATATACAAAAATGAGACGAGCTAGCTCTCTCTGAGTGATTTACACAGTGACAAGCACACGGAGAAGCTGAATTATAATAATGAGATAATAAAAATTTCAAACTGGAGATCCGTGTACAATTCATGCTTATGTGCTCTTGTAACTAGAATAACTCACACTACTGCTTCAAAAATCATGACCACTTCATCTAACTTCCTGACAATGTCCAGTTTTTCTTTTCGAAGCTTTGTCCCATCACTGGAAACTGCGAATTGTTCTGAGTTTACAAACATTTTGTTTGGACTAGCCGTTTTGTTTATAAATCTATCCATTCATAATCGAACCCCTCTTTATCAACTTTTGCGTATCCTATACGTTGTTAGTAGCCTAGGTGATTCTCACTTTTGATCTTCATTTTCCTAACGAGATAGATTTATAATTCTACAATTTTGAAAGATATTTTGTTACCTCGGCTTTTGACGCACCTGAGTATTCCCTAAGGTAGTCGTGAGATAATGTTTTTGACTTTGTCGCGTTGCCCAAAATTTCAAACGTCATTTGACGCTGTAAGTAAATTCTTTATGAAAATTATCACCAAGACTAATTCGTGACTCTGCCAACAACTAATCCGTGACTCTGCCGACAACCAATTTGTGACTCTGCCGACAAGTAAGTTTTCAATTTTCCATGAATTTTAATGAATATAAATTCTATAACAGTTTTAGAATGAACACTCACACCGAATTACCACCAGGAACACCTAATCAGGCCAAAAGGACCAACATCATCGCCTCAAATCTAATGATGATTTTTTACACTTTTTTGATTCTTGTCATTCTTTTTATTATCTCTGCAATCATTATCCTGCTTTTATGGATCAGTTTGGAATGCATTCGCTTCTGTGGGCTAAAATGCAAACAATTCTTCTTCGGAGCTCCTGAAGACCGGATCGAGAGAGACAGAAAAATCGAATCGACTCCGAACTCGGCTACATCGGCGAGGCGACATGCTAGTGCTCGATTTCTGTCTCCAGATGCGTGTGTTCTTACAACCCGGTAGGTAATTTTGTCCGTTGCTTTTTTGTTGACACAATTTTTGAATGTTTCAGGTGAAAACTCCCATGCAGCTGTGAATCAACATTCATTTTTCCATTTATATTCATGTAACTCAATTGCTATGGAGATAAATATTTTTCAATCAATGAACTTTCAACTAAGAACGTGTTCATGATTTGCGTGTTTTTCACTCTCTATAGACTTTGGCGCTGCAGCTTTGACTGAAAAGTGTTTCCGGTTTCCATGAGACAAAATAGTGAAATACTCTGAAACCCGCTGTTTTTCAACAAAACTTCGAGCTTTATCTCAAAACAAATCAGGAAACCAAATGTTCAAAAGATCATATCTTGAGCTCGCAGATGATACTTGATGAGTAATCGTTCCTAATTTAATTACTTCTATGTACTACAGTCATTCCTATGACCCTTATTCTTTTTTGTGTTCAAGATTCTAAATGTTGCTAGTGAAGGCAGAACAGAGAACAAGTGATGAACTTGAAGTGATTAGACAATTGACACTAAGATCATGTTTCATAGGCATGAAATTCATCAAGACACGGTTGGCCATAAACTGGTTTTTCCAAGACGTGGAGTCCTTATCAGCGCTCATAACATGTCTACGCTGGACACAATTTCAATGCCTACCGAACCTTAGACACTGGTAGCGTTAGGCACGGCGCTTGATGAGTGATTATCAGTGAAAAAAGGTGAAAAAAGAGACACCTACTTCCCGGTTGGATCTGCAAAAGTGATGATGAAAAGGAAAGCAGACATATTGATAGAGGAATTTCTGAAGAGCGTTGAAAAGACATAAGATAAACGAGTTTCCGGTGAGAAATAGGAACCCCTCTGAACAAAATTTCGCTTTGATATAATAAGACATTGAACGTTTCAAAATTTCTCAGATCTTTGTGAGATGTGCATCTAAAGTTGCTACATTTTCTAAACCGTGCAATCTCAAAACGAAGATCAAACTGCTAATAAGAGAACTCCTTATCTATACCATTTTTTGTTCTTGTTCACAAAACACCCGATCCCAACGCTTTTCTTATCATTGAAAAACGATGCCCACATAGACATCACCTCATTTTTTATCAGCTGTCAACGAAACGGCAGTTTGAACTCACGGAGATATACGCACAATCACGTGCATTCAAGAATCGAACAAAGTCCATTTTAATCTAGAATCTATACCTCCAACAAGAAAAGTATGAAATAAGGACAGGGTGGCTTAAGTCGATTGACACAACTGAAGAGGTTGTTAAGGGAAACCTACATGATTCATATATGTTTATATATAAAACACTGGTCGGGTATGCCCGCGAATCCGATAGAATGTGATTAGTTTTGAGAAAAATGCTCGAAAGAATATTTGTGAAAAACTAATTTTGGGACGTGTTCAATAAAGACTGGAAACGCTAGGTTTGCTAGATTCTTATATAATCATTGTTTTTTTCCCGGTAAATGGAAATTTTGAAATGCATTCACAATTATTATTCAGCTTAATAAAGGCGCAGATACAGGCGGGATTTCAATAGGCTGTCAGCATTTTGATTTGAGAAAACTATAGGTACGAACAATCGATGAAAAGTTTTTTCTCCTGTAAAAATGCAACATGCAGTTAATCATTTTTCTGTTTTTTTTCTCAAGAAGAAAGTGACAATAAACTTCAGATCTTATGAGCTTAGTACTGGTTGATTGTTAATTTGGCATAATTTATTTCACATTTACAAAAAAACTATTCTCCTGAAAGTTTCAGTCCTTATCGTTACAAAGTTGTAGTGTAGTCTAATTTGAAAAGTTGCTTTTCATGTGGAATGGTGTGTTTGAGTAGTCCTACGTCAATAGTACCATGAAAAAAAAGATTCCTATCTCAAAACTTTTCACCTGACCCTTTTCACGAACTGTCAATCTCCCATCAACCATAACGCCTCAACGCCCAGCATAAAAGTGCGTCGCTATCACCAACGGTTTCACATTAACTCATATTTTATCAGTTTTGTGAAACCGGAGAATGCGACGAAAATGGCAGTTCTGAACTTTATTTCCATTTATAATCCTCATTTTTCATTTTTCTCCCCCATTTTTTTCCAAAGGTTTTACTGTATTAATTTCCAGAGTAAAACTGAATTCAAAATGGTTCTAAGAAGTACTGAGCATGAACCGTTCTATATACGTATCAAGGACAGGTGGTGTTACATTGATGAGGATGTGCTGAAGGCCCATCCAGGAGGAAGTGCAATCACTACCTACAGGAATATGGAGGTGAGTTGCTATTGGAGTCTTAACGAGAAATGCTTTTCCAAATAGTTGGGGTTGCTGATGTCGAAGGGGGTTTTATACCAATCAGTTCTGCTCACAAGTTCATTGTAACAGAGAAACGATATATTATTTTCAAATTTTTTCAGTACTCTGATTAAGTTGCACTATCCAATTATAGTGCCTATATGATGTAGGTGACTTTCCTGTGAGCCTGACAAAAATAGAATGCATGTGGTATGGTAACTGTGTTTAGTTTTTGACATACATTCCCTTCATACTACAAAATCTATACGCCCGCGTTAGAGTTAATAAATGATTAACCTAGCTGACCAATAGTAATTAGTTATTAAAAAAGAAAAACACAGATGAAATCACCATTTTTGAATTAGATGGGTTTTATCTAACTTTTTGATTCTCATGTTCCCTTTAATTTTTCACACAAACCAACAAAAATCAGGTCAAGAGGTTTAAAACACACGGAACAAAGAACAAAAAACTAATCGTTTTGCAAGAGACACACTCTGTAGCAAAAAAACTGATAAGAAAAGATAGGAAATGATCTTCACTTTCAAGAATGGAGAAAGTGGTTGTTTTTTAACCACTGTATTGGACGGAAAAAGTTATATGGAAGTTGTAGAAGAGGGGAGAAGTACAGAGACTCTACGAAAAACTGAGAATTATATGAAATTTCAAAAAAAAAAAAGAATTACAAAAAAAATTCTTTTTTTCAATCATTTCTCCTCTTTCCAATTGTATTTTCATTCAAAAAGTTAACAGTGTTGTCTCTCAGTGATAAATCAATCATAAAAATGGATCTTTAGTTTCCACTTCTTTCGCGTTTTTGTTTCCCGTAGGTACAAAGAACATATTGATAAGAAACAACTATCCAGTTTTTGCACTGCTGATAATGATTCCTGTTCTTTGAGGTTTTGATTTTTTTAAAGAGTGCTGACATGTGGGAAATAGGTTTCTGTAATGATATTCGACATGATATTCACATTGTCATTTTTTAAGCTCCAGAAACTGATACGAACACTCGTGTCTCTATTACTAGAAGTGGTTTTTTTTATTGAAAAACTTTGGTTTTTAGAAAAATTTCCATTGAAAACCTTTTGCTCTGAATATTTCTTTCCAAATCATATTGTATTGCAGGCTACTGATGTCTTCAAAGCATTTCATAATGGATGTCCAGAGGCGCACAATTGGCTGACTAAACTGAGCCAAGAGTGCCCCACTCAAAACCCCAGTCTTCCAGAGGACGAAGTAAGTAGGCTTTCAATAAACACGTAATTTGTTTTAGGAACAGGGAAAATTGATCAGCATCACAATTTTCACAATTATACCTTTTTATTCATATAGTTATTTTGATAATCTTCTTGAAAAAAATAGAGATAGGCACTTTATTTTGCAGAATCAAGAATGTATTCCGTGCAGTTTTTAGTTTTGATCAAACTGAAAAAAATAAAAATTCTCAAATTTCACTCAACAGAATATTCAAGAAACGTAAAAACGCAAATTCCAGGCCTGTCCAAGAAACGACATAAATCTTGGAGACTTCAATTTCTCGGAGGAGAAATTAACTGATATCAACAAGAGCTTCGATATGCTCCGCATGCGAGTTCATGGTCAAGGTCTGATGAGGGCTTCAGCTCTGTTCTACATCCGGAAAGTCTTGGAGCCAATCTTTATGATTCTATTCGCATTTCGTCTGCAATATCGTGGGTGTTATCACACTTCTGCTATTTTGATGGGTGTTGCATGGCAACAATTGGGATGGTTGATCCACGAGTTCTCTCACCACCAAGTGTTCAACAAACATGCATACAATGATTTGATGGGTTATTTTGTCGGCGATTTCCTGCAAGTAAGTAGTTATTTACAAAAACAAGATCCATCAGAGCTCTTCAGAAAATTGCATTTGAATGTTCTATTGAAATCACGAAATTCTTTTCAGGGATTTTCCGTGAGTGGATGGAAAGAACAGCACAATGTTCATCACGCTGCCACAAATGTAGTCGGACGGGATGGCGATCTGGATTTAGTTCCATTTTATGCAACTGTTGCAGAGAATCTTGAGCAGTACTCTCATGATTCTTGGATAATGACGTTTTTCCGTTGGCAACACATTCATTGGCCTTTCATGTTGCCTTTCCTCCGACTTTCGTGGTTGCTCCAGTCAATTATTTTTGTGATTCAGATGCCATTTAACTTCTACGACTACAATCGTAAGACCGCTGTGTATGAGCAAGTGAGTTAAAATTTGTTTCAAGGAATCCTAGAAAATTGAATAATTTTCTTCCAGGTGAGCCTCAGTCTTCATTGGATGTGGGCAATTGCACAACTGTATTACTTACCTGACTGGACAACTAGGTATCATCCCAAAGACGTTGAAATTATAGTGAAATTAGTCAATTATTTTAGAATTTCGTTCTTCCTTGTGTCCAATCTTGTTGGTGGCTTCCTCTTATCTCATGTTGTGACCTTTAATCATTATTCCGTACAGAAATATACGGGTAAACTCCTAATTTCAACACCGCTAGTATTAAAAAATTTTTTTTCAGTGAACTCAAACATCATGTCCTGCTTCCCATGTCTTCAAATTTTGACGACTAGAAACATGAAACCAAATATGTTCATCGACTGGCTTTGGGGTGGATTGAACTATCAGGTGACTACCCTTTTTTTAAGTCAAAACTGAAATAGTGACTGATTTAGAGCAATATGGCTTGTTAGAAAAAGTGTAACAAGATGAAATTGATTAATTTGTTTCTCAATTTTACTGTTCACAGTTTTCCCTAGTTGATTTTGCTTCAAAATGGGATTTTTATCATTTATTCAAATTATTTCAGATTGAGCACCACTTGTTCCCAACAATGCCCCGTCATAACCTGAACACTGTCATGCCTCTGGTCAAGCAGTTCTGTGAAGAGAACGGGCTCCCGTATATGGTTGATGACTACTTCACCGGATTTTCACTTGGAGTTGAACAATTCAAGAACGTCGCCTCTGTTGCTACAAAACTTTCTACAAAATGTGAATAACCTGAACAAGCTTTCCCAGAGTGCTGGTCATTTCTGTTACCTGACAGTTGCATCTTCTTTTTTTCTGAATAAATAGACCTCTGAACTATTATATTTCGACACAAAATATTTTTTCATTTGAATGGGTTTTTGTAAAAATTGCATTATAAGCAAACAGTAAAACAAAATAAACTGGACTTCAGAATCTGTTTATAATTGGAAAGCACACTTTGACCTGAAACTGATGAAACACTTTGAAATTGATGCACAGTTATACAACTATAATACAGAGATAAACTAACAAAAAAACAACTTTACAATGTGTAGAAAAAAACTGTTCAAACACCGGGCGTATGAAAATTAAAAAAATATAATAAAGCCCAAAGCCTGGAACAGAAAATTTGAATTCATATGGGAGCCTGTTCTGAAAAAATGTTTTAAATAACAGTTTGAATAAAATTATTCGATTACTGTCAAACTCCCTGGTGGCAAAACAAAATAAATCATCCAGAAGAGCTGATAGTAGTTTCCTTTAGCTCTACTAAAAAATTGAAACTTGTAAATCATCATTCTTAAGAGATTTAAAGTTAAAGTGTGCTTGAGAGTTATACAATATTCCGTCTGGTATTTTGTTCCAGATCATTTTCGCGAAAGTAAATCGTATTCATTAGACAACTTGTTGAATTGACAGTTAGCTGTTTTATGTCAGTATTTAGGAACTTCTGAAAAATAGAGGAAAGTAAAGAACAGCTCGATTTCATTATATGATTCTTAAACAATAACTGGGTTAAAAGAAAGTTTCTTGTCATTTCTTGGTTAAAAACTATGGGTAATCAAAAACGTGACAAAGAGCAGACGTCGGTGCACTTTGCTTTGATGCATTGTCGCATTATGCCGATTGTAAACCGAGACTCAGCATCATTCAGCTCTCCCGGCATGTTGCCGAAATGTTCAGTAGCCATCTAAAGTTGGTTTATTGAAAACGCCACGGGTACCGGTGCATAGAATATGTGCAAGCTTTCGCACCTCATTTCAGGACAATTCTTGGTACAGAACTCATTTGTTTACAGTACTAACTCAAATTTTCTCAGAGCAAGTGTTGTTTTTTTCTCCGAACTGAAACCTAATTGCTCCGTGTTGGACAAAAATTAACCCACCTCTACTGAACCGTGCCAGCATGTTTTCTTGCAGCACATGCAAGGCATAACTTGTTGTTCCTCAAGTGAGCAGATGTTGAGCAAGAAAGTAGGTATGGCGCTCACTGGAAAGTGACAACTATTCTCCAGTGTTGGAACTTTTCAGAGAGATACTTGCTAGATTGAACGTTGTTGTAGGAAACACTCACCTTGAGTATTCATGATTGCCATGACACCAAGAAAAACGACGATTTTGGTGGCAGAGATCATATTTACGTTCAAAAAGATAGAGAAATGATTGTTGGGAAGCCTTCAATCAAAAAGAGAATGAAACGACTTCTGTATTTCGAGAAACAGGCTCAGATTCTATGGCAGGCTCCTCCCATTTATAGGAAAAAAAAAACAAAAGAAAAAATTGCTCGAGTGAAACGGTCGTTTGGCCGTTTTTTATGGAAAAAATAAGAAATAGTAATGGGAAGCTAGGAGAATATGGGGAAAAACTTTGAAAAAAGACCAGTTTATAGGTGAATTTATAGGTGCACATGACGTTTTATGGGAAATGTGCACGTGAGTGGAGCCGATCTTTCCGCGTTTTAAGGATTCACAACGCCAGAACACCAAATCAAAAAATTGTGGAATGGGAAAAATTAATCAATCTGATCAAAACTATTTAGGAGAGTTTTAATGGTTACCGCCATGTAAAATCCATAA
This sequence comes from Caenorhabditis brenneri, assembly GCA_000143925.2. Taxonomy (NCBI): domain Eukaryota; kingdom Metazoa; phylum Nematoda; class Chromadorea; order Rhabditida; family Rhabditidae; genus Caenorhabditis; species Caenorhabditis brenneri. Next base: position 547,963 of record GL379837.1, on the reverse strand, counting down.
TGAACAAATTTAAATGTTTTAATTCATCTGATGTATGTATATTATCACAGTGGAACATAATCAACTTTTCAAAATTTTTTTTCATTATAACAAAATCTATCAACCTAATCCGCTTCAAAATTGTAACAAAACATTCCAAAAAAAAAGGTAAGGGGAATTTGAGAATAATTGAATCGTTATCTATTCAGCCACCGTGGTTGAAGTGTTCTCACTGTTTTGAACTCCAGTTCCAAGATTCAGAAAGCTGATGTAGTTACGTATAAACTCGTTGTTGAGCAGAGTCGCGTTTATTGCTGATGTTACTTCTGGAGACAGAGAATTTGACTGTTCGGGTTCCTGTGGAGACAACGGAGTATCTGGTTCATCGATTTCATCCTTAATGGTTATAACTTCAGGTTCTTCTTTTTCTACATCATCAGATGTGCTCGGCTGAAAATGTGCAATTGCATTTTCTGTAGAACTATAGATAGCTCACTTTAAGAGAAACAGAATACTTTCTTTTGAATCGAGCAAGCCAATTTTTTCCGAAAAACTCAGTAATTTCGGAAATTCTCATTTCTGGATGGTTTCCCATGGCAATAATAACAGCGTTTTCGATGATCCACGGATTCGTCAGGCGTTCTCCTTTTTGTTGTCTTTCAACAATAATTGCCTTGACTCTTTCATCTACTTTTCTGAACTCTCTTCTATTTGATCTAACAATACGTTTTTCTGTAAAATAGACAAGGTTTTTCAAATGTGGATGAGTAACTAACCTTGGAGTAAGGCCACTTTTGGAGGCAACGATGATGTGCTTGCTCCTTTTGATGCATGACCACTGTAATATCTGAAAAACGTATTTAATTTGAAAATGAATGAAACACATCACGGACGTTTTAGGCGGAATTCACACAAACCAAGCTATGGTTCCAAATTTCACTTGAAAATTGCACGGGAAACTGACTAAATGAATCTGAATTGCCTTAGATTTTCCGAAAGACAACTTTTGAAGAATTGAACAACAACAAACAGAACCTAATCAGCATAATCTTTTTTTTGCATTCTTGGAGAAGCCGTAGTTTTTTGTTTTATCATGTACCATCTTGAAAAACTGAACATAAAAATATAAACTCACATGATATTGTGGCGTTTTCTGAAATCTTTCAGCCAGCGCTCCGAAATTTCGAATCCGCAAATTTTCATTATGGCTTTTCTCATCCATTCATCTCCTGGAAATGGTGAAATATCACGAAAAAACTGCTTTGACAACGGATCAGATTGTTCACACAAAGAAGTGTTCTGAGAAGAAAAATGGTAGACTTTTGGTTTAATTTGGACGTGCTGCTCAACTGTAAGAGTTAATTTCATTCGTAATTTTATTGCAATTTTGGAGCGAATATTACTTCGAATCAGCTCTCCTTTACTTCATAATGAATGTCCTGCTTTTTCCAACATCAAGCATACGAAGATTAACGAATTATTATGTTTCGTCATATTTTTGATGTGGTTTCTGCGGTCTCAGTCAAGAGAGAAAAAGTGAACCTCAAATATTTTTCTACGGCTCTAGAATTTTTGGATGTATTCCATATATCATACTTTTCTGTTTAGTATTTCTGTTTTTAGTATCTCATGTGGCAAAAAAAAACAAAAAAAAAGATAGATACCTCCCATGATAAAAATTTCCTACCAGTAGTCACCTAGATCACTTTGTTAAACTTTCTATTTTCTAATGATCCCTCATAACTTACCAATATGTTGTGTCGATGTTCCACGCTCGTCGCACATTCGAACTTCCGTTGTGTAGACCCTCAGTAGCTTTTTATCCAGCTCAATTTCATTGTAAGAATTGACCTCTTTATTAATAATAGGACGACTAGAAGAATTGGAATTTGATGGCTTAGCTGCCATTCTTTTTCAAATGAACTATTCTTCAATTTGCGGAACATCATGTCGTCTTATTTATCGTCTCTCTCCGTTCAAAACCGCCCTCCCGTTCCGTATCTGCAAATTCTTTCAATTTTTCTTGTCGTCGCCGCGCCGATGAAGATACCGATGCCACATTGTACTGCGTCTCATGTTATAGTGCGCACACTCGCCGTCTTCTTGGCGCCTTATCGCGCCATATCTATCCGTAAATGTGGCAAACCGAAGGTCAAAGCGAGTCACTTTCTCTTTGGAAAGGGTTTCTTATACGAAAGATAGGTGTGCCTTTGAGTACTTTCAAACCGACGCGTAATTTTTGGATGTTTTTTGGCCTTGATGATGAGATATCTCTCCAAGAGAACAAAGTCGTAAACAACATCGAATTAGCTTTTATTTTCTTATAACAGTAACGGAAAACCGAAAAACAAAGAACAGTTTCAATTACAATACCTTCTGATTTACTATATGATCAACAGTTGATAGAATTGGAATAGGGAAATGAAGAGAAGCGAAAAACTCACAATTAACAGTATATATTCCTTTTCGTTCAACTTTCGATAGCAAACTCGCTATTATTCCAAAAACAAATGCATAGTAACTGGATCCCAAATAGCAAATTTTAAGAAAGATTTAGAAATTCATGAAAAGAAACAACTTCCACTCTCCACAGAATCCAGTTTTAACCTATATGTTCTTTCTTACGTTTGCTCCTCATTCAATTTGTGAAATCTAACAACAAATTAACTGAAAAAACTACTTGTTATCACTGTCTCGATGAACTGGATTGACTGTATTAAGTAGAGCCGACACTCGTGGAACAGGGTTGCTAAAAAATTTTTTATTCCCTCATTTGTTTACATATTCCCTCCTTAAACAAACTTTGATCAAGTTGTTTATTGGTATAATTTTATTCAAAAATGTTTCGCACGAAACAAAATCGGTAAGAGTCAACTTCCGGAACCTTAGTTCAAATTAATTCATTTTCAGTTATTCTGGTAGGTAATCAAATTAACTCACAGTGACACTGCCTCTTCTCATTCAGGGTAGATATAGTTTGACAACAGGTTTCGTTTTGTTCCTTACGTGAGGTTTCACGAAGATTGGAGTGTTTTGCAACGATAGGTTTTCTTGTGTCTGTTCGAAGAAAAATGGAATATAACGAACATTTTGTAAAAAAAAGCTTGATGCTTTTGAATTAGGTAGAAAGATCAGACATAAACTAAGAAACTTAGAAAATAGTTTTCAGATTCATCGGAACACGAAATTATTTGGCTATCACGATCTATCAACATTGCTATAACTTTGATATACTATTTTCAAAAATTTGAAAGAAAATTTTTCAGTACATTCAAACAATTGGTCGTTGTGTGTAACTGCTTAGATATTGCATCAAAGCACTGGAAAGCTACCGATGACGACCATGGATTTTCCTGGCAGGATATTGTTGGGTTTTTATTGTTCATGTTCGGAGTTTGAATAAATTTCATTGTTAATTTGTTTTACCGATTGTTTGAGTTGATAAACTTGTAAACAAAACTACATCTTTATGACAAATTTGCCTTTAGGAATGATTTGGAGCTTTAGAATGATTTGGCGTTTAGGAATGATTTGGCGCTTAGGAGTCTCATCAGAATACCATAAATGTTTTGATGAATCCAATCAAGAACAAACTCATTCGGAAGGAGCAAAAGTGAAGTGCGCTGAAGAAAAACTAATAGTAGAACTAAAATTGGTGTGAGAAAAAAAAGAGAATTTGCAGAAAATCGTTTCATTTTTTAATTTTTGTTTTTATGTTAAATGTGGTGTGAGACTTTGGCCCAAAAAATGAAAATTTTCATTTTTTCAGTACTGCTTTGCAGAATTTTGTATTATCAAAACTGACCATTCGAAATCATTTCTGGGATATATTGCCTCTGGATCAAACACAGGTCTAGCTCAACTGGGACTTCGACTGCAAAACGTGTTTTCAATACCAACAACATAATCCTCTGAAAAAATAACAGCTGATTTTTCCTTTTTAAGTACTTCTTTTCAGATTTTTTTTGTTAAGATTTATCTCAGTTCAACACTTTCATCGCATTTCTTTGTACTCCTGCCGGTCTCTTTCTAAGCCTTTCTCCTGGTCCGTCGATTTCTTCCCCGCTATCCAGAATTCTGACGTCGGCAGTTCAAATTCTTATACCAGGCCAAATACCACTAAACCCATCTCTTTTTTTTCTGTTCCCGGGAGTGTTAACTCCCTTTTTAGAATTCAAATTCGCCAATATTTGCTAATGGGTCCTGAAAAGGTCACATTTTGCGTTCCCTTTTCTGACCCTCTATATATTTAGTGCTATTTTCTCATACACCCGCTTTTCTCAACGACGAGTATGCAAAGGACCATCTGTCTAACACTCTTCGTCTTGCACACTCTCGCCCGCCGCACCGGAAAAGAGTGCAATTTTCAACTGATTTTCCAGGAATCTCTTATTATCTCGATGCATTCCAAACGAAATTTGACTTTGATTTCCTTTTTTTTTTGTAGATAAGGCCTCACTTAATTCATTTGTGAGAAGAGATACGTTATAATTAAGTATTCGAGGAGAAATGCGCAGAAGAGGTGAACAGCCTTGCGCGCTATTTGACACTAGGCGTTCGAGGAGAGCGTATACATTATTCCATTCATAAAAAATCTCTCTATCCTTTCTTTTTTTCTCATGCACTCTTGCTTTTCCCTACCGCAACCAGTATTTATACTTTTCAAAAAGTTTAGGCAATTGGCCTGAATCTTCACTTTTTCTGCTTTTTTAAAATTATTAGTAAAAATATATAAACATAAATGATTCAACTACATCAGATTTGAATTTTCCTTGTCTGTGTTAGAATTTTCCAGTGTTTTTTCACAGCTCTTGTTTATTTCCAAAATTTATTCGTTTGACCAAGCAACTCTAGATGAGTTCTACTTTTTTTGTTAGTTTTTTACCATGTTTCCTCAGAGTTCTTCTGTTTTGAACTTTTTTATGAAACATTTCAAATATTTCCAGTGTAAACATGAATGAAGAAGAAGAGATGGTGACTTATGTTAGCGGAGAAATACCGATGAATGAAGGGAAAACAACAATGGAAATACCTTTGACTGATTACTTGAACTCGTGAGTTACAAGGGAATCATTCAAGTCGTTGGAGGATGCGCCTCGAACAAACGTGACAGCGCAAAATAGAACATTTGAAAACCTAAAATCCCACTCTCAAAACCTGCTTACGAGAAAAACTGTTTTGGTCATTTTTCAAAATTTCCTGGCCAAAGTATGATTAATCCCGGTTCTCAACGTCATAACCGTGTCGAAAACTTTTTATCGAATATTCATTTATTTGATTTCAGTTATCCACCATTCCACAGTAGTTTTACATTATTTCCAGGTATTTGAGCACCCTCATTCCGGACCTTTGAGAGTCAAAAGCGGTAGTTTTGGATCATACTAATTTCATTTTCAAAAAAACCGTAACCAAAAAACCCAAAGGGTCACAAATCATGTAGAAATAACGTAAAATGTTCCAAAAAACTGAATTAACAAGTTGAGACAGTTTGGAGTCTTTCTAAATACAGCTATTTTTTCAACTAAATTCCTACTTGAAAATTTCCATACATTTGGTTAGGAAAAAAGGAATTTTTCGAAATAAAAATTAATTTTCTCCATACTTTGTCAGAAGTGAAAATATTGTAAGTAAGCTGGAAATTTTGTGGGCGGATTTTTTGATTGAAACTCGCTTTGATTTGTTTATTCATGTGCAGCACAGCGATGAACCTTATAAAAGAACCTTTTAATAGCCAACCACCTGTTGAAAAGTTTTGATCTATTTTGAATCCTTTTGGTCCCACCATTCTTTCACAAAATTGTCCCCAGCAATTTTTTTCTAAATTAATACATTTTTGCCAAAAGTAATACTTTTTTCAAGTTCTGTCCTCGGGGATTTTTTTGCGTTCTTTAAAACTGGAACTCAAATCAGTTGGTATAGAAACAATTTCAAATTTTAAAAAGAAGGCAGTTACCAAATTATTCTCAATAACACTTGAAAAAAATCAAACAAATGCCAATTGTTTCAGCATCGTCGAGCTAACTGACAATGGAAGAGGAGTTGCTCATTTCTGGCAGCGATACGCTAAAATCGAAGGATCACCCGTTCACGTGGCGCATATAACAGGCAGACTATTGGTGACAATCTTGAAAAAACCAGGAAATGCAGTAATGGCTCAAGGAGAAGCAATCGTAGGCCCAGTCCCTTACACTCATCTATTTCAAAACTGGAGGGATGCTCAAAACTGTGTCTTTAGTTACATCTTGGAGTACACAGTGACAAAAAGAACTCCATCAATCGAATATGAGCTAAGATATCCGCAATCAATACTGACGGACGCTTGTTTCGAAGTGGAAGGAAAACTGTTCTATCTGAACAGAGGGGTGAGTAACGAGTATAGAGAAGTTCAAACCAACAGTTTTATTAGTTTGCTACAATTAGAGAATACACCTCATTTTTAAAACTAGAATTATCAAATTTAAAAAACAGATTTTTAGGAAGAAATTTAATTGATATGGATTTCAGCTTCTCTCTGTCTTCTCCGAGTATTTCCGAACCCTGTTTTCTGAGGTTTACATTGACGGGTCAAAACCAATAATTCCGCTGGGGCTTGCAAATCTGAGGGAATTTGGCATGATGCTCAATGTTTTCTATCCACCGCAAGTAGAAGACATTCAAGGTGAGAAAAGTTTTGCTTTGATTATCAGTTACAAGCTGAGGCTTTAACAAACAAATGTGGATTAAGCAACCATTCTAGTCAGGAAATTTCTATTTATCTCTATGTTGTAGTATCATAAGTAGAACGATTTTCTAATTATGCTTGTCAAAAGGGAAAACGCTATTCGAAAATGTATTACATCCACGGAGGCACTTTTTGGCCAGTTTAATTATTCTGAGAAAGGCATATTCAACCTTTCGTTTTCTGATGTTGTTGAAAAGTTTCTTTCTTTCTCCATTTTGATGATAATAACTTCAGATTGCCAAGTAGAAGAACTTCTGGAGCTCTCCATTAGATTCCAAATACCAGCCGTCAGAGACAAAGTAGAGAGACATCTGCTTCGAACCAGTTACTTCGAGAAAGTTAGAATTCTGGAACTTGCGGAACGGAATCACATGCCAGAGTTTGTTGATGCGTTCTTGAAGAAGTACCCTCCATCGAAACACACATACCGAAAAGATTGTGATTATTACAATGGGCTCTCTGATGACACAAAAGCAAAACTTGCTTGATTCAATGCTCAAATTGCATATTTTCTTTCTTTCGTACATTTGCTTTCACATTATTTCTGTTTTTTGAGACATTCTTCTTTTTCTTCCTTTGTTAACTTCTTATTTCAATCACCTCTGGCAATATTTTTTTTCAATTCTTCGATCTTATTCTTATATTCAGGTAATTTATTATAGTCTCAGACATTATCTCTGCATGTTCCTGGTTCAATACTGAGCTCCGACCATAGTTTTGAGATTATTGATAAGTGTTGTTGAAATCAATAAAATTGAAAAAGTATCCATTTAGTCGTTTTTCAAATAATGAAAGGTTTTTAAGGGATTCCCATTGGTGTTTCCAACAAAAATTTGGAACTGTCACTTTCTGATTCATCCAGTCGATGAATTTTACCGTATTTCAAACAATTTTTTTAGGGGAAACGTTTACCATCGATCACGCTATCGGGGTCTGAGGTTTTTTCAAAAATCAACTGGAAAAGTTTTTGTGTTTTCAAAACAACCTCCCCTAAAAAAAGTTTATGATTGGCGTGTTTTCAAACAGTAATCATAGCGTACATACAGTAAAAATTCAATTGGTAGTATAAATTGAGCCTTTTACTGCCTGGATTTTGATGACCGATTTTTTTTGTGTATTGAAAATATCAGATGCCTCTTTCACTACAAGTTGCAACATTTTTTTGCACATTTCTCAGTTTCCAAACAATAATCAAACGAATCACAACAGAAGATTTCTGGAAAACATTTGTCGAGTGAAATTCTACCTAAAACCAGAAGGTAGGACCTTTCTCCTCAAAACAGTTGCCAGTAAACTCGTCGTGGTGTTTGATTATCGAAATTTTAGGATGTATCGTTCGTTTATTTTTTTTCTGAATTTGTCAAAACTATGCAAACCTTCAAGAGTATGTGTAGTCAAAGTCAGATTGACGAACAATACTGCAACTCAGTTTGAACACGAAAGTTCTTTTTTCAACATCCAGAGCGAAATTTGAGTCCGGTTCTTCCGGAGTATGTTTTTTTTTGTTGATACCACATTTAAAAACTAAACAAATTTTGTGTGCTGATCAAACCGAATATATGATTGAATTTGAAATTCCCGCGAAAAATTATCGATTTTATGTGGCCGAGAAACACATAATGACGACTGTTAGGCCATTCGCGTGACGAGGAGGCAGGGCAACTCTTGTTTGTAGTGGGAGAAGAGATACTATTCTCTTCACTACTTTCAACCCATAAGGACCTCCAGTGAAAACTAGTCATGCTGATCAGTTTCATTTCAAAGCTCTGATTGGAAAAATTGTGATATTACTTTTTTGCGATTGTGGAACCTGGCACAATGCCCGTATTTCCAACAGCACAAAGGAATCTGTTTATGTTTTCTATGTAATCATTAGAAAAAAAGCCTTTTCAATACGACACACATTGTCAAGCATGAAAATCAATCTGATTTACAATGAATAGTGATTCACTCTGCGTAAGAGTTTGCATACGTTATCGTATCCATCTTTCCAATGCTAAGTTTTTGATACTACATGTAAATTTTTTTTTGAATCTTTTGTTTGGTTATATGGTGAATTTTGTTTCAGAATTGTTTTCGATTTTTTTTTGGAGATTTCTCCAATTTCTCACAATTTTCAAGATCAAAAATTGCTCGAGTCCCACTTTGATGGAGCTTACCTTCCAATTAATTTTGGAATGGGAAACTATACAACAGCAACCTATTCATTCAATTCATCATTTTTCTCTTCACTGTTGGAAATCTAAAATAATAGTCCCAACCGGAACGCCCTGTCACATTTTTTACTGTTTTGAACCGCAAGAACACCTGTTACCTCTGATTCACGCGTTTTTTTTCTAACACCCGCGTCTTCACAATACTTTTCAAAAAAAAATTCTTGAGACTACGGTAGCTTCCGACGTTTTTGCTGACACGCTGGCTCCGCCCTGCTCTTGGTCTGTAGGACTAGTTGCTGGTTATATCACCCCACGCCTCTTTCAGTTGCTGTCGCTGTCGTCTAGCTTGATAGGTCGGATATTTACACAATCATTTTATTTTTTTGTTGAAATTTAGTGGTTTGTTATTTAAAGAATTACACGCAGTCCAATATCTGAACTCTGTCTTCCAAGTTTTTTACACAAGTACTATTTAATTCCTCCATCATTGAAATCCACGTCACCAATTTTTAACAAACACTTTGAATTTTCACAACTTTTTGCTAAGTTTCAGCCAAATTTATCTTTCTGTGAAAACTGCGTGCAGAAAAATTACAGTTTCACCGAGTATATTGGGGTTTTGCATTCTTCAAATTTTGCACTGTAAAACAAGCGATAAAGTGCATACGTCTCTGGAAACTGACATTCTCTGAATAAGTGCGTATACAATACTCTGAAACCCAACAGAACCAAGGCAGCAGCAAGTTGACCAAGTCTACAAAAATTAGATGGAAATAGAACGTTCTGTCACAGGTTATACGATGATTTTTGTTATTAGTTCCAAACCCTACTATTATTTTATTACAATTTTCAACAATCTAGCCTAGGAAGTTTCAATCTTGAAAGTTTTTCTCAGCTTTCCGCATGGTTGTGTTGTTTTCACATTAAAATAGTACAAGCAATTTGTGGATGTGTAATACACTTAATATGAAATCACATTCTTGCTATTAATAGACTGGCAGACCAATTTATTTTCCTCAGAGAAGAACAAAAGAATTGTCATTATCTGAATTTTATCTACATAGGTCATTCTCATCAATTCATGCATGCCTTACCTTCTATTTAACGCTTGCAACTCTCCTTTCTCATGTTTGATAATTATTCACAATTTTTTTATGGTTCAGATCTCTCACGATGGCGCCGTTTCTGATGAAATGTGGAAAAAAATCGAACGGATCATGAATATTTCTGAAATTGCAAATAGAATGCACCACTTTCATCGTTGCAACCAACAGATCCGTAAGTGTTTCATATTCCCCATAAAAACAAGGATGACAATAACAACATCCCAAAGTATACAACTCAAACCGCCAGACCAGAGTGCACCTTTTGAATCGAGGTTATAACTATGGAAAACTATCATTAAAGTTTGAAAATTTTTCTTTGAAAGTCGATAGTTCATTTCGCAAAACCTGTCTACAAATAAGCCTTAAAAATTTATCATCATGCGGAACAAATATGTCCTGAACCGGTTTCGTATTTCAAAATGTATGTTTTTGAACATGCCCTCTTATCCAAGGGATAAACGTTTCTCATGAGTTTGACCTTGGCTAAAAACGCTTTTTTTGTATGAAGCTTTTCAAAAAGGCAGAAACTGTTTCCCGTTGTTTTGAAAACTAATTTCAGTTCTCCAAACGTTACTTCCAGTGTTCACGTTCAAATTTTGGTTTTTTATTGAAAAAATATCCACTGTTCCCAATGTTTCGAGTTGGCGTTATCTGTTAATTCAATTTTTTAAGTAAACAACTTTCACACCTGTTCGAAAAATCCTGCAAGATTCAAAGCAATACTTATATTATTAGTATGATAGTTTTGTTCTCGTTACAGTGAAAAACCCTACAACCCTGAAGAGCTTCAGTTTCCTTTTTTCGCCGCAACATTCATGTTAGTTTCTTCTTCTTCCTTTTTTCTCGATGTTGTTTACATCCTAGTATGGGGCACTATGTGCGGCGCGCTGGCGCTCGGCTCTCCGTGCCAGGCACTGCCTGCCACCGAGTTCGTCATCCTTATTCCCCAGCTTTTTCTCTAGTTCTCCTGAATGCGCTCGCTCTCTCCACTAATGACATTCACTTGAGTGTAGGCTGTTTGCCCGGATGCGTTGCTGTGTGCGTGCATCTTGAATAGGAAAAAAAGAAATAGCAAGAAAGAGAGAATTCTAATCCATCTAGTGTGCGTGAGAGCAGAAACTGAATTGGAAATAGAATTATTTTTTCAGAAGGGCAACGGTCAACATCCATGCATACAAGAAAAGAAACGAGAGAAGAGAAGAGAACGAGTAGAACATCAAAAAACATGCTTCAACGAAGATCTTGACGGTTATGAAGATTTTTGGAAACAAATAATTAATGTATTTTAATTCAAATGTTTGCGAAGTTTAGAATAACCGAAAGTTTAAAAAATTAAAAAAAAACCGTTGGATAAGTCGACTGAAATAATTGGAATTAACACTTGCATGCACCTAAAAATAAACTCATCACACCATTTGTAAAATACAATTTCTTCAAATAATTTATCAATACCTTCTCCTTCCATGAAACATTGGCTTTGCTTTCAATTTTGGTCCAAAAGTTCCACGTTTGCAATAGGCAATCTCCAAGAGGATAATTTTTGGGAAAGAGTTTGCCTGGCCACCAATCATACTTTCTTAGGTCATTGCAACCTAACATAGTAGAATGTGCTCTGTTCGAATTTTTACCGGAATAAGAATGAAAACTGCGCTGCACTTTATTCATGTGATGCTTGCAATTTGTCATAAATTTATGAAATTTAGGTTAGATTTTGTTTTGTGTTTAAAGCAAGGAAAGGGAAACAATAAGTTATAAATCACGGTTGAGATGGTTTTCATTCTCTCATTCAGTGCAATTGACTAGTGTAACACCAAATATATTTTTTAGCAGGTTCACCGAAAACGAACTAAACTTATTTCCCTCATCCAAAAATGTTATCCCTCTGTCGTCTCTGACCATAAAAAGTAGTTTGTTCCTATTAGAATACAACAACTCTCAATTTCTATATAATGGCCCGGAAAAAATTATTATAACTTGAAAAAGTTCATTTACCGTTTTTTACTGTATCAAGTGTTAGCACATAACTTTTTTTTTTGACTTCCATCCTGATTACAATTTTATTTAAGTTCAACCAAAGTGAAATCAAAACTGCAAGAAGTAGCCCAAAAAAAATCAAATACATATCACTTTACTGTGAATTTTTTGGATATAACTTCTGATCTGATAGAATACTACTACTGACACAAGGAAATAAAATTGTTTCCCATGTCTTAAGCTATCTGAAAAAAAGATTTCTTTCCAATTTCTAGTGAAACCTCTATTATCTTTTCTACACCCGATGCTAGTATTTTCGATAGCATCCCATCCAAAATGTTAATCATTCGGAAAAATACCGTTATTTGTGAATCGATCCCGAAATGGTGGCCATTCGGAAGTAAATCATTAGGAATTATATGCTTCAGCGTTAAAGAACTGTTTTCCTAAGAGAAGAAAAAATGAGAATATCGTGAATATGTTTGTCCCGTTTACGATCATTCTGTTATCTGCTCCGCTCCAGAAAGAACTATGTAGTAAGCAGCGATGCTCTTCGTCCTAAAATGTTTACGGCCTACCACTCCACTGAATTCTGAAAATTTGTAAGGATGAGTTTTCATAAGAGTAGCTTCATAGTAGGATAAAACGGAACACTTGGGTAACAAAAACCTCTTGTAGATCCAAACCGAAATAACTCTGGCGGAGCACTCGGTGAGTCACTACCCAGTTTTGCGAAAGTTTCGACCTTTGTAAAAGTATGTCCAAACAAGTCATAAATATTGGAAAGTAGAATGGAAATCATGAATCTTCCACATCAATCCCTAGAACTCTTGTTTTATTGAGCCCCTTATTGAAACAAAAAAGACCCGGCGGTTGACACATCTTTTTTTCTTATAGACCGGAATTTTTTGAAAAGACAGACTTCTTTTTTTCAGATTTGACATACCACCATGAAGTGAAAGATTATTTTTGGAATCTCCAAATACAGCAAGACTGAGATTTTAGAATAGACTTGTTCCGTGGAGAGTGACAATTCTAGGAAAAATTGGAAATGAATGAGACAGCGGCTGGTAAGGTAACTGTCACAGGTAGAGCGAAACTAGCATCCGTGGTGAACAATACTCTTTTCGAGCCACGCGATTTTTCGTTTCCATCAGGAAGTCTAGGAATTTATGTTACAAATCTCAATTGAATTCATTGTCTTTCAGTTCTAAAAAGCAGTTTTTGAAATTCTTGATGCAAAATGAATCCCAGTGTAGCTGATCTAGTTTCCAGTCCCAACAGGCGATATTCACAGAACATTTTGACAAATTTCCTCTTTTTTTCCGGTAACCAATATTATAGTTTTGAACCCTGTAAATGTATTTTCTCTGAAAATGACCTTTACCGTTTCAGTATTGTGTTTTATTTTTGAGGTGAGCACGCATGAAATATATTGATGTACAATTGAACTGCTTGGCGTACCGCTAAACAGTTCTCCATATTTTGTTTTTTTTTCGTTTCCAAAATAGAATTCAGTCCCCAAAGGATTGCTGTTATTTGTGTATGATCAAATTTTGCGGAAATTACAATTTTATCATGACTTCGCATATTGCCGTAAAATGATTTTCATTACAGAATATACATTATAAATTCTCAAATAAAAGCGCATGCAAATGAATTTATCAAGAGAACCAGGGGAACTGCCTTCCAATTTTTTGGGAGACAATGTAAAAAAAAAACAAAACAAGCAAACCGAGAGGTTAACTACAATCTGTGTTTTTTTGAGCTGAAATTGCACAATTGTTTGACAGGAAAAGGCTGAAGATATGAATATTCACGCTAAAACATCAAAATGAATGTTCAACAATTATCATTTCAACACTGAGAAAACCCTGTGAAGTCGAAAAAACAACTGAAAAAAAAGTTAGAAAGCACTGAAATGGGAGGAAGACACTTCAATATCAGTATTTACGATACAGTAGTTGCCAAGTTGCTCAACTGGAATTTTGCTTTCAGTTGAAAACAAACTACAAAACATGATTTCGAAAGTAGAATCGCCCGAGTCCTGAAAAACTTGAAAAAGGAGCCATCTCTGGAAAAAAAAAGGTCCATGAAACGGTGCTTTTCTTTCATGTATGCTCCCCATAAAGCATTACTATATGTATATACGTTCTTCCAGATTTTTGAACTAACCTAGCCTGTCCGGGTCAAACTCATACAAAAGGAAATACTTTCTTAAAAGTTCCTAGTCTGGTTTTTGATACATTTTTCACAATTGACAGCGTTCCCCCACTTCTACTTCATAATGAAAAAATTGGGTTGTTTGTAACTTTATCATCGTATGTTCGAACTTAATTGTCAGAAACGATGTTTTGTTTGGTTTTTTGTCAGTATTCTCGAAACATGAGAAGAAGTTCGAATTCTATGAGTCATTACTTATCATTTTCAGTCTTTATTTTCAATCCCCTTACTCCTTTGACGAATTCTGGGCGCGCTATCTTCAGAATGTTTGACATGAGGGCGGAGCAAAAGCTAATACGTAGATCACCACAAGATATAGGCGGAGTCAGGCACTGAAGAAATTGGGCGGAGCTTAGTTTTTTAAACTAGATCTGAGCAGTTTTCTTCATTTTCAGAGTCATCTGAACCGTCATTTCCCCATCCAATTCTCTTCAAAGTTGTCTTAGAAATGTATATCTCTATCTTCATCATTCTGAACATAATTGTTCCTACTATCACTATTTCATGTTATAATTACAATTACTATTCTAACCTCCCACTTTCCATTCGTCATAATAGCACGATGTGCTCTGCCATCTATGAAATCGACACTGAACGAGGAACATTCTCCGGAACCGATATAAATTCAACAAAACTCGCGAAGCTAAAATCAGAGTACACGGACCGAAACGACTGTAAACTTGAGGTAATATTATGTTTTCCAGGATAGATTTCCTATTTTTGTCAATATGTCTTAAAATTCTAATTCTCCGAATTTCAGAAACACAAAGTCCTTGTAGATGAAGACTATGCCGTTATTTATTCGTGCGTCTGCTTCTCCTCCTTCTGTAATTACCCATTTTCATACAAGGAATTCGTCTCTCGAGGTTACACTCTTGCCTCCCAGCTATCCAATGCCGGTTCTGTTTGATAATATTATTTTTTTTCTCTGTTAATAAAAAATTTTTGTTACTCAGCCCTCATTCAAGATTGACTAATCAAGCACATCATTCATGGCCCCGAACTATTGAAAAACTCTATAAGGGGGAGTTCGATTTATTCCAGTTAACAGTAAACAGTTTAATTAAGGTGTTCCTCTAATAGCGGTGCACTCCGCAAGTGCCTTGGAAAAATAGAGTTGCGCCTCTAATTCTAGTGCCCTCCAACTTTTTTTGTTATTGTTGTCAGGGTCTTCTTTTTGGTTTTTTTGTTGTATTTTTACAGTTATAATTTGTTTGAAATATTGCGCAGCTGAGAAACTTTTAAGAAACATGGAAGAAAAACATGGAATGGAATGTTGAAAAATTATACAGCACTCAATAACATAGGGTTGTTTTTTTTTTCTCCAATTATACAGCACTCAATAACATAGGGTTGTTTTGAAAGTGTTCTAAGAGAAGTGACGACTGCCACTCATCTACAAGGTTTTCGGTTTTCTCCAACATAATCCAGGTTTTTTGCGTAACTTTCCAGGTTTTCTCTTTTCGCAATTTTCTTATCGGTCTCCACATAAATGTTTTCGTGTATATTTATATTGTGATGGTTCAACCCCACCTAAGAGCAGAGTTTTTCGAACTTGTTAGAATAATCAGATAATAACTCTTCACTCATTATGGGTTTCGCATTAGAAAACCCAGAGTGTTCGCATTTCCAAAATATTTGATAGTTCTTGTCTAAAATAAAGTTTGATGGTGAGTACCTTGAGTTTTCAAATTAACAACCCGCTCTATTTGAGCACTTTTTGTCTACTAATTTTTTGTTAGTTTAGATAATCAACCGTAAAGATTCGACACTCATCAATCATATTTCAAATATCCACAACACTCGTTTCTGAGACTTTCATTCACATGAAGCCTGTTTTGGCCTTAGATTCACATGTGGATAACAAACGCGATTAACCTACTCTGAAAACCGCAAAGTGCAACTTTTCATGATCAATTGAATAAAAGGCAGTGATTCTTGGAGGAGAAGAAATATAAAACAGACGAGGTATTGGTTATGTTTTCTTGAGATTGGTAACGATATCATGAATTTTTTTGAAGGATTTCTGTTGGTATCTACTCATTTTTTGATTATTTTTCTCAAGAATGCATCGATAAATTCACCAGATTGGTTCAGAGGTAAGAGCATTTATAAACAATTTGTATAAAAATGAAAAGTTCAAAATTTTGCTTCGGTCCACCAGCAGGAGCAGTCCCGATTCCTGAAAAATCGTAACATTATGTTCGATTCGGTTCAACAATGTATTTCAAAGCTGATAATTGCCCTAAGTTAACGCTACTAACTGATCGAAAGAGTGAGAGCAATCCGTACGATTTTCACCCTAATCCGAAGAGAAGGGTCTCCAAAAATTGTTCACTGGGTCTTATGCAAGGCCCTGAAAGTGAGTTATTCAATAGAATCACACTTCAAAAGTGAGAGGGTGGGTTTACCAAGTGTGATGTGTACCGACACTCCACGGGTTCCGCCGCCCGCTATCTTTTACGTGGGGAATGGGCGGGGTAAGAAGACAATCAGAAAAGAGAGGTGTTGAAGAAACAGAGAAAATCACACTTCACTGATTGCACGAAGAATGCTCCAATTTGAAACATCTGACGAAACAGACTATGTTTGATGTTTGATGAAATTATATCTTTCACAATGTTGCTGAAGATGAACAGTATTACAGTGAAAAAAAAGCTAAAATTGGTGACATAATTATGAATAGCAATGAAAAGCCAAACACAAAATAATGATGACTTCATAACCATACAAGAACATGTGTGAGCGAGAATGTTATAGGAATTAAAACGAGAACATTCATGTATTTTAAATTGAAATATCATTTTTAAATTCTGGTTGATACTTCCATTCTGTGGAGTCGGTTTTTTGAGAGAATCTGAAAGAACACTACCCGTGTTTCCTGTGATTAGACAATTTTCTTCCAAAACATATTACTAAATGTATTATCTTTCCTAAAAATGTGTTCATATTTATCTTTCAAGGCTTGTCTTAGGTTTTGAAACCGTTTCTGTCATAACGATTCACCAACTTATTTTTCAAACTGGTTTTTGTTTTCTTTCCCCAGTGTCTATTTACTTTGCATGTTTTGTTTTCTCCGTTTGCCCTCATTTCTATTTCCAAATTCAATTTAATTGTTTGCTCCCATTATGTTCCAGTCCAACTTTTTCCAAATCCAAAAATGCAAAATGATAAGTGGTCTGGAGGTATCGAAGAGGCTGTGTATGCGTGTCAACTCACAAGCGCTGTCCGGCCACTGCACCGCGCGGTGGCTTTTGCCTGCTGCCTTTCGGCCCTGAACCGTACACCACTCCTTATGCGCCCGGGACCTCCCATCTTCCGACAGATGACCCCTAGCGACGTAGCGCTTGGCACGGACGCTCGGTCGCCGTTGACAGCAACATACACAGGACTCCTCCTCTCACTCCATCCACACTTATCTACCACCAAGAAGCTGGTTCACAGGCACCCGCCACGATGTCCGGTGAAATATAAAGAGAGCGAGGCCCTACATATAGTGAAGAGATGCGGGTCGACTGCAGCCCGTTGTGGTGGGAAGAAGAGAGAGAGAGAGGAGACAGATTGTGTGTACATTTGTCGACAATCACAATTTCTTTCGCAGCGCGGCAAAAACGACGTCGCAGTAGTGACGGAGACTAAAGAGGCGACGACGAGCAGAGTGAGGAGAAGAAGGTTTCATGTCTCCACACACACCAAGATGTGTGTAGCTGTTGCCAGCGCAGCCAGCCAAGCAGTTGGTTGATGAGCGGCAGCGTTGAGGTGGCATTGCGAAGAAAGAGAGACAACACTCTCCCCGTCGTTGACGACTGCCAATGCAGAGGCCGAGCACAGCGGGAGACACCGTGAGCGTACGTGAGTGTGTGTGTGTCCAGTGAGTGAAGGCAACGAAACCTCCTGCCAAGGAGACAATGGGCAAAAGATGAGAGATAGCGGAACCCACGGTAGACAAAGCAAGACGACAAGAAAGAAAGAAACCACTGAAGAAGTCTAAGAGAGAGCGCACTGCCGTTGCTGAGTGAGCGTCTTGATGAGCGTGTGCGTGTGTGTTTCTTAGTCAAAAAGATGCCCGTTGAGGCATCAAAAAAGAGTGTGTTGGTGGAAGAGGCATTAGTAATTGACCAGGACGAGGGAAGAAAGCGAAGAAAAAAGGAAGAACGAGGAATGGCTAGGTGTAGATGTGCACTATTAATAGAGTTATTTTACTGATCAAGCAGAAAAAATTGAGAATTACTTGCATTATGGCCATAGATTGTTTGTTTCAGATAGATAAGCTTAGAAGATTACGGTGTTATTCTATGCATCCATCTCTTCAATAGTTTCTGAGTGTTTCAAAACTTTCTGAATGTTCGAAGCTATTAGGATGTTGAATTCTAGACCTAAAAACACATGCACTCAGAATGCATAAATGAACCAACAGGGAACAAATTATGGAGTTTCGAATATTTTTTTTTTAGAAATTCAGATTTTCATTTAATCCTTATGAAAAGTGAGAAATGAGTGGTTGCTGTGAGAGATTCCGGAAATAAATGAACACTGAACATGCTGCAAAATGATGAATTTGAGTTCTGAGACGAGGAATCTTTATTGTTACATGTGATTGAAATAGAGATCAAAAAGAGTAAAGAAATTAATCAAGTGAGATGCGAAAATAACGAGCAATTAAAAAAACAGCAAATTAACAATACAGAAAACTTATAGAAAACGAATTTTAAACCAAAATTGAGAAATTGAAAGTTTCATCCAGAAGAAATATTGTTGTGAGTCCAGCATTTTGAAAATGAGGCTATTCGGTCAACCCCTGAAAACATTAACGCAAATGTCACTACTGATATGAAAACGCTTATAGCAACAGCCATGCCCTCATTCAAGTCTCATAAATTCTATGTTCACACAATGACTACTCGATTTTTTTCAAAGACCAAATTTTTACCATTTGGACGAGAGTTTCTGTAAGAATCTCATTGGCTTCTTCAACAAGTCTGATCCATGTACGGGGTTGGAGGATTTCCTCATCAGTGAATGTCCTTCCACGCAGGAAAACAACAATAAGTGAACAGATTATTCCCCAATACATGTCGTAACCGGGCTCGTCAACATACAGAAGATGTGTTTCTGAAAATAATCCTTTTGAACAACGAAGATGACGTACAATTACAGGTTCAATAAGGTCTGACTTCAGATCCAGGACTCGGAACAACTAGGAATTTCAATTTCATCTCCGAATTCTTTGAAATTTTACAAAAAAGTATTAATTATCCTCGATTCACAAGAGCGTTTTTTCTACTGTTATCTATCAGTTTTCCTTGGTTCCCCATTCAACTTGACACGCGACTTTTAAGGATTCTGAGAGTTGATCTTCTGTTGAAACTCAAATATGATTCACTAAAAGTTATCCTCATATCACACATATATGTATTCCGTCCGCGAAAAATTGGACTGCGTAAAACATTTCGTGCGGTAGTTTTTTTTTCAACTACGTTCTTCAAACTGAATTTGCGTTCGGGAAGTAGGTTTGATCTGTTTCATAGACAGGAATTAGCTGTCGAATCTCATTGAAAGGCCGTTACATATGTTTATGAACAGTTTTGAGAAAACTTTAGCTTTTCACAACCAAACTTTTGAAAGAACTAGAAAACTCTATAAAAATCTCGACTATTCATTGACTGTCAATTGTATTGTTACGAACTTTTCTGAGCGCATGACAGATCAGTAAAATATGAATTTGAAACCGTTCTCCAAACTGTCTGGAAGTTTAGCGGTCCATAATTACCTTCGAGCGGAAACTCAGATGCTCAAACTTTGGCTGTGTGGCAACACTGAAATGCGTTGCCGGTGGAAACCTCTAGTAAAAATTTTTGTTACTTTCAGAGTGAGTGTATGGTCCAAAAATTTCAGAAATGAAGTGCCTACAATTTGTGATCAATATTGTAGATATTTTCATAACCTTCTTTGGATCTATTCAGTACTTTTACCACTAAAACTGCTTGTTTTCATTACAAAATCTGGTTACCTCAGCTCCTTGGTGAAGGATGGAGCTCCTAAAAATGTACGTTCAGTATAGAAACTGACAAGCCTTTTTTTAAATCTGTCAAAACAATGAGCTTAGAGTCTGCAGTCATAATAGATAATTTTAGCCACACTATTAAAGCTTTGTACGGGTAATTGTGCGCCACCCTGTACAGTCCAAAAAAAAAACAAAAAACAATACCTTCTTTTTTCACTGGTTTCATCTTGCCTTCTTTCAAGAAGTTAGGCAATATAGTTATCAGTTGCAAAATCAAAAATAGGGTTTCCTGGAAGTAATCTGCTGAGAGTAATGAGACAATGCACTGTAAGATATTGAGTGGGAGGAGCTAACCTAATCTGAGCTGATTGGATGTGCTATAAGATAAAAGGGCGTGTCTCTATAACAGAAACAGAAAATAGTAAACATTTTACAGATCTTTATTACAGATAAATACTTCATTTATGAGACTTGCTTCTGTTGATTTGTGTACAACTTCACGTCAAAGTGACCGATATTTATTGAGGTTGTATATTATGGGAACATCAAGATTATAAAACTTTCGAAAATATGAGCCAGCTGGCAGTACCGATGTGTTGCCATTTGATGACCGGTCATCCTTGGAGCTTTTCTGATTTCTGCGGCGTCTGCTGATTTATGACCTAAAGTGACAACTCTGTTAATCATGTTTTTTGTAGTATAGTCAACAAAACAATCCGATCTAAAAACTTTGAAGAGATATATCTCTCGTCAAAGTTGTTCAGCAAAATGTGGTGTTGGAAGCTGAAAATGTTGTGAATCAGATAAATTGAAGCAAGTTGATCTGGAAATTACAAAACTGCAATGCAAAAAAATAGAGAAAACTGGGAAACTCTAAACTTTGAACTCCAATACTTGAAATTATCTGATAGTTCTAGAAACTTCTGTTTTCAATAAACTCGTTCTATCAATCCTGATAAACTATTCATTTTCAAGAATAGTTGTCCCACATAATTCCCCACAACTGCCAAATTATTGAAAGTTTATCAATTACTCGAAAAAAAATTAGGGGAGAATATGTGTAGGTGTCTGAATTTGTCGTCATTGATGAATTGAACTTTCTCAAAGAGATCCTCCTAACATCTTGGATTTAGTCCTGAGCAATTCTGCCAACATTATTAAAGATGTCTCAGTTCTCGACAAATTCAGTGATCATTGTAAAATAGAAATCGATACTTGGGTTGAACTGGATCGGATGGCCCTCAGAAAGTCAATAAAAAATTTCGAGAAAGGGGATTTTATATCTATTAATTACTTACTAGCCAGGATCCGCTTCCAGTACACCTCCGCGACGCTTTGAAACCTTTCCTTATTCTAACTCCCTATATTCAATTTTTGTTCTCATGTTGTGTTTTTTTCACATTAAAAAAAATAGTGAAATGTTTTAGACAGATTCTCAAAAACATGTCCTTTCACATTTGTATTCACGTTACTCACAAATAAAAAAGATCGCATAACTCGTGGAGAGTTTTCCGATAAGGCCTCCCTAATTATAGGCTACCCTTTTCCCAACATCATAAACACGGCAAAAGCCTTCAAGCATTGATATTCACTGTTTCACTTTGCCAATTTTTTTTCCTTGTCATCATCTCGTTTTCTAAATTTTCAAGGTTTATGAGGCAAGAATAACAGAGTTCGAACAAAGAATCCAGAACAATTTTCTTATTTTTGGATCTCTACCAAACCTAGTTTGATTTCCTTTGTTTTTCATGTCTTGTAGACGTTTTTATTGAGAATTAACTGTTTTTTTGCTGGAAAAAGCAAAAAAGTTCAGTCAGGGAATTTCGAACACCAATTTACCTTTAAAATAGCACAAAAAGTTTTGAAGATACCGTATCACGTAAGTTTTACAATAAGGCTTTGACTCTTGTTTTTTTCCTCATTATTTGAATTTCTGCGTCTTTTCCTCACATATTTTCATAGTAGATTGCAGTTGAGACATCAAAAAAGTGAATTTATACAGAAAAAAATTACAAAAACTGAAAGCAACCCTAGATGGCTAATTACTTGTTACCTCGATGAAAAATATTCACTACTGGATAAAGGAAACATGTGATACTAGTCCAATAAAACAACAAAATTATTGAAAAAACAAACTAGTTCTGCTTCTTGATTTTTTTCTTTTATGAAATAAGGTTTTTTGTCCGGCAGGATCAAATGATTTCTCTTTCAACACAAAAAAGCGATGATAACCTTTTTTTTCCTCCCTCACTTCCCGTCACCAACATTCATGAAAACTATGAAGGATTTGATAGAGATCAACAATGGGAAGTGAAACTAAGTTCCGCTTCCGTTTTCGTGGCTATCAGCGGAGTTTCAATTAGCGAATAATCTTTTATGATAATGCGTTCGTTTTTCCTGATTCACCCATGATTTCTCATCTTCTACAGTACTGGCTATGAATCTATTTTGAAACGGGTTATTTTTCAGTTGATTTTGGCGGACTGTGAGCATGAAATCAAAAGATTCTTTTAACTCAATGCATTGGTTACTGTATCGTTTTTTTCTGGCTAATTCTCGCAGAATTTACATTTTTTGCTAAAATCACTACTTTTAACCCAACTTCCAGTTTCAATGTTCTAATTTTTACTACTCATGATTTTCATCTTTCGAATTCCGATTGGGCTCATCTTTGGACACCTCTGGTGAGCTTAATCTAAGGATCTGTCCCCCACACTACCAATAAGCTCTCAATTCCGTTATGCTGCCGGCAGACGCGTTCCTGCTTGAAATTCAGTGCGGAGGGTTTTTTTTTCAAAGTTTCATTCTGTCTGTTTTCTTTAATGAACTTTTCAACGCTTTTTCCAATAAAAGCCCAATTCAATTGTTTTTTTTTCTCTATTATGATTTTTCCCAAATTTGTATTATGTTTATGTTTATTTTGTACTTTTCACAAAAGAACACCCGAGAACAACCAAATCCAGTCAGCCAACGCGAAACTTACTAAAGCTAATACTATTCTGGAGGTGAACTTCCGATAATTGAAGCAGCCAGCGTAAATACATCTTCGGAAGAGTTTGAAGCATTCTCATCGTTTTTACTTGATGGAAGTTGTTTTTAATATAATAAGTTTATTTCAAGGTCAACAGGCGCTTCTTGATAAGGATAGTTTGAGCTTCATGAATGACGTTCAATGTACAAAGCTTCATCTCATCACATTCATCGAAACGAATTGTAGTTTGCACTTCTGCAGAATGAGCAATACTAACCTTCAGTACAGTCCAGAGAAGTTTTGCCTCGGGCTCCAGAGAAGGCTTATAATGATGTTGTCGAATGTACGCCCATATGCATCCATTCGACTACGAAGAGTCAACATAATCCCCCTCTACCTTGTTACTTCTTAACCCTGAGAGATTATGTGCTCTTTTACTCAATTATTCCACCTTTTTATTCGCAATTACAATTATATTAATTTGAATTCCCGCTCTTGCTGCGCAAGCGCGCCCCACCGCCATTGCGTAGCGCCCCTCGGGGCACATACGCAATTGTCGATGTAGGCCCGTCGCCATGGCAACTCGAGCACTCTGTTACGCTCCGCAAGTGTGTTACGCCCGTCGCTTCACGTTTCTTCGACGGTTTTACTTTTATTTCGTACACTCTTTGCTTTTTACACTTATTCTATCACATTTTATTGCCGTTACTCTCGCCTTAATTGCATCATACCGTCCGTGGACGTTAATCGCCGTCTCTTGACGTTAAACCGTCCGTGGACGTTAATCGCCGTCTCTTGACGTAAAACTTAGGTTTTCCCCTGTCTTAGCTGGCTTGGCTCCCCATCTTCGGGTCGATGCCTCGCCAGTCTAATTTACACTCTAGCTAGCTTTGGCTCCCCACATTCGGGTCAATTTATCTAGGAAACCCTCGGGTCGATGCCTCGCTAGTCTAACAACTTGACAGGTGGTTTTATCCTTTTTTCTATCACACAGGTTTTCCCCCATTTGACAGGGCGCACGCTGGTTCGCCCAGACAGTCTGTACGCAAATGGGTGGTTTTCTCCTGAATTACAGATATCACGGACATTCTGATCGTTTACCATTTTGTATACTCTTTACGTTCGTTCTTTCGTTATTTTTATCTTAATCAATAAATTTGGTTCTGATACTCTTGTGTTCGTGTTATGCTCGTAGGGAAACTCTCATAACTGTTCTCGCCCAACGTGGGCTATCTTACAATTTGGGTAGGGACAGGGGCCTTCCGACCGCCTAATACTGACTCCCTCCACATGGTGCATCGACCGGGAACGTGGCATCGTCGAGGATTTGATTCTGGACATCGCTTTTTGGGAAAACTTCAGTTCGTATATAACTGTTGTTTTTACATCTTGTATTCGTTAACTTCTCTGTCTTTCGAAATCACTTTGGTTTGTTTTTTTCCTCATCTTGGAACGTAGGCAACAAACTGATGTTATATTTTGTTCCTCTGTGGATCACCGAATATAAATTTGAAAAAAGCTGTGCTTATCATTAAGTTGAAAAAAAGGTTAGTTCAATCGTGTTTACTTTAGTAATCTTCAGAAACCAGCAGCAGCTTAGGTTTCAACTGTCCATTGTCTCAAACTGCACCGTCATTTGTGGATGTTGTGCTCTTTCCATGCTAAAAATTTTGATTGTTGCAATGTAACTATCAAGAAAAACCTATTTTTCTATGTATAAAGTTGATAATCATCCACTAGAAGTGTTCTGATACCGACCAATTTGGTAAACTTATTACAATCTGTTACTTGATGGACAGAAGGTAAAGATGGTAAAAAGCTTCACTTATCTGGGGTGCGACGTATCATTTGAAGTAACAGGAAAAGAGGTGCAACGGCGAATATCTTGTGCATGGGGCGCTTTCACAAAACACCGGCAATTCCTGGTAGACCGGAGAGCCTCACCACGCCTGAAGAAGAGAGTGTTCGTAGCATGCGTGATGCCGTGCTTCCTGTACGGGTGTGAGTCGTGGTCACTGAAGCTGGAGGAGAAGAAGAAAAAGCTGGATGTTGCTCAGAGGAAGATGGAAGTTACAGAAGTGGCCACGAGTTACAGAAGTGGCGTGGAAACGTAAGGTCGAATGGGCGTGGAAGCTTGCCAACACTGATACACGAAAATGGTCACGGAAGATAGCCGAATGGTGTACGCTAGAATACAAAAGGGAGAGAGGAAGGCCGGTCCAAAAATGGGAAGATGAGTTCCGAGAGAGACTCCGAGAATGTGGTGTAACCGGAGGGAACTGGATGCAAATGGCGAGGAATAAGAAGAAAGAGTTCTACCATTACATGACTCCAGCGAGAAATAGGGATTAACTGAACTATCATGTTATTTTACCATTCTCTGAATCTGGCAATAAATTGAATTGAATTGAATTGAATTACAATCTGCAAAATATTTTTTGTTTTCTATACTCAGTTTCTACCACAAATAAACACAAACACTCTTTTTACAAATTCATATTTATTTCCACCAAGTAATACAATTCACATGAAATATGCATGAAATCATGAAATTATTGTATATTCTTCGTATTCACTCCAAGTACTCCCCATTCGGTCCAGTCAAGAATTGAAGTTTATGAAATTTGGGATCAAATCCTTTTTCGCACAAACGAATTGCTTCGATAATCGTGTCGTAATCCGGAGCCTTAGTATCTTTCTTTGCGAGAATCGGCTTGACACATGCAACCAACCATCCTTGGTTAATAATCCTCTCGGGACAGTACTCGAACTGTGTCTTCTTGATTAAAACCGGAGTGATATCGTCAGACCTTCTTATCCAAAAAGGATCCGTATTAAGCATACACACAATTGTATAGATGCACATAAGTAAGTCATCTTTTCGAGTAGCTATATTCTCGTTAATCATATTGGGAGTTACGTGAAAGCAATTTGTGAAGATAAAATCCGACTCATCCGGTTCCCTGTTTCTTTTCATCAACATCGAGAGACCGAAATCAATAATTGTAATCGGTACTTCTTGTATCTCCGGCTTGAACTTGATCATGACATTCTTCGGATGGATATCCCGATGGATAATATGTTTTGAGTGTATTTGACGGACAGTTTTTACAAGATGGTAAAGAATGGTGATCAGTGTTTTAGAAGACAAAGCCTTTCTCGGGTGATTCTTGAGAATTGCCAGAAGAGTGTAAGCATGATTGTCCGTGACTAAAAATCAAACTAATTTTTTCAAAAAAGATTATCTACACACACCAATAACATGAAAATCGTCCTGTGTGCACCAATTCAAATACTTGACAACTCCCTCAACACGACGCAAGCGCATCAAGAAGCCAACTTCTCTCTTAACGTAAAATTGTGAAGAATTAGTCTTTTCGATGCATTTCATCGCTCTCGTCATCCCACCAAACACGTTTTCGACCTCAAAGACGGTTGAAGTCGCTCCTTGTCCAAGTACTTTCTGAATTCGATATGCGGGCCCTACCATTTGACCCAACGCGAAACGGTACGGCGTGCCGACACTGCAAGAAAATTATGTTCAGCATGAAGAATGAACAACTATTTCTACGGACTACAAGCAGCATCCACCGTGCGGGATAAAATTGAATAGATAATACTAAACTCAAAAAACCATTGGTGAATAGTGAGTAACATCTAACTCTTTATTCACATTTCCTTACATTCTGCACAGTCCTAGTATATACTTTAAAAATTTCACTAGTTTATCACATCAATAGCTTTGTCTCTATGGTTCCCTTTTTTTTTTAAATCAAAACTCACTTTTCAACCAGGTTATTTGGAGCTACACGATTAAAGCAGTTGAAAAGCCAACTCATTATTTTGATAGCGAAAAGGCGAATGAGCTTGACAATCACACCTAGCAACTGACTCTTTGGAGGCGATTCGCAAAGAAGACGCCCCGCCCCGCTCTTGCCTAATTCGTTGTTGAGGATTAGAAGCAAGACACTCAAAATTGAGAGAAATTGAGAAAAACGCCAGAAAAAATATCACACGACTTGGATGAGGATCATCAGTGATTGAATAAATAAAGACAAATTATTGAACATCATCAGACAACGATTGTACCACAAAGAATTTTTCGAGCAACAATCTGAAACATAACACAGGGAATGACACTTCTATCTTTACGATATTGATTATCAAGGTCGCGTTGTCGGTCTTCAACGTATTCTAACATTTTTGTTTCTCACCAGGAAGGAACTCTTCGATTCAACAGTGCCCAGATAATTTTCACGCTTTGTTCACCCGACACGAAGTACAGCAAACACGAATAAAAACAAAAATCTAACTTTTGGAGTAACTGAAGAAATTTGCAAGTCGATTGCAAAACTGTCAGATGGCCGACCGCACCCCATGGTTTTTCTCTATAAGTCGGCCGCGGATAACAAAAAGGAGCCGTCTTTTTACCGAAATATACAGATTTTCATGCTCTACAAGTCCACCTCGTGCAACGAAAAAATTCCGCCGCTAGGAAGCGAGATATAAAAACTACCGCGGCCGAAAAAGGTCCAATTTGATCGCTTAGGTTTGTTGCTACAAAGCTGTATAACTTGAATGGAACAGTTATTTGGATAATTCTCATCCCAGAAGTTATTCGACTTGTTGGAAAAAAAATTTTTATTAACATTGGTTCCGGTTACAAATTCAAGACTTTAACCATGCTAGATTGTGAATGATTGCTGGATTCTCAACTGTTTCCGTGGACTTCTCCTCGTTAGGTTCTTCATCCTCGGCTGTTGGCTCCATATCCTGAAGCAGAAATACCCTCTCCTCTTCCTGCTTTTTGTCCCTAAGCAACATTTGGGTTCCGAAGCAACAGGCTCCAAAAATGAAGAGGACCACGACCAGCATGAGGGCAAAGGCAAACCAATTAATCGGAACATCCGGTACTTTGCTTGAAGCATAGTTGGGGATGATTGGAATCATCTGAAACAGACGTTATTGTTACTTTTGGAACATTATTCTGAGAAGACAAGAACCTACCTCCGCTTGTGCTGATTTTGCTTGACAACAAAGAACTTGTGGGAATCGCGAAGGGAACGTCTGAAAAGAAGAACAGTGAAATGCATTTTTGATTCGGTTGGTACGATGCGATACGAGTACAATTAGACGATTAATTTTGTATCAAATACATGAATGACACTAGAAAATGAGTTTTTTAACTCAATCAAGTTTCATAACAATGCTTTTTGAATCAAGTTTTCTTCTTTTGTGAGATCTTCCAATTCCACCACAAATGTTAGCTGATAATCACAGTTAAAAACAGATAATTTATCTTGGATATTGATCGAATGACGTCAAAAAATTCTAAATTTGATACTAATTGAATGACGTATGACGTTGTATCTGTCTGCGTCTTTTTGAAGATATGTCGTTAGGGAGTGGTCATGAGCTGATGAGCATGATTATGGAAAGAGAATGAGTGTGTCTCTAGGGTTTCGAAATATGAGCATGTGATTACCGAGGAAACTGATTCAAGTTGTTATTCAAAAAGTGAGAAGTTGAAGGGGATTAGAGAGAAACGACGGTCAATTAGTCGCTTGTTATTCACAAAGTGTGAATGAAAAACAAAATTATAGAAACGATCAAAACAGCGCATGGTTACAGGGAAAAACAATTTACTATGGGAGCTATGACAGTTCATTTGTACACACTTTGTCTCAGTCCCCAAAAACTAAAGACGGAAGCAAATTTCATTCATTTTCAGCTCACTTCGATCATATACTAAAAGCAATGAAATCGGAATTTTTCCGTTGTTCATAGATACCTTACACTTGTTCTATAACTTTTGTCGAACATGGAGAAGATTCACCTCAAGTTGTTGAAAAATGTTTAGCAACTCAGACAGTCCTACCGTGCTATTGAACGTCACCAGAAACTCACAGCTCTGATTTTGAAGTGCTAGTTTTAGAGCAGTAGAAACATTTTTGACTGCGTGGTACGTACTCAAAGTCACCTTAAAGGAGGATGAAAGGGAATTTTGACCATATGTTTTTATTAATTCAAAAGGGAGCGTTTTTATTAATTTTTATTAATTCAAACGGGATCTCCACATACACTAAACAGCCAATAGATCGCTTATATCCAAACTCTAGAAAACTCAAAAGAAATTTTCACCGTATCCCTATCCATGAATTCAGTTTGTAGAATAGTTTGTAGAATAGTAGAACGTATAGCTATACATGGAAATTGATTTTCAAACTCAAATTTTGAGAAAACTGAACCGAGATGGATTGTCTTATATGGTGGGTTGTACTATCCTTGAGTGGGCCTATCTTTTGAGACAAACTTATTTTTTGCCTTCTGGCTTCCTTTAAATCAGTTGAGTCAAACTTAAAAACGTGAGGATTGGTATGTGTTTGAACGGTACTGTGGGTGATTGCTGGTTTCTAAATATTGAGAGATCTAATTTTGTAATATACAAAAGCTATACCTTTTCTTTTTTTTTCATTGAAATAAACTTCATGTTTGGATTTACTCTCATTCTTCCACGACCCACCAATTTTGTTGTTTCTTTTTGAAAATTTTTTACTTCAGAAAAATGTTCGAAGATCTCAAACTTGGCAACTCATTTTGGCAGATATCACTGTCATGCTTGTATAACATCTCAAAAAGTGTTGCTCACAAACTGGTCGTCAAATCAGCAACGCCACAGAATGTAGGTTGCATTTATCACTCCAGTGCTCAATAAAAGCTATCTGTGCTCAAAAAACAAATTTCAGGTTGTTTTAGTATACCTGCTCTGTTCTCTTTTCTTCATACCATCCAGTTTTTTGCACCACAATCATTCAACTTCCAATAAGGAGCCCGTGAGCAGGTAAAACTGATTACAAAAAAAATAATACGCTTCCCCTCTCTGTTTTAGCGAAATTCATTACACGTATATGTTTCTGGCTCTGGAAAACGAGCTGGAATCGGATCGGAACGAAGCTCAAAAAGAACTCAAGGAAAAGATACGGAAGTATCAGGATTGCTATACGATCACGAAGAATACGGGGTCTTGCTGGTACGAAAAACATTGTTCAGTTCAATTTGGATCAAATTCTTCAAACCATGGGCAACTTGATGTGATGCGTTTGACGATTGTTGTCATGACCGGACTTGCAGTTCTTGCATATTTTTATCAATTCGTTTTTCGCTTGATGCACAATGTGAGTTCCAGTTTCTTCTCCATTTGAATTTCTATGGAAACTGCTGAAAAGTTCACAAACCACTCAACCGAAAGAATTGTTTTTTAGCTTCCACTGAAGATTTTATTTAGATTTTTCAATTTTATTCAATATACAAAAGTTGAAAGTTCAGAAACTAATTATCATATTCCGAAAACATAGACGGCTAGGCGTGGAAAAAATTTCATTAATTCCGTTTTGAACAAAGTGTATGGTTTGGCTTATTAGTGAAACTCAGTTGTTAGACACACAAGAAAAGGAAATAAAAATGTATTGCTTTTGATGATTTTTTGCTCAGATTCTAAAATAGAAAAAGTGATTATCACTAGAGAACCTATATTTAGTGAAAATTACAAAACATTATTTTAAATTTTCTCAGGGTCACCAAAACATCAACAACGGATCACTGAGCCAACTTGATAGTCTTCGGTTAATGAGTGATTCTAACACCAGTGAAGAAAAAATGCGGTGAGAGAAGTTTGAATTATTCATTCATCCGGTTATTTCTAATTTCAGCTCACCGGGAAGCTGTCAGGAAGTGATCTTGCTTCGACCTGATGATTCAGCCATCAAGAGCAATAACTGGATAGTTCGATACATTTGTCAACACCAGAACAAGATTTGGATCTTAAATAAAGCTCAAATCTTGTCAAATCATGGCAAATTGATTTTGAGCTTTGGAACTGAGGCTACTAATTTCAATCTACACTTCAAACATCAAGTCTTCTACGATATGTTCCTCAACAACATTGATTTGCTTAAAATTAGACAAACATTCACTTCCGATTCTCGTCATCTCGCTGAAATCTGGAAACGCCATGAGAACCTATCACGGGCACTCGCTCAGTTCAAATCTTGTCAAATAATGCACGACTTGACTGGTTGTGAAAATGCTATCACTCAAATTTCGATGTTTTCGAAATTTGAATGTAGCCTTCAGCACGGAGTACTGCTGTTTGCAAAAGGAGCTCGGGACGAAGCAATTCATCACCTTGAAGCTTTGTATATATTCGATCATCGAACAGACATAAGAAGACTTCTCTACCTGGCAAAGATGTTTACATCAATGAACAAACCAGACTTAGCTCTTCATAGATTAGAGGATGCGCTTTCATTGGCTAATGATGCACCAATGCAAGATTTGAAAGTACAAATCAAACGAGAGTTCGCTACGACTTTGGTAAGTTCAGCCTGCAAAATTTTTTGAGATTGAACAAATTTTGATTTAAAAGTCGTAATATCATTGAAATAAAAGTGTACTATTATAGATGGTTTACGGAGAGTATGAACTGGCATTGGTGCACATCAATCATATCTCTCAACAAATTCATTCGGAATCACGCGAAGAGAAATGTTGCTTCTATCTTACCGCTGCCGTTTGCACCCGTCTGGTGGGAAGAGACAGTCGACCGTGGTTGAAACAACTTCAGATTCTTCTTCACCAAAAACGATGGCCGACAATGCTGAGACATTTTCTGAATGAGGTCGCTTTCCTGCACAGAGAGAATGGATTGATGCCAAGCCGCACCGATTTCACGATAGCCGTCAACTTGTTCGAAATTTTGAAGCGAAATCATCCAGAAACATGTGAATGGCTGTTACTCTAAGCGAATAAATTGAACTGCTTCAGTTAGTTACTCTTCGAAATAGTTTTGTTCAGATGACGAATCTCTAGGAATCTTTTTTCTCGGTGGTATCGTATTAATGTCTATTCTTGTAACCATTTTTACATTTTGAATATACACACGTATGAATGTTCAATTCTTTTTCACCATCTCGATTACTGAAGTTATCATTTTCAAATTCGATTATCATTTTATTCAGACAGGTAATTGCGAAAAAGTTCTGGAAAATCTTCGTTAGTGTTGAGCTCTCAATACAGACTATCAGTCACCTTATATTTTCCACAACGAAACATTTGGATAAGCGTAAATGACGCCTAAATTTGAAAAAAATCATTCAAAAATCATTCTGAGAACGGGCTGTCTAGTGAAGAGTAGCTCCCTATCATTTGGTGTGTTCTTAGTTTCGAAAAAAAATTTGCAGGTTGTGCTTTTTTTCCAGATTTTATTTTAGACTAGGGATTTTTTTTTCATGCATGTGAGTTTCAGGTGAGCTTGGGTACATATTTTTCGGAATTTCGACTAAACTTAGTCTGATGCCTAAGAAAACAATGTCTTCTGTTCGTACTTATACCTATACGAATCTTGAGTTCCTGCTAAACCAGATTCGGCAGGCAGCCACAAGTCTTTCATATTCAATTTTATGGTTTTTACATGTTGTGGGTCAAGGTTTCATTACTGCCTTTCCCGGAAGACCAGAGCAACGTTCGAATCCGGACAGGTGGTGCCCCGGACAACCGGCGCATGCAGCCTCGCCCATTTCGGTCTCTATCCTTGTTTTTTTTCCTTTGCAGCTGTTCCTCTTCTTCTCTTTCCTTCTTCTCTTTTCCTTTCGCGGCATCTCTTCTCCCTTTTTGTTCACTATGTAAAAGCTGGCACGCCGCCAAGTGTTCACGTCTTTCTCCGTGTCTCTTTTTCTCATGATGCCGAGAAGCTGTGTGTTACCCTCTTTTTCCTCTTCATGAAAAAAGCGTCTCGCGCATTTTTTGGTTTGGATTTCTTTTTCCGCCAAATATGGAAGTTGATTTACTTGAAAGATGTCATCGAATAGTGTTTTTGAAACATAACTCCATTTTTGTAAGCACAAATATAATTGTTCTGTTCATTACTAACAAAAACTACATTACATTTTTTTGTAATTTTTTGATCAAATGTCGATGACTCATCTATAGTCATTTCTTTTTTGTTATATTTGTAGAATATGACATTTTAACGTTTTTCGCCTTTCTCCAAATTATTTTGGTTTCCTCTTTTGATTTCACGTATTTCCAACCACTTCTCACTTTTGTTTTACTCTATGAGTTGACCCCCAAAATTAATTTTTTTTTCGTTAGTTGCGTTTTCAGTCATATCACATGTCTAGTTCTTCAAGAGAACGATTGTTTTATAAGAGTCCATCTTTACACTTGTTTATCTCCATTTTCCAATCAAAGTGGCATACCCAGCTGCTTAATGGGGACGGTCAAAAAAGAGACAGAAAACAGAAAAGATCTTACATCACGGCACCTGTCTTTTCGATGTACAAAATAACATAATATGCAGGTTTCCACCTATTAGAAATACATTAATTGAGGTGCACATAGAATTGCACCCTCCAATTGAGTTGTGCCTCCAGCTGTAGTGCCCTCCCCATTTTGCCTTCATTTTTTCGAATTTACATGGTTCCTCTGCTTTTCAATGAATTTACTGTTTCAATGAAAATTTGAACCCAGAATAGGGAACAGACGAAGAATGTGAGTGGGTTTCAGTTTCAGCTCGATGAAGAAAAAACTGATTATATTCTGAAAATTTTGTGCTGCTGAAACAATTAATTTAACACAGCATAGCGCTTAAAAAAGAGAGCGGCATGCAACTGAAACTGAGTATTCACGGAATTTTGTTTCACTTTATGAGCTGACGCCTAAGATTTAATTACTCAGTTCGTTGCATTTTCAGTTAAATCACGTGCCTAGTTATTTCAAAAAAACCATCTTTTTCTAATAGTTCATCTTCACATGTGTTGTGTCGCCTTTTTCCAATAAACGTGGCACACCCAGCTGCTTAATAGGGACGATCGAAAAAGGCATGGAAAACAGAAAAGTCCTTACATCACGGCACCTGTCATTTCGATGCATCGTGTTCGTACAAATAAAAAAGCATAAAATGCAGTTTTGTACAGCTGTCTTTGAAAAGGATCGCAGTAAAGGTCATTTTTAGTCTTTGACTATCCCACAGCTGCTTTCATTGGGTGCAGTTTTCCTAGCCCATATGTATTTCACTATAGAAACCCGCTTTCATGGGGAAAAAATTGAGGATAGGAAAATAAATGGAGATTCCTTTGATTTCACGGATTTCTAACCTCTTCTCAATTTTCTTTTACTCTATGAGTTGACTCTTCAGATTATTGTTTTGTTCGTAGCGTTTGCAGCCATTTGACGTGTCTAGTTAAAAAAAACCATCCTTTTCTAATAATTCATCTTTACACGTGTTGTATTGCCCTTTTCCAATCAACGTGGCATACCCAGCTGCTCAACGGTCAGAAAAGATACGGAAAACAGAAAAGATCTTACATCACGGCACCTGTCGTTTCGATGAGTCGTGTTTGTACAAAATAACATAAAATGCAGTTTTGTACAGCTGTCTTCAAAAAGAATCGCAGGGAACGCCTATTTTTAGTTGTATGATATCCTACAGCTGCTTTCAGTGGGTGGAGTTTCCTTAGCCTATGGACCGTGAACACTTTGATTGAAGCCCATGAGTTTCTATTCGTCAAAGCGGTGTTCAGGGTGGGCCTCAATGTGGGCTTCTATCATTCAACTCAATTTTTAAAGTAACAAATGTTTCAATAAATCTTTAAAATGGTGCAAAAATGCATACAATGTTATGAAAATGGCTTTAAAAATGAGCTCATATTGCATGGTGCCCCCCTAGTAGAGGGTGGGTTTCTATTTTCCATAGGGCTTCTCAGGGCGGGCTTATCCTACAATTGATTTTCCATTGAAGGTGCGCTTCTATAGGAACATGTTTTCAAAGAGAGCAAGAGCTGAAGATGAAAAAATGAATGAAATCCAAGAAATTGTGAGAGTCTGACTTGAGAACATATTGATAGTTTTACTCTCAATTTTTCATTCCTTCCAAACTTTTATTATTCTTGAAGAGTTGATCCTTGTCGTTTTTCCAACCAAAATCACTGTTTTCAGCTTGGTAACACTTAAATAATTCACCATGGAACTCAATGCCAGCAGAAGAACTCCGACTGAATTTGAATACTGGAACCTGCTCACTCCTGAGTTGAAAGTGGAATGCGTCAAAAAGATGAGCCTCATGGAAAAGTAAGCACTTCTTATTAAACTTTTAATAAAAAAATGAATTTCGAAACTCAAACAATAATTCATTTTTCGAAACGCTTTTCCAGAGAAAATTGGAAGTTTTCAGAATCCATCTCCGTTCTACATCCAAAACAGAAAAAGAAGTGGTCAGCCTGGTGAAGTTTGACTTGAAGCAAGTTTCTCTCTCCGACACTAACTATGGCCCGATTCTCGAAATCAACGTGGACGATGAGGAGAAATTCAAATTGTTTGCAGAAACTGAAGAAATTAAGGAGATACAGATGGTTCCGCTTCTAGTGTATTTGCTGAAAAATGGAACTATCGGAGATTTCGTTTCAAGGGAATATACTCGTGAGTTCATTTTCTTAATCATTTACCTTAACAATTTCCCTTTTTTTGGTTCGTTGAAATACGTTGAGTAAACCCTAATTAAATTTGATGACATCTAGCTTGCCAGATAACATTACTCCATCTGAAGTCTAGTTAAATGACACGGAGAAACGTATAATCTATAGAAAACAAGTAGTATATAATTAAGCGAAACCTTATTTGTGTGATTCTGGTGCAATTTTCACTGCGCCACTCTCAGTTACTCAACTTATCTGCTTGTCGCTCGCAACTTATGCGCATCTTGATGAATGAGAAAATATCTGAGAAATAATTTTAGGAATGAAATATGAGAAGCTACATTTTGCAGCCTATTCTGAGGAATCTTGGACCAAAATTCAATCGTGTGCCCCATTCCGCTTCAAGAAAATATCTCTTGAATTGGAAACCAATCCGGAAAAACGCGAATACTTGCACAAGTGTGTTCCAGAGCTGATCAAAGAAGTCTGTTTTGGCGCTCCCTTTGATGATGACTCTTTCAATCCTCTGTTTGAGATCGAATCGGTATGTGTGAACATTTACGTGGCTTTATATCCCAAAATAAGGAAAGAATGCATGAATTTACATTTATTTCAGCTGAAAAACGTGGTCAAGTTTCAAGCAGGTGGGAATACTAATGTTGTCATGAGATTGGCTGAAGAATGGATTGCAAAAGACAAAGATATTGGAAACAAAATGCATTTTCCATGTTTCGTTAGAAAAAATGAACTGTTCGACAGATTTGAAACACATTTCTCTGATAAAGTCGTGTAAGTTTTTTTTTTAATTTTCAAACATTTTTTTGTACATAATGTTACAGATACCGAAAAGATGAATTGAGAATTGAAACCACAAACGCTTCTAAACATCTCATCTTGCTGGTTGTCAAGAAAGATGGATTCGTCAATACCTACGCGTTAGCCGCTCTTCCGTCCGCCCTTCGCAGACAATCTCAGGAATATTCCGAATTTATTGAGGATTGCAAGTCCATCGATGGATGTTAAACTAACTAATCACCTCTCAAAAATTTTCGTCAAATCAATGTTTTCCAAAACCTCCTTTATCCGTTTAAAGTTCACTTCGACTATTTATTTAACTTCCATTCTTGTGATTTCTCAGCTCGATTAATTTTTGAAAAAAACAGAATCAATTCTTCTTGCGTCGGTGTGACGTTTATTTTTCATGACAAATAAATTATTAAGCAAACCTAGTTTCAAAACAATAGTTTTCAATCAGATTCAATATTTGAATTCAACATAACAGTCCGTTCTTGTTTTCTGGTTAATACCAGCCGACTCTTGAATTCCTCGTTCAAAGATGAATATGCTGGGTTCAGCTGACTGTATTTATTGTGTTGATGTGAATGATTGGGAAGCAAAATCATCCATCAAACGTACATGCCGACGGAACGGAAGAAAAGATGCGGGTACCCCGAAAAACGTTTATCTTGTATGATCTCGTTTTATGTTCGCTCGAGTTGTAGATAATTAACACTTGCTAAGAGGTTTTGTCCGGCAAATGATAAAGGTTCTGTCGTTTTCCTTTTCTTTTTGTTTGGCGGTGAGTCAGTTTTTCAATAATTCCAAAGTGAGAATTGTTCCTATAAACGGATATGAAATATCGCACAACAGATATGAAGGTACAAATAATTACACTTCAACAATGATCTTCATTTATCTCCTATTCACTGATAATTTTGCACAAAAATGGAAAACTTCATCGGTGAAATTGTGCGGCCCTTCCAAATTCTTATTCCTAAACATGGAAAAATGATAAACAGCTGTCAAATTTACTGTTACTCAAAAGATCTACTTGACAATCGTTAGGAGAG
Organism: Caenorhabditis brenneri; assembly: GCA_000143925.2. Lineage (NCBI taxonomy): Eukaryota > Metazoa > Nematoda > Chromadorea > Rhabditida > Rhabditidae > Caenorhabditis > Caenorhabditis brenneri. The sequence continues at coordinate 510,509 of GL379837.1, read as the reverse complement.
TGAGACAAGCTAGATGGA
>GL379837.1:494192-510068 GCA_000143925.2 Caenorhabditis brenneri | reverse complement strand
ATAAACAGCTGTCAAATTTACTGTTACTCAAAAGAAAAACTTGACAATCGTTAGGAGAGTGAGACAAGCAAAATGGAGATGATGTCAAGTTGACCTTTTGAGTAACAGTACATTGTTTATACATTATTTTAGTACATTATTCTTTGTTCATGCTGTTATAATCTTTTTCATGTTTAGGAATGAGAATTTGGAAGGGCCGCACAATTTCCTCCCTTTTTTGCCATTGCAACCGAGTTTTCTAGAGCTAACAACCAATGGAGATGGCAATCACTAGAGGTAACAAAGTAAACAAAACCAAATGTTGTTACTTCTGATGTTGTTCTGGTTTCTGTCCTCAATCGAATGTATTTTAAAGATCAGCAGTTTAGATTGGTTACTGACGGGAGTTACAGTGTGTCTAGAACTCGATAGGCAAATTTTCTAGCAGTCGCTTTCCAGAATGTTCTGACTTCTTTCACAAGAACATGCTCATTTATGATTATTTCGGCATTAGTTCGAATTAATTCTAGGAGCAAATCCACAATTGAACTGTATATACTATCTCTGGAAAAATCACTAAACAAATAATAAAATGAATCCAAATTTGGAGAGTTCCTCCAAGCTGAGGACCGCAGCTAAAACAAAAGAAAGGTTAAGGTGGTGCTAGGCAGTTAATGGAGACCAGTTATTCACTAATCTTGTCTCCATCGTCAGTCCAGTTATCTTTTGTATTTATCGTATTATCTGACACCAGCTGGTTGCTTTGGCTTCTTGCCAATGTATAAGCGTATATATGACCTTTTTATGACCACCTTGCATTAAGGCTCTCGAAACAGAGAAAGTTCATTGCTAGCAACTCGGACCCCCTTCTCCCCTTCTCGCTTCTTTCTCAATACTCCTTCACTTCCCGCTCTCTTGTCCTTAAGAATTATAGCCCACTGCTTATTAACCGACTATCTCTTGCTTTTTCTCCCGAGTTACTTATTTTCTCGAGTTTGACATTTAACTTTTCAGTGTCAAAGGTGTTGAGTCGAGAAAACTTTGTTTCAAGTTTGCTTAACATGAATCAAACGATCCTATCAGCAAAACAGAGAATGTTTTGGTTTCTTACGCGAAATTTTGATTTTCGCAACGTATATGCAGTTTTTCACCTTAATTAGAGTGTACGATGAGCTTAGATTCACTCAGTATTCATTTTTTCATGGTGCTATGCGCTGCGAGTACCGAATTTCGGTTTCAAATGGCAAATTATTTTAAAACTTCTTTTCGCGAGTTATTTCCAAAAAAAAACTGGTACTGTAGCGATCAGTATAAAAGCAATTGCTGGCCAAAGATCCGACAATTTCACGGTCCCGATATCTCACCTTGAAAACTACCGTATAAATTGAAATAAGATTTATAAAATTTCGTCAATATCTCTCGATTTCCAGCGATTTTTCTAGCACTTCCTCAGACAAAATAAGAATGTTCATTGAAATTCGATCAAACTTGATGAAACTCGTAAAAATTAATACTTTCGATGAATCTTACAGTAGCAATCAAATTCGTGCGGCAGTTTTCGTGGTGAAATGTCGGGGCCGTCAAGTTGTCGGATCATCTGTCAGCATTTGCTTTTACACTGGAAGTCATAATATAAACTTTATTCAACGTTCAAAAGCTCCATAAAATGCCTCTTTTAGTTTTGTGCTATAGAGCGTGTGAAACCGACAGTTTATGTTTCGTCAAAGAATCGTAACCCGTTGTCCCCTCTTGCTTCTTGCTCTCTCTTATTCTCGCTCAACAGACTGCCCTTCATAAAGTGCACCCACAAAATAATGCATACTTTTTCTTGCTATTTCTCTCGACTTTTTGAAGTTTTTTCACTTCAGATTATTCCCTTCTCCGGTTGCCTGTGAATGAAAGAGTTTTTTTATAAAGATGAGGCCCGTTTTTTTTCAACAATTCTTCCAGAATACTAGATTCAAAAAGTGATTTTCTTCCCGGTTCATTCTTTTCAAATACTGGTTTTTTTCACACTGTCTAAGATATTTGTACTCAAATTTTTAACAACAGGATATTGGCTCGTTTTCAATGAACATGCGTACAGATTCTAGATATATGATGCTCTAGGGTAGAATCTTCACTTTTTATAGAATATATTCACTCTCGTTTTGTCCTCAACTAAATATTTTCAATAGCTCAGTAATTCCTACAACCCGAACCTTCACTCTCTACATATCTCGTTTTTTTCTCACATTACTACTCTTCTTATGTTTACACCAGTCGGTGGCGCCGCCTACGGCGGCTCACCTCCTTTTTGTTCGTCGCTGCGCTCCTCAATGGGGGGTTAATTTGCCACGCTTAAACTCATTTTCTATCATTGGGCAGTGATGCACCCTAAGCCTACTTCCTGTTCCAAAAATGTTGCTAATTTGAATTCCCGCCAAAAATTTTAAAAATTTGAGTTCCCGCCGAAAATTTCGAAAATTTGAATTCCCGCCAAAAATTTTGAAAATTTGAATTCCCGCCAAAATAAACAAATGTTTTGACGCTTTGGAAGTTTCTAGAAGTTTCTGGAAGTTCTGGAACATTCTAGAAGTTTCTGGAAGTTTCTAGAAGTTTCTAGAAGTTCTGGAACATTCTAGAAGTTTCTAGAATTTTCTAGAAGTTTCTGGAAGTTCTGGAACATTCTAGAATTTTCTGGAAGCTTTTGGAGCTTTCCTGGAGGTTCTGGAACTTTCTGGAACTTTCTGGAAGCTTCTAGAAGTTTCTGGAATTTCTGGAAGCTCTGGAAGTTTCCGGAAGTTTTTGGATGTTCTGGAACATTCTAGAATTTTCTGGAAGCTTTTGGAGCTTTCCTGGAGGTTCTGGAACTTTCTGGAACTTTCTGGAAGCTTCTAGAAGTTTCTGGAATTTCTGGAAGCTCTGGAAGTTTCCGGAAGTTTCTGGATGTTCTGGAACATTCTAGAATTTTCTGGAAGCTTTTGGAGCTTTCCTGGAGGTTCTGGAACTTTCTGGAACTTTCTGGAAGCTTCTAGAAGTTTCTGGAATTTCTGGAAGCTCTGGAAGTTTCCGGAAGTTTCGAGAAGCTTCTGGAAGCTCTGGAAGTTTTTGGGTTACTGTAACTACCGTAATCCTACAGTGATTTTCACCATTTTTCGTTGGTGTGCTATTGGGGTCCCGTAGATACTACATGCAAAAATTGCAACAATCCCGTTCATTCCGAACACGTTTTCAAAAAATGGGTTACTGTAGCTACCGTAATCCTACAGTAACCCAAGCTCCAAACGGTATAGAATTGAAGCGCTCGGTGACCCATGACTACATGCCAAATATGGTTGAAAACGGTCGAGGGGTGCAAAAGTTATTCAGTGATAAGCGCTGGACAGACACACACACACACACACACACACACAGACAGAGCTTGCCGCTTAGTATATAGAAGAGATAGCGTGTTTTGCACTCTTGTACAGGAATATAGCATACCACTGACCGGTACCTCGCTTTTTCTGTTTTTTTCCATTGTTTTGATGCCAACTGTGTAATAAAAAAATGTACAATTGATGAAAAGATTGAAACAGAAATTAAGATCGCTTCGATAAAGCTGTGGTCTTTTAGAGACTGGGTCTATGAAATGGACCAAAATTTATCAAAACGCTAAGGTGGATACTATGAGAACAAGAATTTTGATTAGAACTGCCATAAACGGTGAAAAATCTCACAAAAAAATAAACAGTAGAGTAGACTAGTATTACGGATAATTTCATTTGTGAACTCAGGTGTGGTACTAACAGTTTGTCCCACGGGAATGACAATGTTTTGTGTGAACAGTATCACATCATTGTCAGTGTCAGTTCAGATGACATATGGTGGAAAAAATAGGGTGACCCTTTGATTTGTTGCTCATTCCCACTAAATAAAATTTTTGTCACTCACATTGAATGTGACATGTCTACCACTTAGCCTTTTCTGAGACTCCCCATTCACCAATTCATCTCTACCAACAGTCTTCCTCATTTTTAATCGATCGTCCTATTCTATGTCTTTTTTTAACGTTTATATTTTCTACCTAAGCTATTAATGTTATTGATCTACTTGTTACGTTCTATTTTTCCTTGTTTTCATAAGATATTCTTCAGACTATTCTACCATACAAGATGACAGCTCCAGAAATAAACGTTGATAGTGATTTCTCGGATGCCAACAGAGATGATGAACCGGTTGCAACAGATGAAACCCAAGAAGAACGACGACGTCGGAACGTTCAGGAATTGATAGTAAGTGATTATAAATTATCCTTGATTTTGCGGGTGCATCATGAGAGCTCTCTATTTCTTTCACCTTCTCTCTCTCATCAGTTTCAAAATAGTTTCACCTTTTGATCAATTCATTATGTGGACATTGATAGAGTACAGGTATCTTCACTATCAACAATCAGCACTTTATATACAATCTCTTTATATATGGTATTTTTCTTGATTTCTTGGCATATTGGAAGTAGTATTTTTTCTGATTGTGTATTCTGTTGGTCACTTAACTCTTCCAACTTCAATTGACACTCTGCCAAAAAGTCAAAAGTATTTCTGCTCATCAAGACACCTTCCTTAATGATGTCATTGTATATTGCTCTCATGATGACCTCATTTTCGTGGGGTATCGAAGGGTGTTGCGCAACACAACACACGATACATCCTCCTCATCCACACCATTCCACCACCTCGATGAACAACAGCTTACCAATCTCTTCATTATGAGGTTCACGAGAAAGAAGGGTGTACAGTAGTTAAAACATAGAGATTCGGCAAATTTATTATTTTTCAAGCATTCAATTCAAAGCATAATTTTTGGTTTGAGTGAATGACAGAATTACGTCTCCTGAATTCGCAAATTGAAACCTTAGTTAAATGCTGAAAAACGATTCTGTCGGATTTTTGTTGGAAACAACTGAAACCATTCCAAGATCAGACCACTCATAACAATAGTTATTTTTGACAGTCCCAAAACCCGTTCAGTTCTGGGGAAGAAATTGATGGAACGGTAGTTCTGTTGCACTATTCATTCTCCCCCAATCAGTCCTATCTAGGCTACTGAGCAAGTACTATTTCATGTTTTTTTTTTCGTTTATTTCTTCTAGCTAAGCTATTCATGTTGTCAATCTACTGATTCCGTTTCATTTTTTTTACTTTTTTTCATATCTCGTTTTTCAGATTAATCTACCAAACATGATCGACGATCCAGAAATGGACTTTGATAGTGATGATTCTGATGGCAGCATACATAATGAACCGGTGGATATAGTTGAAACCCAAGAAGAACGACGACGTCGGAACGTTCAGGAAGTTAAAGTAAGCAATTATAATTTATCCTTGGTTTTGCATATGCATCATGAGAGCTTTCCAATATTTCACGCTGTTTTTCTCATCAGTTTCAATTAGTTAACGCTTTGGTCAGTTTATTATGTTGACATTGATAGACTACAGTTATTTTCACTATCAACAAATAGCGCTTTATATGTGGATGCATGTGCTGCACCCTAGCGCAGCTCTCATTGGCCCGGTTTTATTGATTTCTTCGAATATCGGATGTGAATTTCACCGCGGCGATGACCGTTTTTTCCGTTTTTGATTTGGAGTTCTGTGAAGCTCTTTGCTAAGATAGGGCTCACAAAGTCCTCCCACCCCTAAGTTCTCACCATTAGCGGAGAGGAGGTAGAATAGGTCATTACCCACCTGGATTGATGTCGGCTGCGCGATCAAAGAAAAAGAGGAAGCTCTACCCACTTCCGGTTTAATTAACCATGTTTGAGGTCTCTCTCATCTGGAAATGGCGGTGTCGGAGCTAGAAAACAAGAAAATTTACCTCGAAAATGGAACAGTGTCAGATACTGGGATTGAAGAAGAAAAAGAAGACGAAAAACCAAACATTCCCGCATTGATGGTATTGAAGGTTGAAAAACCTCAAAGTATTGAAAAGAAACGGAAGAAGGATAGGGTGAAAACTCTCAAACAAATCGGAAAGAAACAGAAAATACCGCCAGGGAATCCTGATGAATTGGTTGGAAGCTGGTGGAAGAGCACCAATCATACACTGAATCTGGAAAAATTTTCTAGAGATTAAGATGGATAAAGGACGTTCTCACTGCTTCGGTCCAAAAGGCATCAGTCGGAGATGAGCAAGCAATCGAGAACATCGAGAAAATATGTCCACCATTGGAAACTGAAGATGGTCAAATGTGCACTCAGACGGAAAAAAGGAAAACACGCCGTAAGGAGAAAAGAAGAGATGGAAGTGGTACAGGATCTTTGGAAGATGCTTACTACCTAAATCGAACCAAGACATTCAATCGGAATATTGGAAAGGGCTCCAAGCAGTGTGAGATTCCAATTGACAAACTACAGGAGTTCTTTGAAGGGACTACTGCAGAAAGAAAGCAATATACCAAAAAAAGTACTTACCAAAAAGAGTTCACGACTCCCAAAGATGAAGAAACTGGGCTGGAGGGAAATGGAGTTTACCAAAACAAAAGTGTCAGACGCACTCAAAAAGACAAAGGATACGGCTCCAGGTGTTAATGAATTACTATTTTATCATCTGAAGTGGTTCGATCCAGAATTGAAATTATTGGCTCTTCTTTAGAATGAATGTAAGAAGCACCGAAAAGTACCGAACCACTGGAAAGTGCAGAGACAATCCTTCTCTATAAAGGAGGAAATGAGTCGAAACCAGACCATTGGCGACCGATAAGCTTAATGCCTATCATATACAAACTGTATTCTAGCCTTTCGAACCAAAGGATTAGATCAGTGAATGGGATAATGAGCAAGTGTCAGAGAGGTTTCCAAGAACGGGAATGATGCAATGAGAGTATTGCTATCCTTAGAACGGTTATTCATGTGGCGAAAGGCACAGACAGAAATCTATCGGTAGCATGCGCGGGTTTTACGAATGCGTTTGGTTTAATGTCCCATGAACTCATCGAAAGTGAGATCTTTTGGATAACTAGAGATGTTTTTTGACATTATGATGGATATGTACAAAGATGCATCAATCCGGATCAAGAACAAAACTAACAAGACGGGCCAGATTATGATTAAATCTGGAGTGAAACAGAGTGATCCAATATCCAATGTATCTATTCTAATCCGGTTACAGTAGTCAGAGCAAACGGGCCGGCGCAGACAAAACTGACAAAATCGGATTTCACCAGACCGAATGGGCCTAACCAGACATCAGGCTCCAGCAGACCGATCCGGCTGAACAGTGCCTGAGCAGACTAAATAGTCCGATCATGAATTGAACATATCAAACAAGCTGAATCTTGTGTAAGCAGACCCAGCAACCAAAGCCAAAGTAGACCGAACGGATATAATGGAGAACAAACAGCTGAATTGTTAATTGTGGCTCCGCGTCACTTCGCAACTTGCCAATTCGCAACTGCGACGTTTGGCAACTAACGTCGATTTCGCAACTACGACATATCGCAACACGTCATCTCGCAACTGCGACATTTCGCAACTTGACGTTTCGCAACTAGTACAAAACGACGTAGAAGGCAAGGGTCACGCCACAAATGAGATGAACATGAACATTGAGATCGTCAAATGAGTCTAGGAAATTTTAAAAAATTTTGGCTGAAGTACAAGTCCATTCTACTTGCCAAAGTCAGTTGCGAAATGTCGTAGTTGCGAAATGGTTGGTTGCGAAATGTCATAGTTGCGAAATGTCGCAGTTTCGAAATCGACGTTAGTTGCGAAATGTCGCAGTTGCGAATTGGCAAGTTGCCAAGTGACGCGGAGCCTTAATTGTAGAGGATCAGCAGAAATAAAAAAAGTTCTATAAAGAAATCATTTGTAACTAGCAGTTCCCAAGCAAACTCATTCGTTCCGCGTAAAGCAAAGCGATTGGAAATTGATAGAGTACAGGAACACCCTGTTTAGGGAGTTTTCTCTTTCACATTAGTTTCTACTAACTAACATGTATTCGCTTCCGTTTCTTACTTATTTCATACTTGACTTCATTTTATGTTTTTGCATTGACATAAGTGACATCATCCATCACTTCCTCATTATTTACTCTATAAAAGGGTTCATACGATTTTTAAACAATGAAACTTCATTCATAATATTTTAAATGTTCAATTTCTTCAATTTTATGTGTTGACAGGAAAACATGTTATGACTCTATCCAATATTCGTTCGGGCACTTAGTTCGTGAAGCATTTTTTTTTCATTCTCAGGCGAAGATTTCATTGCGTCTCCTAGAGAAAGCTCGATTAGCATAAAAATTATATTATCACTCTTATTATGACTGTCATAACCTGCTCTATTCTCTCATCATCGCTAGAAAAAAACGGTTATAGGCTAATCACGTTACTCTTATTTGTCAAATGAAAGGATAAATCTGGGTTTTATGTTTTTTTTTCAGGATGAGTTGGGCTTGGAAGAAATGCCAGAAGACAACGTGATGATTGATTTTGAAGAACCTCCTCCAAGATATGGAAGACTTCTGATTGTTGACACCGGTCGTCTGACTATATCAAGAGACGACATGCTATTAAACATTGGATATTATGGGTGAGACGTTTAGCGCAGTCTGAAACTTTGAAAGTACATAGTATAGGTGTTTTGAAATGAAAAAATTACTTGTATTAACTGCTAATCTTAAAGAAGAAATATAATGCATGAAACGCTTTCAATACAATTCACAATTTAGCTTAGTACCTGTAATCCTTCAGCGATCAATAACGTTCCTCATTGGTTAAATTTTCTCAAAGTTTTGCTTCTCACAAACCAAAGTTCATGGGTTTTGGGAAAAAAACCGGTACACATCCTCTGTTAGCTTGATCCTAACACGGTAACATTATTTCCTGTTAATTTTCAAATAGATCCATTTGTGTTGAGTTTTAGAAAACCAGTTTTCGTGAGATCAAATCATTTGCACTTCTAGAGTTTGCTGTCGTTTAGTGCTTATCGTTCCGATTCCAGTATTAGTCTTCCAATATGAGTTCAAATGAGAGAATTTTATGAGAGTTTTGAAAGACCCCTGCAATCATAGAAAGTCGTTAGTTCTCTCAAACATTAAAAACGTGGGAAATTCAGTCTCGGTTGTTTCGAGAATGAAATTTAACATAGTAAATTATTTCTTCAACTTTTCATGATTAGAACACAATGAATTCGGTTCTTTCTGAAAATTGAGACAAAAAATTGAATTCTTCAAGGATTCCGTTGAAAGTTTTTCTTGCAGTGATATTGTCGGAAGGTTAATAGTGGGTCCGCCAACACGGAAATTGATGAAGATTGTGAAAGCGCTTGAGAAACTCTTGAAAGATCACGGCATTGGAAAGGATGTCTTCTATGATGAGAATAACAGTGTTGAGGTAAGTAATTAGCTTAGGTAGTCAGAAAGCGAAACAATCCACAGTTCTTCTAGAACCTATCACTTCCAATGATCGTAAAGGTTGTTAGTAAGCTTTTTTGAAGCCGAAGTGAAGTTTCATTAATCAGTGTCTGCAAAATACCATTTGTGATGTAAATGAAACACATTCCGAGAAAAGAACAATGGGTTCTGTGGAAGAACATCAGCTTCCCTTGATTTGTATGAATATATGAAGTTGTTATGGTTTACTTTGGTTTTAATGTGACGCAGAGCATATGTATTCTCGAGCCTCCGAAAATTCCACATAATTCATTTTATGGGATTGTCTTGTTTTGTTTCCAAAACGAAGGTCACCTAATCCATTCGAAGTGGTTTTTGTAAACTTCACTGAATCCATGATATTTTTTCAGGAAACTGGAGATTCTGATTTGGAATGGGATCCGCTGGAAGAGATGATGCTATTGGACAGTATGGAAGGAATGCAAGATCTCAATCTTCGGGAGCCAACACCTGATATTGAAAGGATGGTGGCTCCAGGAAGAAAAATCTTCGCTGAAGAATGCAAGAAGGATATGCCTAGAGAAATGGATCCATATGAGACGATCACGGAGCTTGAGTTCGATCAGACGATAAATGCATTCAAAACCGTAAAAACAAAATCTGTGCAGTGAGTTACTCAGGAATTTATCATAGAAATCAGGCTCTCAAATTTGAAATCACTTTCGATTTTGAATCAATTTTAATGTTTTCTGCCAAAGTACACAAATGATTAACCCCAGTTCTCTCAATTGTAATGCGCAATCTTTGCATAAGGTAACCGAGCCATAACAATATTGTGAAACAATAAACAAATTGGAAAAAAATAATAAATAATAAGGATAATTTGTGAAAACATTAAAAACTTTGTTCAAATGTTGCGTTTTCAGATGTGATTGCCACGAAAAAGGTCGCAACTGCTCAGATTCTGGTTGCCTCAATAGATTTTCTTACATGGAATGCCCACGGAAGTGCAAGGCAGCAAACTGCCAGAATCAAAGGTTTACTGAAAAGAAGTACGCCAAGACAAGAAGAGCATTCATGGGTCCTGAGAAAGGCTACGGGCTTGTCTCCGACGAAGACATCCCGGTAGGAAAATTCATTTATGAGTATCTCGGAAGAGCCACGAACGATGAGGGTGTCAAGGAAATCCAAAAGAAGAACGATGCTGATTCAAAACGTCACCGCTATTTACTCAAGTCAGGAACATACGTCATCGACGCAACAGATAAGGGAAACGAGTCTAGATTCATCAACCACTCGTGCGACCCGAATGCGGTTTGCGAGAGATGGATAGTTCCAAAAACACCAGGAGAACTTTCACGAATCGGATTCTTTGCCATAAAACCGATCAAAAAAGGCGAAGAAATTTTGTTCAAGTATAACTACAACAACGATGTACAAAAATGCTCTTGCCGTTCGGACAAGTGCACCGGCTTTCTTGGAAAGCCTCCGAAATCCCTTTCCGAAGATGATGATATTGTTACAATTGGAGTGGGTCTCACCGAGAAAGAAATTCAAGAAAGATTAAGACACTTGAAGGACATGGAGGAAAGCCGAAGAGCGCCTTTAATTGAGGAAACTCTCGATTTTTTGACAATCAACAACAAGAAGCATCGCACAAGTATCTTACAATTGGCAGTAAGAAGCAATACAACTTTCCCATTAAATTGACTGTTTTTTTCAGACTCTAATGGATGATTTCAAGCAACGCGAAATGCTTCTGAAAAACATCTTCTCAGATGATACGCCTGCGGATACTCAGAAGGACTATGCTTCCGAAGGAATGGCAGTACTTATGAAAAGATGGCTAGAGAACAAAGAGAATTCATTGGCTACATTTTCGCACGTTCTCAAAATACTCACTTATTTTGAGACAAAAACAGATATCTTTCTCGAAAAAATAGATGACAGCCATAAGAGTGTTTTTCGTGAATTGGCCGAATTGAATGTTAAGCAAAAGATGGAACAACTTACGTCCGATTTGCCAACCTCAAGCATTGTGAGTTTATAAGAATGCATTTTTTGAAAGAATGTTTTTGAATGAATGAACTCTGTACACTTGAAATTTACTTGGTAAACTGTGAGCAGATTTATTGGTTTGAAGAGAGCCGAACATTTAGTTTTGAAGTCGGTATAGAAACTTTGTTTTTATTTTTGATTCAATGAAATCGTTCGTTACTTCATCTTTCCTTTTTCAGAAGAAAATCGAAAAGAAGCTGAACAAAGTGCTTGAAGTCGCTCAGGAAGTCAGAAGGAAGTTGTGTCAGAAAACTCAGAAGGAAGGTGGATTTTATTGCTGGAAGAATTTCACGATCCCCAAGAAGGTTCTAGTAGCACCTCCACCTGTAAATACACTGGATTGTCAGAGTGCGATGCATGAGTTCCCACTGCCGGAGGGTTTATCTAGAAGTAGTTCTCGCCAGACGAGGTCTCCATCCCCTTCTGAGTATTACAAAAAATCTCGTCCATGCCAAATAGAAGAAAACAGATTCAAATATCAGAATAAGTATGGTCAGAAGGATTACTCTCGCAACCGATACAGGAGTCGATCACCGCAAGAAGATCGATTCCGTGGACGGGAATCAGAGGTGATGAACCGACGTTTCGACAATTTCCAAAAAAGTGAAACATATTATGCGAACAGACGCCACGGTTTTGTTACGAGACGGTCTAGAAGTCGATCCCCTCTGAGAAGGTCTCCATTGCCTTCTCCTTCTATTGTTGACCGACGCCACGTTCGTTCCTTTAGTCGGTTTAGAAGTCGATCCCCTCTGAGAAGGCTTTCATCGCCATTCCATTCTACTGTTGACCGACGCCACGTCCGTTCCTATAGTCGGTTTAGAAGTCGATCTCCTCTGAGAAGGTCTCCATTGCCTTCTCCTTCTATTGTTGACCGACGCCACGTTCGTTCCTTTAGTCGGTTTAGAAGTCGATCCCCTCTGAGAAGGCTTTCATCGCCATTCCATTCTACTGTTGACCGACGCCACGTCCGTTCCTTTAGTCGGTTTAGAAGTCGATCTCCTCTGAGAAGGTCTCCATTGCCTTCTCCTTCTGCTGTTGACCGACGCCACGTCAGTTCCTTTAGTCGGTCAAGGAGTCGATCCCCTACGCCAAGATCGCCATCGCCTTTCTCATCACCTACTGATAAAAGCCACACCGTGTCGTCAAATGGCCAAAGTTGCCCACTCCGTGAAATTGGAGCAGTCAAGAATGTCAAAAATGATTATTCTCAAAAGTCAACATCAGGCGATTCGAAGTGAGTTGTAAACTGCTTTTATGAAATTTTGTATATTTTTTAGTTAGTGCCAGTGTTTTCAACCATAAATGCTAAAAAAGCAGGTTTAACACTTTCATAAAAAATTATGTTTCGCTTCAAAATGTTGTGGTTATCGCATTGACAAATTGTTATCAATTACAGAAAAAGAACTGACCACGACAACTCTCTTAACTTGTTTTCTCCTCCCGTGGTGGGAACTTCCGAGCCAACTAAAGCAGGAGGTGCTCTTCCTCGAGAAAAACAAAAAAAAATTCAAACTGTTGCCAAACAATTCAAAAAAGAAAAAATGAAAGCTTATTCCGAAAGTTTGAAAATGTTTGTGCGGTCAGTTGTGTTTAAGTGTTTGGAAAGAGATGGTGAAACCCAAGAGAGAGTCAATTGGCTTTGTCAGATCATGGCAAAACAAATTTACAATGATGAAAGGGAACAATCATATTTCAAATGTAAACTCACTGAAAATGGTCAGGAGAGGGTACGTTGAAAGTTTTGTGTTATTTTGTCAATTGTTTTATTTACAGATCAGCAAATACATAGAAAGCTACATTAATAGGAAACGTGGCGATGGACAACTATTCAAGAACTGCCCAAAACCTGCCTCTGATTGACCGACCGACACCTTTTTATTCTTGTGGTGTTCTTCGCTGTTTTTGTATCAGCCTTCTAAGAAATTTTCCACCCTCCTCTCTCTAACAATGTCTTTCATTTGGTACTGTGTCATTGTTTTCATTTTTTCTTCTGTATGCTTGAATACAAGAATCTTTCAAATAAACCTTCTATGAAAAGAAAAACCACAAAACCAGTAGCTCGAGTGATTCTTCTGTAAACGTGTTTGGAAGGAAAGAAGTTGCTCCAAAGTTTCCATGTAATATCCATGGAGCCTCAAAAATAAATAATGGAAAAATAGTGAAGATTAGTGTGGGAGTACGGTGGTTACAGTGTGCCAACTGGCAAATTCTCTAGATGTTGCCTTCTTGAATGTTCTGACTTTTTTTTTACAATAATATGCTCATTCACGATTATTTTGGCATTCATTCAAATTGATTCTCGGAGCAAATTAACAATTGAATATCACTTTATATGTACCATTTCTGAAGAAGACTTAGCTGCATCACTGAACTGAAGGCAAAATGGATTCGATTTTGGAAAGTTCACCCAGCTGATGAACGCAGCAAAAAACAAAAGAAGGACCAAGGCGGTGCTAGGCAGTTTATGATGACCTGTTGATCATTAATCGTATCCCTATCTTCAGTCCAGTCATCTTTTATATTCATCGTATCATCTAACGCCAGCTGGTTGCTTAGGCTTGTTGCCAATGCATAAGCGTACATATGACCTTTTTTATGGCAACCTTGCAATAAGGCGTTTAGAAGAGAGAATGTGTTTATTGCTAGCAATACGGACCCCGTTCTCCCCTTCTCACTTCTTTCTTGCTTCTTTCTCAACACTCCCTTACTTTCCGCTCGCTAGTCCTCACGAATTGTAGCCCATTGCTTATTAACCAATTATTTCTTGCTTTTTCTTTTGAATCACTTATCTTCTCAAGATTGAAATGTTTTGATTTTTGCAACGTATATGCAGATTGAATAAGCAACTTCCGTGTGCATAACTGTAGTGCCTTTGGAGATAATTTTCAACAGAACATATTCAACCTTTTTTTTTATCCCTCTCAAATTTTAATCACCTGGAATGATTTCACCCAAACCCGAGTGCACAATAAGCTGAGATTCGAAAAATATACTTTTTTGCATTGTGTTGTGCGTGGCAAAAACCGAACCTCAGTTTCGAATGAAATATGCGAATTCACTTTGAATCTGTTTTTGCGAGTTTCATCCGAAAACTGATAGTAACTTAAATTAGCGTTCAAAGGCTCAATAAAATGCCTCTTTCGGTATTGTGCTATAGAGCGTGTGAAACCGACAGTTTTGTTCCGTAAAAGAATCACAACCCGTTGTCTCCTCTCGCTTCTTGCTCTCTTTCTCTCAACAGGCTGCCCTTTCAAAAGTGCGCCCACGACCTACAACATACTATTTCTTGTTTTTTATCTTGACTTTTTGAATTTTCCTAATTCAGATTAAGTCTTTTTCGGGTTTAACTGTAGATGTGTTTTCAAAAAAAAGTCACTTGAGTTTGGATTTGAAATGGAGCACGCTTTTTTCCCAACATTTCTCTCAAAATTCCGGTTTCAAAAAACAGATAATCGACGAATAGTAATATTTTGGAAATTTCCAAAAAGTTCGTTGTCAAAATTTTTCGGTCCGTACTGTAACTTTTTCAATTCGAAGAAATGCCAGCCCTCGTTTTTCATCCAAATTGTCTAGGATGGTTTGACGTGAGTTTCTAACAACAGAATGTCTACTCATTTTCAACGTATATGCAAACAGATTCTAGATATATTAAGGTAGAATCTTCAATTTCTGTGAAATCGATCTATTTTTGTTCTGCAATAAACTAGATAGTTTCAATAGCTCAGTGATTCCTACAGACCAAATCTTTACTCTCTACGTTTCTCGTTGTTTTTTCTCACGTTGTACTACTCTTTCTTTGTTTACATAGCGTGTTTTGCACTGTTGTACAGGAATATAGCATACCACTGACCGGTACCTCACTTTTCTCTCTTTTTCTCATTGTTTCAGTTTCAATGATGGAATTGACCCCTCTAATTTTTTTTCTGTTGTGTTAACGGTGAATGGACCTCTTATTCTCTCTTTGGGTGATAACATTGACGCTTTGTAATGAAGAATGCACAATTTATAAAAAAAAATCGAAACTTTTGAAAAATATCGCTTTGATAAAATTGTGTTCTTTTAGAGATTGCGGCCGAGAAACGGCCCAAAATTTGCCAAAATACTAACGTGGACCCTATGAGAACAAACATTTTGGTTAGAACTGCCATAAACGGTGAAACATCTTACAAAAAAGAAGTAACTGAAATGGACATTAGAGTTGACTAATATAATGGATAGTTCCGTCAGCAAACCGTCAACGTGCAATAGTACAGCGAACAATTCATAAAATACGCTTGATAGTAAAATTTATAGATAAGAGTGAATGCTACCAGCTGAATCGACAGGTCTTGATAACACTTTGCAGACACTGAGACAACGGAATACCCGATAGAAGTTTGAAAAGGTCTTTTGTTTCTTAATCATGTCCCTTGTTCAATAGTTCGAAGTCTTCGTGAAAAAAAAGAGTGTGTTATACCTCATCTCTCATTCTAACATTTTTGT
>GL379837.1:473768-484696 GCA_000143925.2 Caenorhabditis brenneri | reverse complement strand
TTTGTAGTTGTCCTTCCAATATGGAATTTTCACTTATGGGGAACTAGACGACTTTACTGACTTCTCGGTTATAGACTTTTCGAAAGCCATGAAAGTATGTTTGGATTTTGGTGAATCTTCCCAGCATGCTGTTCTGTGAATAATATTAACACCTCAATTGACGAACTCTGAACTCGATAAGGTTTGGAGATCTAAAGTATAAAACCAACTGTCGCCGTTAGCTCATTATTATTTTTTTTTTTGGAAAAAAAGTGAAAATTTCGGATAGAACGAATTTCAAAAAGCCTTGTTTAGAATAGTGTTCTATCTGAAATATAAGGTCTGACCAATATCCTTCTAACTTATTGTACCTTTTTTAGACAGGTGATCAGTAATGATGAAATTATGACAATGGTAATTTCGAGCTAGTGAGCACTTTCAGTATTCATTATTTGAAAAATTTTTTTATTTCAGTATTCATTATTTGAATTTGTAAAAATGTTTTTCCTTCAGGTCATGCCTCCGAATCTGATTCCCCGTGGTTTGGCTCCGGTCAACAGCAAATCCAGAAAACGCTCGGATGTCAAGAGCAGTTCTGATAAAATCAGCCAAGATTCTTCCGATCAGTCGAGAATTGTGAATTTGAGTGAACCAGGAACATCTAATTCTGCCCACACGCAGGTAAAAAAGTTTCTATGGTGTTTGTATTAACCACTTTTTTCCTTAGCTTAGCAGTTTCTGTTTTCCAAAACGGAGGTTACATACTTCGCTCTTAGTGATTTTTGTAAATTTTACTGAATTTATAATATTTTCACAGGAAACTGGAGATTTCAATCCGGAGTGGGACGAATATCAGCTGGAAGAGGAAGAGTGTTTGTACAATATGGAAGGAGTCCCAGATTTCCATATTCGGGAGCCAACGCCCGATATTGAATCAATGGTGGCTCCGAAAAGAAAGATCTTCGCTGAAGAAAAAAGTTCAACATGTGAATCAAGGTGAGAACCAATTTCCAGCAACAACTGTTGATCATCAAGTTAATAAATGTTTCTGTTTCCAATTGAACATTGAAAAAGCGAGAAAAAAAGAATTTTACTTGCAAAGTTTGAACTCGATTTTGTAGTAGCTTTTTTCCTCGAAAATCTTGGATGATGTTTCCGTATTCCAAACAAAACTCGTTTTTACAGAAATGTTGCCAACGAAGAAATCAGAACGACGCAAAACGTTAGTGTTCATTCGGATACTGAAGACAAAGATTCGATGCCAGAGCAACAGTTGGAAGAGATCGAAGAACTTCAGGTAAATATTCTGTTTCAGTAGGGATATGTTTGAACGCGCAAGAAATTTTTTGTTTTCCTCAAAAATAAGTGACAAATACTGTAACTTTTTTCATCATTTCCTATTTCAGCCATTTCCTCTGTACGACGGAGAACAAGCTTCTGATGATCAGGAAGACGAAAAGAAATTGGGAGACGAGCAGGTGATGTTGCCGGATTATGAACACATTGTGGAGAATCAATACACAAAGGAATTAATGTCGGAAGAAAGAACCGAATCTGCACAGTGAGTGAACAGTATGATGATTATTATGATAGATTTCCGAATTCGAAATTATGAGTATCACAATTCAATACAACTACCTTTTTTGTTATACTGGCAAAACAAGCGAGTACAAAGCTTAGTGAACTTGTACTATAATTGATTCGAGAGCACTTTTAATATTAGGTTGGAAAGAAAGTTTCTGTGCATTTTTGAAAATTCTTGTATTCGAACGAGAAATGAATCAGAAATCAAAGATGTTGACCATTACTATCTACAGCTGTCTGGTATCTAGTTGGCAAGTTCCGGATGCCTTCTCTCCAGAACGCGGCATTCTGTAAACCTTAGTAGTCAGTCAACTATTTCTGTTCGACCTCATACTTTTTGAACTACTCTTTCTTCTCGGTCATTTCCACAGACTCAATTGCGTGGTTATCTCTAATGAGTAGTGTGTTTTGTATAATAACCACCAGTATCAAATTCAATCGTATGAGCTACCATCCGACGTCGTTAAACAAGATTTGCATCTATAAAAGTACTGCTCTCTGTTGGGTGTTTCATTCGAACCGTTCATTACTAGATGCTTCTGTCCGAAGGAAGAATGCTTCTGTCCAGGAGACTATGAAGACCGACTACTACTACTTCCCCAAAATGAAAATGAAGCTCAATATCACTTGTAGAAGCTTAGGGTTCGTTATCTCCAGGCAAATGCCTGTCCGTCTACAACCAGAACTACCAAATCCTTGCTCGCTTGATCCAACTGGACTGTCATTACTCACGTTATTAATACTTTTTATAATGCTCTCTTCAATTACTATCTACTCGGTAATGCGCATCGCTCTGTTTGAGGAATTGACTTCGAAAATTGAGATGATGTCCAGAAAAGGTTGACTGACTACTTAGGTTTACAAAATGCCGCGTTCTGGAGAGTAGGCATCCGGAACTTGCCAATTAGATACCAGACAGTTGTAGATAGTAATGGTCAACATCTTTGATTTCTGATTCATTTCTCGTTCCAATGCAAGAATTTTCAAAAATGCACAGAAACTTTCTTTCCAACCTAATAAGTTTAGAAAGTTGAGATTTGAAACAGCCATAGAATTCACGAATCGAAAAATTCCTACTAACCTCAGAACCCGTTATGAACACTTGTTTTTCAACATATTCCAAACTTGAATAATAGTTTCAGTGAGCTTTATGCTTTTCATTACTTTTTAAAATTTCAGCTGTGAATGCCACGAGAATGGAAAAGATTGCTCGTCCGAGGCAACGTGCACAAATATGGGAATGATGACGGAGTGTCCTAGCACTTGCAAAGCGGAAGGTTGCCGAAATCAACGAATTCAACGGAGAGAATATGCCGAACTTGCTATCAAATTCATCAGTGAAGAAGTCGGCCACGGAGTTATTACTTTGAAGCCGATTCGTAGAGGACAGTTTGTCATTGAGTATGTGGGGGAAGTAACACAGATAGGAGACGAAGAGAAGGCAACAAGCGACAGCCGTCATCGATATTTCTTTGACAGTGAGTCACATCGAATAGATGCCACTAGAAAAGGAAACATCTCCCGCTTCATCAACCATCACTGCTCGCCAAATTTGGAGTGTCATAAGTGGTCTGTTCCCGGAACACCTGATAATCTTCAACGGCTCGTTTTTTTCGCCAAGAATGATATTGAGGCCGGCGAAGAAATCAATTTTGACTACCAATTCAATAATGATGATGCAGAAACTCGACAAGAATGCCATTGTGATTCCGACAACTGTAAGAAGATAATTGGCCGAGTACCAGCAGAGTTATTGCCAGAAGACATCGTCACTATCGGAGAAACGCTTTCTGATAAGGAGTTGGAGGAGGAATTGGCAAAGCTGCAACAAATGAGCAATCCGGAAAGGAAACGAGAGCTCATCAAGCAACTACTTTCCGAGTTCACGATTCGGAACGAAGCTCACATTCCGAGCATCATCAAGATTGCCGTAAGTAGTTCATGCATTTTAAGTAACTCATAGATTTACTGAACTCATTGCCTTGTACGTCTATAATATGTTTGCAGCACGAAATGGAAGATGCAAATCAACGTAGGAGACTTTTGAAGGAAATCTTCTCTTTGGAAACCAGAGGACAAACTCAAGAACTATACGCTCCTCAAGTTGCTGAGTTAATGAAAAAATGGGTTCGAGTTCAAGATTCATCCTCAAGAAACGTCAAACTCGTTCATGAAATTCTAACTATTTTTTTTCAAAATAAGAAAAAAATGTTCAATTTTGGCAAAGACGACAGAAGTGTTCTTATCGGATGGCTAGAGTCAGCGGCACCCAATGAAACGAGTGTAAGTGAAATGGTTAGTGTCACAAAAAAGTCATTGTTTCATTTTTAGAACAAAACCGATAAATTGCTCGAAGTGCGTAAAATGGCAAAAACGCTGGACGTGAAATGGTATTTAAGATCAATTAGGATTCCAAGAAAATCGAAGCCAACATCGGCTGGAAGTGCTCCAGCAGTTGGTGTGCAGTGTCGGAAGGGACAAAATATCCCAGCGAAATCTCCCGAAGTACTTGGCTCAAGAAGACAACACCGATCCCGTTCTCACTCTTCTAGACGATCTAGGAGCCAATCTCCACCAACGCCGAGGTCGCCGTCTCCTTTCTCAGATGAAGCAAAAAAACTCGAGTCCATGATCCGCTCTGTTCAGGAGCAGAACTACTCATGCCATAGAAGAGGAAATGGTCCATACGAAGAGAGGGAGATACGGAGAGTTTACCGAAACTGGTCATCTTCCCGCCGTTGCTCACCAATTCGCCGTCGGTCTCGAAGTCGATCACCAATAGTGAGACGCAGAGAGTTTGATGAATGCAGAAATGGAAGTCGTCCGGAAAGTCCAGTTTCGCATGGGACGGATCCGAGAAGAAAACGGAGCTACGCAGAACGAGTGAGCAACTCCCAACATCATTACTTGTCGACATATCAAAATGGAAAGAGTCACAACTACCGCCGCTTCCCATCTTCTAATCGGCCTCGGAGTCCATCACCACCAACACCGAGGTCGCCGTCTCCTTTCTCGCCTGAAGCAAAGCTACTTGAGTTCATGCACCGCTCTGTTCGGGAGCAGAACTATTCACGCCAGAGAAGAGGATATGGTCCATACGAAGAGAGGGAGATACGGAGAGTTTATCGAAACTGGCCATCTTATCGCCGCTGCTCACCAATTCGCCGTCGTTCCCGAAGTCGATCACCAACAGTGAGACGCAGAGAATTCAATGAATGCAGGAATGAAAGTCGTCCGGCTTTTCAAGGAATGAAGGTAGTTGAACGTTCCAAGGATGGAGTGTCTCGGAAATCAACATCAAATGATTTGAAGTGAGTTGCGAACTGGTTTTAGATTTGGGTTTTCATTGAGAATTTGAGTTTTTACAAAAATCATAACTGCTAAGACAGAAGGTTATCTTTTTCATGATGTAATGTTTTTTTTTAAATTTTCCTGTATTTTTCAGATCTGTTGATGATGTGGATGTTGATGAAGATCGACCGGAGGCAAAAATCACAAAGAGTTCAAACCACCCAGAAAAACTTACTCCTCCGGGAGAAAGTGGTTCGGGAAGACAATTGCAAGACAAGAGTGATGAGGGTTGCTTTTTGAGACTCGAAAACCCTGCAGACAATTGCTCTGTAAACGTGATTGTCAACATGCTCTATTGTATCCAGCCGTTCAGGAGGAGACTGCTCGAGAATCGTGAAACGTTGGATGACATTCCACGCCTGCTCGCGGATCTTTTCTCCCGCAACACGCAGTCAACAACTGAGCTCCGACAAAAACTTCGTGAAAATCTTCGGAGAGATATAGTTGACATCAACGCAGTTTTCAACGATTTGGTGGAGGTAAGAATAATGTATGATCAAAACTGTTAGAATCATGATATTTTTACAGAAATTGATAAAATCCGGTGAAAAGGGAGAAGAATTCCGCACTACCGTAAACAGAAACACTATTTGCCTCACTAGAGACTGCAAGGGTGGCGCTGGAGACGACTCTTCGGAAGAACACTCAACCACGTTGTTCATGCCAACGACCAACACAAATTTCATCAATATGATAAATGACAGCGCTTCTTGGAAGAACGATTGTGGAGTTTGTAAAGCGGAAGGAATGGAAAGGATAATCCGTACAGTCGTATCAACATCTGACTACCACTTCGTCACTGTGGAACGATCCAGGAACCAAAAATTGGGCGACTGCATGATGGCTGATGAGGCGGTTGAGATGCATGGAAAGAAGTGGCAATTGGTTGCGTTCGCAGAGTTCGAGTTAGCACATTACACAACTTGGGTGAAGGCAAAGAAGACTTGGATCCGCATCTCAGATTTGAAAGTTAGGAAGGAGGTGCTTCACAAGGAGATGGATCTGAAAAACTACGGGTTCAATCTGATGTTGTTCAAGAAAATTAACTGAAGTGTTGTTGAAGTTTTTTTTATAATATAGTGAATTTTAATTATAACTGATTTTTGTTTTTGTTTCTCCAAATATTTTTTTCCACGAGTATTTTTTCTCCATTACTTCTTTTCTTTGATATTTTTCAAGCTCCCTGTTACTTATAACATGCTCAGAAAAATAAAATCGTGCTTACAAAAGGTGTAGCTCTTGAACTTATGAATTGATAATGAATACAGAAAAGTTGGAAACAACTGCGGTTTTCCAAACTTATTGTTTTGGAAATAAACTTTCCGATCCAACCAAAGTAGGAAATGCCCAGATTCAAGAAAAAACATCATGTTTTTTTGTTTTGGCATTTCTAGACACGCGTTCGGTGCTGTGTTGATCCTCTCATATTGTAGATATAAATCTGGGAAAGGGAATTTAATGAAAAGGAACTGCAAAAAGAGTATATTTGTTTTTGATCGAACGTTTGAACTGACCGTCTTTTAACAAAAGTATAGTATTCTATTTTACAAGTT
Source organism: Caenorhabditis brenneri (assembly GCA_000143925.2). Taxonomy (NCBI): domain Eukaryota; kingdom Metazoa; phylum Nematoda; class Chromadorea; order Rhabditida; family Rhabditidae; genus Caenorhabditis; species Caenorhabditis brenneri. The sequence goes on along the minus strand of GL379837.1, from coordinate 478,229 downwards.
TGAAATAACAATAGAAATTATCATGTTTCAACAAAAAGCGTTATGAAAACAATCCGGTTCTCATCGAGAATAATCGAAACTACAAATCTCTTCATTGGAAAAATAACAGAATGAACTCATTTTCATTAATTCATGAATTGGATAGTGCACATTCATCGAGTGCAAAATTACACTAATAAAAAGCATATAAATTGAAAATTGCAATAGTGACTGAAAAATAAATTTTCTCAAATCATTTTATTGAACGAGAAAATTTTTTACACCGGGTTTCCCTATTCATCCTGTCTTGTTCTTCCTCATTTTCTTTGCCCTCCACGTTCCTCTTTTTCTCACATCGTCATAACCTTCTCACTTCCCGGCCATCCAGTGTCCCGTTCGTTGGTCTAAATTTTCTTCTTTCCTGTGAAATAGTGTATCACGAATGAGACGCACAGAAAACGCGTTGCAATTTCATAGGTTTCTTTATGCAACTTTTTCTCTCTCTCTTTTATTTGTTCTTTTCATCTCTTTCTTTTCTTGGAAGTCTTGATACGCCATTAGTTCAAATGGTTTTTTCAGACAGCAAAATGATGCCTCAGACGTTGAAGAACTTCAGAAAATTTTTTAGATGGCTCGGGAATCAAGATATGGAAAAATCAATGCCTTTCTCCAAGTTATATTGGTCTAGAAAGTTTATCGAAGAAAGAAAATTGAATGTGAGGGATGAGTACTTCGTACGTCCGTGAGTCTTTATCATTTTTGAGCACCAAAAATCGTGCGATACTTTTAAAACATCAATTTCAATAATTTCTAAACAATATCTAGCACTAAACACTTCAAAAGAAAATTATGAAAAATCAAATCTAAATTTCAGCAACTCGAAGGTTCTTATGAAAATGATGAAGGACTTCAAAACGCCAATTTTGAAACAAGCCAAAATTGCTTTCCTTATGAGCATTCCTCTTGTCGACGTGAGACTTGTGAAGAAGTAAATATTTTGTGACGTACTTATTTTTTCAACTTGTTTTTTAGGCTCCGAGCTTCAGCTGAAACACTCAGATTTGACCAGGAGAAAAGGATTAACCGTTTAAAATCGAAAGACGGCTCTCTTAAAATAGAAGGTGTCCATGACGAGAAAACTAAAAGAGCCGCTTTCGAATATATTGATGATGATGATGATGATTTCGAAACGTGAGCTTTTTGTACGAAAAGTTAGACAACATCTTTTTCAGGGAAGTCATGCCGCAAAAGAGAGTGAGAGGGGCACCAGGTGACCAAAACGTCGTTCAGCGAGATGTTCAGGCGGTGGATCCTACATTGGCCAGAGCTGAAATGTTAACACCCGGTACACCTAAAAAAGTTGTCAAAATCCCATTGTTTTGCAGTGGTGTGACGAGTAAGTTTGGGAATTAGCTCACAAAAACAAGGAATGTTTGATATCAATTCAGAAACAAAAAAGCTGCAACCACTCCTAGAAAGTGAGAAGAAAAAAATAGACAGTTTGAAGGAGAAAGGATGGAATAGAACCAAAATTGCCAAAAGTGTTGGCAGGAGTGTTTCTCTTGTTAACAAATACATCAACGATCCACAAGGATATGGAATCAGGAAACCCGGGCGGCCTCGCCGGTCATGAAACTAATCGTTTTGATTTGCATTGCCTATATTTTTGAATACCAGTGTTTTTCTCACGCACAATTTCTCACACATCTTTCATGAAAAAAGCCACACTCTCACCTCTCAAATGTGCTTTTGAATTACTTCATTATGATGGATAATGCTAAATGAGCTCTTTGCTTTCCATCCATTCTGAATAAATAATGAAACTGCCTGACAATGTTTTTTGGTACAACGTCTACTCGAAACGTTTCACAAATTCTAAATGTATTTATCTCTTCTAAGAGAGACTGCCAGGTATTTGTTCCACCCCACACCTTCTCAACGGTGTTTCAGGCCAATAGATAGAGACCATAGTGCCTAGAAACTTTTTAAGCTAAATAAACAATAATCCAGTAGCATGTCAATCTTCAGGGCTGGGTGTTTTGAAACTTTCATCAAATCACCACAGAACCGAAAACAGGCACAGCCAACTGGAATTGTTAACAACTATTTTCAATAGAATGATTTCCATTTCCGCAATCATTTCAAGGCATTGGTCGCTGTCTCACTTATTGATAAATTCGGTGAAATGAGTTCCGTCGTATCACCGTGTAGCCATGTTGTTGATCTTCTAAGACAATGTTTTTGGATAAGTGTTGGAGACAATGATTCTTGACAATTGATCTTGTTTTTATGTGTCTCCTTGATGGTTTTTATTTCTGAAAGTACCACCAGTTATAAAAAAACAACTCGAAGAAAATACCAAGTATAACGTTCCTGACCATGAAGACTAACAGGTGTATTATCAACGAAGCAGTATTCAAAATATCATTCGAAGCTGAATCTCTTCCAGAGGGTGTCACACGTAAACTTCTCGCAGGTTAATCAAGGCGTCGGAGTTAACATAGAATTGAACCACGATTTCCAGAGATGCACAAGTCCGTCACGAATAATGACGTGTTTGCGAATAAAGTGATATACAACCCGGAACTCCTAGTACAACTCTTCGAGGTAATTGGTCTCTTCAAATCCTCCATGATTGACCTTGGAAGCTCTCCACATGTTTGGAGCCAATGACAGACGCTTCCGAGAGCTGCTACAAGCAAGGAGCCCATCTCGTCAAGAATCTGACCACGTTCATTTTACGACTTCACTCTCACTTACATTCGGCATCATTATTGATATTATTGCCTTGCACATTTGTCGTTGTACAACTGTTGCTGTACTTTTCGTGACTACACCTCTTATTGAGAAGCAAGCAGAAGCGGTGATAGAGCATTTCCCAGCTCCAAATTGAATGCAATGTGATCCTCTCAGGTCTACATCTCCTGTTTATTGCCGTATCATCATCATCTTTCCTTTCGAGTTCAGGCTGGAATAATTTGTAGTACGTACGTCCCATCGGAACTGATGAATGATCAATTTTATTACTTGTTTCTTATTTGAAATTGGTTCACATCAATTCTTTCCCCTCGCATGATTTTTTTCAAATAAAAGCTGTTGTTATTGACTGGCCCATAGCGCAGACTAAACTGAGCGCGTGCGTAATTTTGGAGCAACGTCGCAAGTTTACACTTTTGTTAAAAAACGAAATCAAGACGAAATCGCTCATTGTTGACGATGAAACAGAAATTTGAAGATATGAATATAAAACCAGAACTGCGTGAAAACACTCCGAAATAGTGGAGTTTTAAGAGGTGAATGTTAGTTGTGTGCTTTAGTTTTGTTTCGCAGGCAAAACATTTCAGTTCAGAACTTACAAGGGACTTCAGAAAATATCGACTCTGGGAATCTTCTAGAAAGTTGTGTACTAGTACTTTCGAAGGTCCTGAAAAAGAATCTGAATTCAAAAAAAACTAGATATTAACGGTTGGCTGGAAATTTCAGCTCAAAAATCCGCCGAAAAGCGCCTCTATTTAAGGCGACCTCGGCCAGTTGAAAACCAAGGTCGAGTGGCCAAGTGGTTAGTGGCGTAGGGAGCGTTAGAGTGATTGGAGGAGAGTATACCAAGGTTCAACCCCCGACACCCCAAAATTTCTTTTATTTTTTTTTTGTAAATGGTTTTCGATGTCCCTAGAATGACGAGCATAAGTCCGGGAAAAAATAAAAAGTTTTTTTTTGAAAGAAATTTCATAAAATGAACAGTGTTTGATGCTCTCGTGAAACTTGATTACCATGTCGTGGTCTTGGCTGGAACCAATCACAGAAAAGAACATTTTGAGGCAAGCAACATCATTGTGACTTGCCATTCAGGTCATATATGGTTTTTCAATAATTTCATTATGTTTCTGTGATTGGTTCCAGCCAAGATCATTTATCTTTTGACGACTTGGTAATCAAGTTTCACGAGAGCATCAAACACTGTTCATTTTATGAAATTTTTCAAAAAAAAACTTTTTATTTTTTCCCGAACTTATGCTCGTCATTCTAGGGTCATCGAGAACCATTTACAAAAAAAAATAAAAGAAATTTTGGGGTGTTGGGAGTTGAACCTTGATATACTCTCCTCCAATCACCCTATGTCTACCTACGCCACTAACCACTTGGCCACTCGACCTTGGTGTTCAACTGGCCGAGGTCGCCTTAAATAGAGGCGCTTTTCGGCGGACTTTTGAGCTGAAATTTCCAGCCAACCGTTAACATCTAGTTTTTTTTGAATTCAGATTCTTTTTCAGGACCTTCGAAAGTACTAGTACACAACTTTCTAGAAGATTCCCAGAGTCGATATTTTCTGAAGTCCCTTGTTAGGTTTACAAAATGCCGCGTTCTGGAGAGATGACATCCGGAACTTGCCAACTAGATACCACACAGTTGTAGATAGTAATGGTCAACATCTTAGATTTCTGATTCATTTCTCGTTCGAATTCAAGAGTTTTCAAAAATGCA